>JAJQOW010000015.1:4536486-4831486 GCA_037975125.1 Latrodectus hesperus | reverse complement strand
TTTAATTTAATTTTATAAAAACATAATTGACATAATGTGCAATACGGGAAATGGATTGTGAAGTATACAAAAATATAACGTGGGTAACCAACGCGTTATATGGGGAAAAATGCATGTTACACTTGAAATCGCGTCATATGAAAGCGGGTTAGAAGAGTACTTTGTTATATGGGGATTACTGTTAAAAGCATCAGATCATTTTGTTCAGGCAAATTCTTTTAAATAAATTATTTTGTGGGATATATAAAAATTATTTAATCTTTTCACATGAAAAACCTGTTTCCTGCTAAAAGTTCGTATTAACGAATAATTACTCTAACCAATTAGTAATTGGTTTTTGATATACTGGTGTCATAATTCTGAGGCGGAAACAGCTAAACATAGTCACACCAAACCAATGGAAAGACATTGGACTTTACAAAACTTTTAATATGCATACGTTCTTTTCATCATAATGATCTCGATCTTGCTATCTTCTTGGCAAAGCAGCAAGGTTTTGCCCCTTCATATAACAATAGTTCCAAAAACAGGTGGTTGTGCAAAGTATTTGTAATGGTGTGCAAATTTCTAATACAAGTGTCAAAGAAGTGGCCTTTGGGAAAAGATTATAAATCCTTAATTTATAATCCTCGTGAATCCAAAAACGGTTGTCATTTAGTGGTGAAAAACAAATTAAGAACGTCTACATATGAAAGTAGACTTTTTAACATTAATTATTGTGTAGGAATTCTTCAAAGATAGAATTTACATTAAAAATGTCTACTTAAAGTACCTAATCTTCCCAACATTAAATGTTAAATGGAATAATTAAGTTATGGAGCTCAAATTAAGATCGTATAATTAAAGAAAGTATTATTTTTAAGATTAATTGTTATACAGAATCGTTGACTAGATAGAACTCAAAATAAGAACTCTACTTAAGAAACGTAGACACTAATTTTTGTATAGATTTGAAATGACAGAATTCAATTCAACAAAATACATCCAAATAATTTTAATTTTAAACAATGAAACTTGAAATAAACGTTACTATGTAATCTATTTTGATTAAAAAGAAATTGGTATTCAGAGTTTTCAAAAATCTATTTTCCTGGTATTGCTAGAAAAAAGTAAGATTCTAAAATTGAAAAATGGCAATTTACACTTTTCTTTTCTGCAGTTTATTCAAAATCTGTCATTTTCAGTTTTATAGGAAATGTATTTACATAAAAAAATTATATAATTTATGTATTTACATAAATACATAAAACGTATTTATGTATTTACATAAATACGTTTAGTTAAAAACTATTAGAAAATACTTTATCAAATACAGAAAAAACTCGAAATAAGAAATTTAATCCCTTTTATTGTTCGAAATTTCATTATAAGCGATTTTTTCATAATTTACGTGAAGTTTCTCTGTTTAATAATGCTTTCATTTAAACATAAACTGTGAAAACTTTAATTTAAAATTTTATAAATTAATTCATTACACTTAAAAATTTGTTTGTTTTATTTACTTAAGCATAGATGTGTCAGATATTCATTAAAAAATATATTGGAATATTTTATATTAAAAATTTTGTAAGTTATGATCCCTTTAAAAACATTTTAAGACAAAAATACAAAATATACAATAGATGTCTACTTAAATTCTTATAGCAATGTTTTATAAATAAACAACTAAAAAGCAAAATTGCTTATATTATACTGTATGGAATTTTATATTTTCATTAAATATAAACTTTAATTCATAATATTTTTTAGTAAAAATATCAATTTAATGAAACAGTACAGTCTATTTTATTGCAAAATTCCATATAGAAAATATATAGTTAGAATTTTCTTCTTATTGACTTTATAATTTCACAGAAAAGCACATTGTTTATAATTGTGTAGAACCATATAATTACAGATAGGGATTTTTTTTAAATAAATTATATTTATTGTAATCGGGTATAAAATTTACTCATGTTGTTTTTCGGATGAAAATTACAAAATTTACAGGGAAGCAAAATTATTATTAAATTATATATCGTTAAGATATTAAATGATATTATTACTTATAAAATTATTCGCTTATTATTAATGATTAAATTTTCATTTTCTTAAAATGTAGAGATACAATTTTATGAGAATAATACATTTAATACTAAGAATTTCTGAGAAATCAAATGAAAAAAACTGATGCGCTTCTAATTTATAATTCTTTAAAATTGTTTTCTTTTTTTGCCTTGTAACATATTACAGTTATAAGTTTATTTCCATTTAATTAACAGCAAATACCAAAAATTGAATTTTTTGACGAAAATATTGACGAAATTAATCTAATACCATTTAAAAAATGATTCTCAAAAAAAACATTGCATTGATTAATTTTAAAAGTTCCAATTATTTTAAAACTCATATAACTTACTAATTTTATTTTGGTAAACGTTTGAAAGTGTATGAAACTTTTCAAATAATTGTAAAATAAGAAGCATTGTAAAACGTGTCTATTTTGTGATTCTCTTTATATTATTTTTTAAATGCTTGATTTTTAATACAGTATTTCTATCAAGTTATTGCTTTAAACAATTTCTAAACATAATTTATAGATCTGAAACTAAATACAAAAGCTAAGCACAATTTTATTGATATTTATATAAGAAGTCTGCTCCTTTTTTTTAATTGTAAGAATATAAAATCCTTTCACTTAGCGATAAAGATAGTAGAAATGTTTTCAAAAGCTATTTTAATTAATATATTTTTTCCTGCTAAATTATTTTAATTTGATCTTAATTTCATAAAATATTTTGATCTATAAAATAGGGATATCAATTGTATAATACGGACTTTTATGTCTCGCAAAAGTAATTTGAAAATGAAATCATGAATTAAAAAAAAGAATCCTTCATAATAATATATATTTTTATGAGGAGTTACGAAATGTGTATTTCTTGATCAACCTGAAAACTTTCTGAGAATCTGACTCATGTGGCTCTGAAAGTCATATTCAGCATTATGTGATTTTGGAAATCATATTCAGCATTATGTGGCTCCTGAAAGTCATATTCAGTATTAGTGATTCTGGAAATCATATTCAGTATTATGTGACTCCTGAAAGTCATATTCAGCATTATGTGATTCTGGAAATCATATTCAGCATTATGTGGCTCCTGAAAGTCATATTCAGCATTATGTGATTCTGGAAATCATATTCAGCATCATGAAATCATGAATTAAAAAAGAATCCTTCATAATAATGTATATTTTTATGAGGAGTTACGAAATGTGTATTTCTTGATCAACCTGAAATTTTTCCGAGAATCTGACTCATGTGGCTCTGAAAGTCATATTCAGCATTATGTGATTTTGGAAATCATATTCAGCATTATGTGGCTCCTGAAGGTCATATTCAGCATTATGTGATTCTGGAAATCATATTCAGCATTATGTGGCTCCTGAAAGTCATATTCAGCATTATGTAATTCTGGAAATCATATTCAGCATCATGAAATCATGAATTAAAAAAAGAATCCTTCATAATAATATATATATTTTCATGAGGAGTTACGAAATGTGTATTTCTTGATCAACCTGAAATTTTTCTGAGAATCTGACTCATGTGGCTCTGAAAGTCATATTCAGCATTATGTGATTCTGGAAATCATATTCAGCATTATGTGGCTCCTTAAAGTCATATTCAGCATTATGTGATTCTGGAAATCATATTCAGTATTATGTGACTCCTGAAAGTCGTATTCAGCATTATATGATTCTGGATATCATATTCAGCATAATGAAATCATGAATTAAAAAAAGAATCCTTCATAATAATATATATTTTTATGAGGATTTACGAAATGTGTATTTCTTGATCAACCTGAAATTTTTCTGAGAATCTGACTCATGTGGCTCTGAAAGTCATATTCAGCATTATGTGATTCTGGAAATCATATTCAGCATTATGTGGCTCCTGAAAGTCATATTCAGCATTATGTGATTCTGGAAATCATATTCAGTATTATGTGGCTCCTGAAAGTCGTATTCAGCATTATATGATTCTGGATATCATATTCAGCATAATGAAATCATGAATTAAAAAAAGAATCCTTCATAATAATATATATTTTTATGAGGATTTACGAAATGTGTATTTCTTGATCAACCTGAAATTTTTCTGAGAATCTGACTCATGTGGCTCTGAAAGTCATATTCAGCATTATGTGATTCTGGAAATCATATTCAGCATTATGTGGCTCCTTAAAGTCATATTCAGCATTATGTGATTCTGGAAATCATATTCAGTATTATGTGACTCCTGAAAGTCGTATTCAGCATTATATGATTCTGGATATCATATTCAGCATAATGAAATCATGAATTAAAAAAAGAATCCTTCATAATAATATATATTTTTATGAGGATTTACGAAATGTGTATTTCTTGATCAACCTGAAATTTTTCTGAGAATCTGACTCATGTGGCTCTGAAAGTCATATTCAGCATTATGTGATTCTGGACTGAAAGTCATATTCATCATTATGTGATTCTGGAAATCATATTCAGCATCATGTGGCTCTGAAAGTCATATTCAGCATTATGTGATTCTGGAAATCATATTCAGCATTATGTGGTTCTGAAAGTCATATTCACCTTCTTTGATATAGAGGGTGTGGCACGTAAAACCAGCCCCGTAAAGTCAAAGCATAAAATAAAAAGTAATATATTAAATATCATTACTCTTCCCTTCTTCTGTAGATGCAGAAATTGCCTTTCACCCATTTCGCCACATATATGCGCGAATGCTTGAGAAGATTTCTGTATACTATTGTTAGTTCTTGTGTTTTGATGTTATTGATGACATCCTGAATCCTGATCTAGAATTCTTCAATTGTGAAGATTTTTGTTTGCATACTCTTCCCTTTTACAGTCCCCACAAGTAAAAATCAAAATTGGACAGGCTCAAGTGACCGAGGAGGTCACTTGTATTTGCTTGATAGTCTTTAGATGTAAACACCTCATGCACATGGGACAATCATAATCTGACCTGTGGCTTGTTCGTGAAAGTAACACAACTGAAGCTTTTTTTCAGAAAGATTTGAATAAAACTTTTCTAGGATTCCCAAATAGAATTCACTCCTGTCTCAAAGAGTAGGAGCTTTGTTGTCGAAAACGTAATATACCAAAATAAACAAATAGCTGTAAAAAACGCAATATTTTGTAATATTTCAGTGCCTCAATTTTGCGTGCCGTGTTGTTATTACTTATGACACTTGAGTTTGCCAAGCTTGCTATGCCGTTGTGGCTAAGCGAATTTAACTCAGTTATGTGCGTTTTTCGTTTGACTAGAGAACCACCAAGGTGAAAGTACGGCTTTGCTCTAAAGTACTCCGATAGATGGCACCACCAGAGAATCCACTCCTTCGTTTTTGATATTGATCTGAAGGGGGGGGGAGTTTCTCCAAATCCTTTGCACCCATGGTAACTACTCAGCGATTGACCACAGGACTTTCGATTCCACAGATTTAACGAGCACGCATATCGCATGTACTCGGTGGGTCTTTGGCGGCATTGGGAATTGAACCCCACCCCTCCGAACGGAAGGCCGATGCCCTAACTACTAGGCTGCCCCTTACATTTTTACGATTTACAATTACATTTTATACACTGTATAAGCTTCATGAAGTTTTGAAAAATCGACAATATATACATAAAGTGTTAAAAAAAAAACCCATCAGAAATGAAATACTTATTTAAACCAAAAAAATTCTTTTTCGCTTACATGTATGTTGAATTTTTTTTTTCAAGAATACATTGAACTCTTTATTTAAATAAAATTGGAAAGATTAGTTACGCCATCCGACGACTGAAATGATGATTAAAATAAACACAAGCACATCACAAGACTATCTTTATTTGTTAATTTCAAATTTCCCGACAATTTTTTAATATATATCGATGAGAAATAACTTATTTATACATTATTTATTGAAATTTATTGAGAATAAAGTGTTATTTTTTACTGTTTTACTGTGTAATTCTCATATTTATTACTTGACATGTATTACAAATAAAAAATACAAAAGCTGTTAAAATACATACAAATAAAAGAAATGCTTCTAGCCACATGTCCATTTTAAAAGCTCTTTTACATTATATTTTTTCTTATTGCTCTCAATAAAAAAATTTATCAGCTATTTTGCGCATTGTTAAAAAACTGATATTTTCATTAGATATATGACTTTTGCCAATCGATTCTAAGTTAAAGGAAAGAAGTAAATTATAATATAAACAACAGAAACTCAAATAGTAAATTAATTTTAAATATTAACTTTTTTAATCCAAACTGGACAGTTAAATGTTTATATTTATGAAAAAAATTTAAACAAACTTAATGAAATATATTTTTGGCATTACTTTTTCCTCAGCTCAGATATAAAATTATAAAAATTCACTTTTGTGGTTTAGTCAACTTTGAAAATTCAAATTTAGATATAACTTTTATTATAGCTTGCAAAGTACTAATTTAGGCGCGTCGGCAGGTGGTGGATTGCCAAATGTCCTGTAGGAATGACAGGATAGCCTTGAATATAGAATCAGAGGCCGCGAACCAGCTCCCGTAAACCCTGGTGTTATGCGATCCGTGCCTAGGGCTAATTGGCACCGCGGTATTGGTGTCTTAACGGAGCCTCTAGTTGCCTGGCGAACTTCTAGAGTAATTTGCCTTGCCCAGTAACTCAGGCAATGCTGGGTGGACTTATATTACCTGAGCTTTTTAATTGTTATCTTGTGGCTGAAAAGACACAAGAAGTAACAAACCTTTCTGCATTTGCACGTGAAGTCTCTGAAGTAGACCTTGCTGAAAAAGACAAGGGAGCTCAGAGGTAATCTTGTAAAGGGGAAGCAATGAATCCTTCACTTGAGGTAGAAATGACCTCTAAACCATCTTCTTCTGGTGAAAATCAGGAAGCTATCCCTAGCAAGACTGACTTTCTGACCAGATGGGACTGTTTCAGCAAGACCCTATCTGCTGGAAATGTCATACGCAAGAGGAAACGGCAGAGCATGTCATTTACGAATGCGAGGCTCTTGCCCTCCCTAGATTAACTTCTTTAGGCATCATCCATACTAGAGAGTTACACCTAGACTCCATTAAAGGGTTATCGGACTTTATTAATAAAGTGGGTGACCCGAGCAACTGGAACTAGGAAACATTGGGTTTGGAGTTAATGGTACAAAATGCTGATAAAAGCAGAGGTGCCCAATGACATACAAACCCAATTCTAAGAAGAAGAAGAAGAAGTACTAATTTGATTTAAGAAGTGTCCTTTTGTGTGCATACAAATATTTTGCAATGAGCCTTCAAATGATTGTATATTTCTTTTCTTATTCATATGATATATAAGATAGAAAGCTATAGAAAACGAGAAAAATTTTTTTCCATATTATCTACATATACTATTTTGTGGTGTATACGTAGATATTTGCATACACTAATTTTTCAAAGGATAAAAATATTTCAAAAGTAACTCAAAAACCATAAATGAAAACCAATAAATTAGACGAAACTTTGTGATATTTATTATCACAAAATTTCGCATACAATACAGTCACATTGTTACTGTGTGCAAATTAATTAATTAGACAAAACTTTGTAATAATATTATTTTGCACGCAAAACTATGTGTGCAAATCAATAAGTCAGACGAAACTTTCTATTAATCTTTATAATTTAATAATTGTTATTACAAAGTTTCAAACACAATGGAGTCACAATAAACTGGAGAAAATTTGGTGATAATATTTATAATTTATTTTAAGGCATAAGAAAAATATGTTGCTAAGTATTTATTTACATTTTGTGTTATAAATCGGAATACACAAATTCCTGACTTTGCACATTTAAATTAAGTATAGCCTTTCCTTTACCTTCTTTCTGACTGATCAATTTTTAGACCAAAACCACCTCAAAATTTATTTAATTTATTTTGCATATTTTAAATCTATAAATATTGGGGAATTGCAATAGGTGTTTTTTTCTTTTTAGAAAATACTTTTCCTAAAAATTTTTATCATAAAAATTAAGCTGTCACTAAAAACAATTTCAGATGTTATAACAATTTTTTTTAATAAATTTCAACTGAATTACAGTTAATTTCTATTTATTACATAATATCGAAAGTAAAATGTATAAAAAAACTTAAGAAAATATAATGCACTGGGAAAAAATGTCTAAAATCCATATCGCCATCAAATCTACAGTCACCTTCACAGAATCAGATAAAACATCAAGAATAAATCAATGAACGTTTTCAAAGAGCCATTTCTGATTAGGAAAAAGCGGCAAATAGAGCAGTATAAATATCAAGTACTTCAAATGAAGCAATTTAGCGGAAAACTAACGACATCTATTGGTTAAAACCTAAATTGAACGTCTAATATTGTATATACACACGTGTCCATAAATTAAGGATAATGCAAGTTCATGTAAAGAAAGAGACAGAAGCAAACCGAGCTGGCAGCCGAATGGTTAGCTCTCTTGCCTTCGATTCAACAGTTCGTGGGTTCGAATCCCACCTTGGGTATGGATGTTTGTAATGGTTCGGAATCCACTTTAAACCGTAGGTCCCGGTCTAATTAGATCTCGTGTGCAAAAAATGACCGTTGAGTGACAAAAAAACCAAACCAAGAGATAGAAGCAAAACAACTGTGAATTATTTGTAGTCTTTTTATTAAACAAAAGGTAAAGAGCAAAAAAGATGCCATATGTTTGACATCATTAATAAAAATTGCAATTTTTACTCCCTGGAGCTAATTTCAAAAAAGAACCTATTTACAAAAACCAATATAACATGGTAGGTATGATGGGTAATACATAGTATGCCCCCCAGACGATGCAATACAGGCCGTACAACGCCTAGGCATGCTGAGTATCAAATTATCGATCTGATCTTGGAGAATATTACACCACTCATCCAGCAATACTCTCCGAAGTTCTGGTAGATATATGAGAGGGGGTTGACGGACAATTCTTAGGCCAAACATGTCCCACACATGATCTGTTGGATTCAAATCTGGTGAGTATGATGACCAGTCCATACGGGTGACATCCTCCGATTAAAGGCTTTCGTCTACAATGTTTGCACGGTGAGAACGGGCGTTGTCATCTAGAAACAGAACTTCTGCACCCATGGCGCCCCGAAACAAACGTACATGTTGTTCCAGAATCACATCTCTATAGACGTGGCCTGTCATGGTTGAATTCTGAACATGCAGGTTAGTTCTGAAACCCAGAATAATTCCTCCCCAAACGAGCAATTCTTCACAACCGTAACGGTGTCGTTCAATGGTGTTCTCTTGGGGGTAACGGGTACTTGGCCCTCTGCATATGAAAATCCGGCGAGAATCAGACTGGAAGCTAAACCTGGACTCGTCGGAAAACATCACACAAGACCACTGTTGCGGTGTCCACAATGCATGCTCTCTACTCCAGGCTAACCGCAGGTGACAGTGAGTTGTGGTGAGTGGAACACATCTGACAGGCCTACGAGCACATGGACCAATGTGCCCTAAAGGGTCTGTACATGGTCTGCCTTGAAACTGTGGTACCGGTAGCTGAAGAGTGCTGACGAGACAGGTCTGATGCTGTGCTCCGTCTGTTTCATTTGGCAGTAACTACCAAATACCGGTCCTCATTCGGCGTTGTAACTGGAGGGCGACCTGTGCTGTAACGTCTACTCACATTACCATCATTTTGGAACCGTTGCCAAAGCCTGGAGATGATATTCTGTGTGATTCCAAGTTCCTCGGATACTTCCAGCTGGGTACGTCTACATTCCAGACGGCCGATAATTCAACCATGTAAAACATAATTCAAATGCTTCTTTTGTGCCATAACTCTGCCAAAACACTTTGTATATTGTCATAATGTTTTGGCAATTATGACAATATACAAATAAACAATGAAAAAAAACTCAAACGATCAAAAATATGACATTTCTATACCTGAAGACAGATGACTGAGTGGTCTGCGTTCCTGATTTTTAGACTGTGGGTCTCGGGTTTGAATCAGGGTTGTTTCTTTCTATCTGTGTTTCTCTGTCCTTTCTTCTGAGATGATGAATCAATGTGGCCCATCTTATAAACGGGTTTGTGATGGTATGGCGAGGGTAATGCTACTCGCCTCCGTGACTTGGTTCATAGGTGCCCACAGCATAACGAAAAATGAGTAGCAGTTTCCAGTCTTATTGCGGGGAAGGGTTAGTCACCCAAGTGCCCGCCGTTGTTAAAAAAACATTTTTACATTTTTCATTATTGAGAGCTTTACCAGAGTTTTATGCGTGTCTGTCTCTGAGCTCCTACCTAAAAGTACTCCTTTTAGGTAGGAGCTCAGGCAGACCTGTAATACTCGATGAGTGCAAGAGTATTACAGTTTCATTCTATGGCACTTATTAGACTCAAAATCTTGAGTACAGTATTACTTCAATCATCCGAGCTCCGTCTATACAAACCACTGATTATCCGCATCATATTTAGAAATTTCAGAAAAATGAATTAGATTGAAGAAGAGGGAAAGAAAATGCGAAAAAGGCAGAAGTTCAAGAAAAAGAAATGCAAGAGTAGGGAGATGAGATCAGAATGAGGTGTCACTTGAGAAATTCAGTAACTATCTTTTGAAAATTCTTGGATGTTCAGAAGTTAGAGCTGAAGATGTAGGAGAATCGATTATGAGTCAGACGTTGAATTTCAAATTGCAAATAAGAGTCAACTTATATAAAAAGTGTCCAGGAAGAAGATGACCTTAATGTCCAAGTTGCAACAGACACGAGACCATCAACTAGTGAAGCAATGGCTTTGAAGTAAGTGGATCATCAGTCCGAGTGTCACCACATGCAAATTCTCACTGTCAAGTGGATGCGTGATTTGGCTCAGCACCCCTTAAAGAACCTAAAGCCCTTTTAGGGGGTGTTGCTTGACTGCCTGGAAACGGAGGAAGGCAGTGAAATAGCTTACTATGGCCGAGATATTCAGCAATCAGTGTTTTTCATTTACAATGCTGTACACACATATTGTATTTATATACATCACTTGTAAGTCAGTACCTTAGCATGTAAAAAATATTGCATTTTCGTTTAATTGTTTAAAAGTTTTTTTATGTAGTATTCTTTCTTATTTTATCACAGAAGGGATGTATAAGAATGGACTATGAGTCCGAAAGTGGATTTCAAACTGCAAACTCTATGAATGTGTCGAGGAAAAAGATGACATTAATTTCCTAGTTGAAACAGACACGGGTCCATCAACTAATGAAGCATTTGCCGGCTTTGAAGTGGATGGAGTATTACATGCAAATTCTCAATGCAAAGCGGATGTGTGACTTAGACCCCCGAAAACGGATGAAAACAGGGAAACAGCTTACACAAGCAATAACTTTTCTTTACAGCACTGTACGTATGTTCTGTGTTCATGTACAGTGCTTGTAAGTACCTCAACATGCAGAACTGTTGCTTTTTCATTTAATTGATTAGAAGTTTTTTTTATTTAAAAATATGTAATGTTTTCTTCCATTTTCAACATACAATAATTAATTAAAATGGATCCTGTTTTCAAACAAATCCAATTAACCGAATTTTTGAGTATCCGAATGGGTTCCTGTTTCAGTGGATTCGAATAAATGGAGTTACACTGAGTTTGTTTTCTTTGTTTATAAATACATCAAAAATATCTTCCTCTTAAAATTATATTTTATATGCTAAAGCAATTAGAGATGATTTTTTTCCTAACTGAAGGTCAAATAGAACGACTTTTTTAACGACCTTCTTCCACGAACCAATCATTCTAATAGAATCATTTATATCTTCTTAATGAAAGTCAATTATATGTAGGTGTTTAATATACTCTAAAACAAATCTAATTCCTCAAGATTTTTAATTTTTATTTTAATTAATTTTAATACAAAGAATCATAATTTTCGTTCATTTTACGGATGTGTGAAATAAATAGTCTTCGTTTTCTAAATAAGAAAAAGAAAATTCATATATTTTATTGGCTTAGTAGGTAGCACACACATATCAGACGATAATTTTTTTTCTAAAATTATCGATTTCCGAAATTGACTCTCTCTCTTTCTCTTGCACAATGAAAACAGTCTAAAATATCTTATTAACAATTTTCTTCAAAGAAATCGCAAAATAGCTGTCTTAGAGCACACAAACTGTGTCTTGTATACAGCAAACTTACCGAAAGATTGATTGTTAGTAGAAATGATTCCCAAAAAGAAACTGCTGGTTAGCGTTGAGAAACGTAGGCCAGATAGCGCAGCCTGTTTTCGTAAAAAGCTGCGAAAATAAAATTTCTTACTTAGAAACAAATTACATTTGCGTTGAAGAAGAAAAGCACTTCGCACATTGCAGAATTTATGTGCAGCTTTAAAAAGAAAATAAGGAGAAAAATGTTCTAACACCAAGAACAAAAATAGAAATAAATATCAGTATCCTTAAAAATTAAAAAAAAAAAACATAACATGAACCTCAATGCTTACAAGAAACTTTCTTTTGAACCAAAAAACAATGAACTTTAGTTGAAGTTTACGTTCTTGTGTTGAATCCAAAATAAATCATGTTTTAAAAAATTGATTTCACCAAGAAAACTGTCTGATTAGGATTAACGAATATCTCTTTAGAATAGAATTAGAATAAAATAGAATCTTTTTAGAATCTAGAAATATTTAGGTTTAGATTAAAAGACAATCCCCAAGAGAAATATTTTTCTCTGTGTAATTGAAATATTGTATTTTACTTCAATTTGTATTATAGAAAGCAAACTTTAACAGGATTTACTTATTAAAATAAATAAATTTTAATTTTATGACTAAACGCACAAAATGAAGTTATGTTCTAAAACAAAATAAAACTATGAACGAAGATCATTTTTTTTAACTTGGGCATTATATTGCAACGTAGATGATGATGTTAACACTCGTGTAGAATTTAGAGTCAGAAGGAAAGAGATTTTAACAATAACACATAATTTATTGCACTTAGTGTTAGTGCAACTTATATACAGTTACCGAACATTCTCTCGATCGGTATTCTAAAACATTCTAAACTGGGAATATTTTCCAGAAATAGAATTGTATAGAACAGAAGAACAATCTAAACAAAGCAAAAAATAATAACTAGGCAATAAAACGAAATTGTTTTTCTTTCGTTTACTGTTTGGGGTTTGAACCTCGATGCTCAAAAGATCAGATATCCTTATTTTATCCTAGCCTTGGTAAAAATTTCTAAATTTCATGTTTTAATCCAAAAAATTATGTGTACACCCATGCACACACACACAATTTATATATATATATATATATATATATATATATATATATATATATATATATATATATATATATATATATATATATATATATATATATATATATATATATATATATATATATATATATATATACGAGGGTCACTCTGAAATTTTTGAGATACAACTAGGTTTTTAAAGTTATACTTACAGAATTTTAGGTGTGTTCAAAATAGTCTCCTCCAGCATTAATGCACTTTTGTAGACGAATTTTCCACAGTTTAAATGCCTCAAGCCATTCATTTCTACGAATAGATGAAAAAAATGCATTTATAGCCACATCAATCTCTTCTTATGAATGAAAACGACGTCCAAGTAAGTTCTTTTTTAGATTAAAGAATAACCAAAAGTCGCACATTGCTAGATCAGGTGAATAAGGCAGATGTTCGATCACTTTAATCTGTTTTTGTTTAAGAAACTCAACTGTTAATCCGGCTGTATGTGAAGATGCATTGTCATGGTGAAGCATTAGTCCACTAACATTCAGTTCTTGTAGAATTTCTGGAAGACATTTAGTGGTATACCAGTTTGCTGTTACGGTCTTCTGTCCTTCCAACTTGATGGCTTTGACCCATCCCGTACTTCTGAAGAAAACGGCATACATCACTTTTTTCAGTGCGCGTTGTTTATTCACCATTGTCGGCGTGGGATCATCTTCAAAGACCCATACTTTGCTTTCTTGACGTGTTGGAACGTCAAAAAACGGTATGTACGTTTCATCACCTGTTACAATTTTAGAAATGATGCGTTGGCCACCATCATTCAGCATATTAAGAGTTTCTTTACTGATTCTGACACGCTCCTCTTTTTGATGCTCAGTTAGATTATGGGGAACCCAATGGCAAACTACTTCTTTCATATGTAATTCTTCATGAATGATTTTGTGTATGGCTGCGGATCCAATGTTAAGTTCCTTCTGTATCATTTGATAGGTACAGCGATTATCATCCATCAACATTTTTCGTATGGCAGACACATTATCCGGGATTACTGCCGAAGGCGGCCTTCCTGTGTGTTCTTCATCCTGAAGAAAATCGCGGCCTCTTCTAAATTCTCTAAGCCATCTAAATACAGTAGCACGAGCTGGAGATTCATCACCAAATACTGATTGCAACCGTTGAACGCATTCTTCTTGATTGAATCCTGCTTTGAAATCGTGGAAAATCATAGCGCGAAAATGTTCTCGCGTCAACTCCATTTTCTCTTCTGTTTAAAATGTATTCCACGCTAAACAAGTTGAAGTAAGTCAGTAAAAAAATCGTCTTCTGTGTTAAAATACTTTGTACTTTAAAATTAAACCATTATTTTTATTTTGTAAATTCTCGTCTGCGCGTATCTCAAAAATTTCAGAGTAACCCTCGTATATATATGTGTGTGTGTGGTTTGCACGAATGGCATCAGAAAGAGGGCGGATTTTTTTAAGAACAAAAAGAAATAGTTAAAAAATTACCGATAGGTGGCGCCGCGATGCATACAACAAGCTGATTTATGCAAATCAGGTTGACAATAAAACACCTGAATGCACATGGACTCTTCATTCGATGCTTTATGCTAGCAGAATCATCCACAGGAAGCAGCAGTGCTCGTGAAGCTGGAAAGGTTTTAGGAGTGCCTGTAACATCGAAACGACGTATCCTTCACGGGATACTGCAGTTGTATCCGTACAAATTGCAGTCAGTGCATGAGATCATACCGGCACATATCGCTGCAAGAGAGAATCGTTTGCTAAAAGGGCTCTAACAAAGGTGGAACACGAGCCACAGTGGTTGTTTAACGTCTTATGGACAGACGAAGCCCACTTTGCTCTACATGGGGACGTCAATACGCTCAATAGTCGCATTTGGGCGACATCAAATCCCAGTGAATAAGAGACCAAGCCGCTTCATTCTCCTCATGTGACAGTTTGGTGTGGTTTCACCGCCTCTTTTGTTGTCGGTCCGTTCATTTTTGAAGAGCGTTGCCAAACATCTGGGTGGAAAACATGCACAGTGACCGCTGAACGGTACCCCAATCTTCAGCGTGAAAAGGGTGTGTCAGACTTACAGGAAAGAGGTGTGCTTTCTACAGTAAATTTCATGCAAGATGGTGCCTCGCCCCACGCTGCACCACGGTAAAAACATTTCTTTTGCGAACGTTTGGTGAAGACCAAGTCATAAGTCGAGGCTGTAGAATCAAATGGCTCCCACGATCACTAGACTTGATTCCTGTAGATTTCTGGCTGTGGGGTTATTTAAAATCCCTGGTGTACCGGTCCACCCCTTCCACACTGGCGGAACTTAAAGATGCCATTCAGCAGACCGTGTCGGATTCCTTCAGACATGCTGCACTCAGCTGTCACAGGTGTTGTGACTCACTTTACTTGCTGCATACAATCTGGTGGAGGTCATGTTGAACAACTTCAGCTCATATAAATCTTTGAAAATGCACAATTGTATTAGTATTGTGTTAGTTTGCTTAAAACTTTCAACATCAGCGCCATCTTTCGGTCATTTTTTGAACTAATTTTTTTTGTTCTTAAGAAAAATCCGCTTTTTTCTGGATATATATACTTTCTGGATGACATACATTCTTGCAAACCACAATTTTTTAACATCATTTGTTCTTTTTTAATTAATTTTTAAAGTTTGCTCGAATTTATGTCGCACCCTGTATATATATATATATATATATATATATATATATATATATATATATATATATATATATAAGCTTGGGTAAGTCCTATTTCGCCCCACCGTTTGGCAAGAGCTGGAGAAATGGCGACGAACCTTTTCTCGCCAACCAAAATGACAGAATATCAAGTGATTACGGAATTTGAAAATTGTAATTTTAAATATTTCTTTTTATTAAGATATTTTTGCAGTTTTATAAATGTGTGAATATCGCGTTTTCGAATTATCGTGCATTTGCTTTTATTTTAATTTGTATGCGATTTCAGTTAGTTTTAAATATTGTAATTTCTAATATTTCTTGTCATTTACATAATTATATGAATTTATATAATTTCAAATATCATGATTTTGAATTCTTTTTTACAGCATGTCACATCAATGCAAAATGCTAAACTTTTATACAGTTAATAAAATTTATATTATAAAATATAAAAAAAAATAAAACGTGAAAAAACACACGATATATATTTATACATGACTTAAAAAATAAAAAATAAATATTTTTTTAAATATATTTTGTTTTAATTAATCATGCAATACAGATATGTCAATAATTAGAATAATATATTGGATTTTTTGCAATATATTCACCTCTATTTAACGGGGCAGTTGCGCAGACAACGTAGTTTTTTGTAATGCTCCTTGGCAAGGGTCAACAGCTGGGCAATTAAGCTAAATGACTAGCGAGAAAAACGTTTTTAAATTCAGTTTTGAAAATTAATTAATAATTAATTTTCCAACAGCGTGTGAGGAGGCCACTTGCTCAACCTGTAGGTTTTATCTGTGAAATCGAATGTCTTGTGGTCGGTCGTTGAGCAATTACCATAAGGGTAATGGCCTGGAGAAAAATTCCTCCCCTTCCAGAGTCAAAATCAAGCGAGTGGATTCTCTGGTGGTGCCATCTATCGGAGGAGTCTTAAAGCAAAAGTCGTACTTTCCCTTTCGTGGTGCTCTAATTAAACGAAAGGCGCACCCTCATGACTTAATTTCGTAGCTTGTTGACTAACGAGCTTGGCTTGTCCAAGAGTCATAAGTAAGAATTTTACACCACAAAGCTAATGTAACATGTTGAATATAATTTTGAATATAATACTATATATTACTATATATAGTTTTACTATATATAATTGAATATAATACTATATATTGACAAACGTAAATGCAACTTTTTAATTCTTGATTTTTAAAATGTTATACATAGCGAATGTAGTGAAAATTAATCCTAAAATTTGATTCTCTAATTATTTTAAACTGCATCAATATATTGAAAGCGAATGCGATTTTAAGCAAAATCATTAGATACGCAATATTTTTGAAAACAATAGCACATTTAAGCTTAACAATTTCTTTTACAAGCCATTAAAATCTTTGTTATAGTATGTACAAAAAGTATTTTTAAAGTAATAACACATAAATTTGATTTAAAATGCTGTTTTTACCATTATGTTTTTAAGCACCATCCTGAAAACTTTTTCTCACATCTTCAGAAGACGCTTTTAAGTATGTATTTCCTCCTTCGTTAAGTGCTACACACAAGTCGCAAAATAACAAAAACTCAGAAATACAATTACTTGTTTACGCGAAGTTCTACTCCCCGTTCTCTGAAATCCATTTATTTCTCTTTAGTTAAAATAACTATTGACAACCCTCTTAAAAGAGATTTAAATCTTATCACAATTTTATCACCGTTCAACAGCAAATCTGCATTATTAAATTAAAAAGAATAGAAAATCCGAGAATTATTTTTTTCTGATAAGTTACTTCCTCCAAAGTAAAAATATTTACTAAGCAATTTTTTTAACGCTTAAATTTAATGCTTTTGCTAATAAAATGTGGCACAGATGTCGTATGATCCAGGATGCCAAAATCTGAGCTTGGTGATTTTTTGGCGGATTTTATTTTATTTCGGGCAACCTGGTTTTCATTACGTTATAAATATGAAGATCTATAAGAATTATGCAGAAAATTCTATTTTGGCAACTCCAGTACTTATGTCATTGCGCGCGTCATAATATGTCATCTTTGCAACATTTCCTCATCGCTAAAAAAATTCAGAATTTGTCATCCTGGATTATACGACATCTGTAGCTAAAATGTTTTTAATAATAGTTTCAAATCAATGATGTAAATAATGAAAAATGCAAGATTTTTAATTTGTGCTTTCATGACAAATTGTTAATCTCCTGCTTTGGCCAGTCGTTTCTTCAACTTTGCTAACGTGTACCGAGATTTCCGGAGAAAATTTAGAATTGAAAAAATAAATATCAGCAATAATTTAATGGTATCTACTATTTATTTAGTTTAGATCAAAGTGCTTCTTTACATCTAAAATCGAATGAGTTTGGGAAGGCTTGAAAATTACTTTTAATTATAAAGTTATTAAAAATTTAGGAATCCTTTCATCTGCATTCAAATTCGTTTCTGATCAGCGACGTACTAAGAATACCGAAAGCACGCGTTCACTGTAATAAAAAAAACAATTCTTATTAAAATCAAAAATTTAAAAAAAAATAAATATCGTTTTTTTAAAAACTAATATAGGTATATAGAACGAATAGAGGGTCCTGTGACATAGATTTTTTTCTGCAACCATGGTTACGCTTGAACGTCAATTTTTAAAAATGCTACAAACTTCCATTTTTTGAGCGAACTGTTTCCAAATCACACTGTATGACGACATAAGCAATTTTACACTGAATTCACACACAAATGAAGGTAAATTATGATTTTAATTAATTACAAGTGTTGTGATCAAAACTTTGAAATGAAATACAGCTTACGCCTTAAGTTAACCAGAGACCGACCTGCTGATATAGCAACATCTTGTTTCATTTCATTCCTTAAAGTCATTCTCAAGTCAACCCATGAAGAAAATTTGGTGGACACAAAAAATAATTTTATTCATATCTAGATAGAACTGAAGAATTCATTATTTATACAGTTCAAAATGAAATTCTAAGAAAACACCCAAAGATAATTATTAGAAACGATTGAAAAAAATGTAACGCTAAATAATATACATGGCTTTTCTTTAAAACCAAAAATCAGGAGCCCCATGAATAAGGAACAACCCCAAACTTTTCTCTCCCATAATCAATAAAAACACATCGAAGTCTTCTCATCAAATAAAACAATATAAGTAATTTGTTTAATTTAACGCATACACACACATTTTCTACAAAAAAATATCTTCTCCTTTATTTTATGTAGCTGAGGCCACGGTGACCTGGTTTATTAGGGCGACGTTTCCGTAAATGGAAATTAGTAAGTTCGAATCCCGATTCAACCGAATATCCGCCGTGTTCACTTATGACTGCTGGGGTACGTAAAATATGCCGTGGTCATGTCCTTCATGTGAAATGTTGGAATTGGCAGGCCAAATCTGAGGGCTTTGAAATGTCGAAGGCCCTTACTACTTTTGGAGCCACCATAGTACGGCTATTGTAGCCCCGTTATGTAAAGACGTCATTACTTCCCCCCCTCTGGTTCTGTAAAGTGGGATCCTGTAGCTCTGAAGACTGAAAATCTCAGTAGCTGGGCACCGGTAAAAAATCCCAACTATATATATATATATATATATATATATATATATATATATATATATATATATATATATATATATATATATATATATATATATATATATTTGTTTGTGCGAAATTCAAAATTTTTCTGAGAAAAATCGATGGTAAGCATTAATTGATGAAATTTTTTCTAATCTCAAACTAATATACGAGGTGTGGCTATTAAATAACGAGACTGTCGTTGTAAAAAGTTTTATTCTTATTTTATACATAATTATTTATCATCGCCTTCAATGTGCACCCCTTCTGTATCCCTGCAACGCACCATACGAATTTTCCATTGTTGGAAACAGTGCTGGAAGTCATCAACTGTCAACTCCTTCAGTACTCTTGCCGCTTTCTCTTTAACAGTTTCCACGGGCTCAAATCTTGTTCCTTTTAATGCAGATTTCACCTTAGGGAACAGATAGAAGTCACATGGTGCCAGGTCTGACGAGTAAGGTGGATGCTCTAACAGTGGGATGCTGTGTTTGGCCAGTTTTTGCGAGTTGCTTGTAGTTCAAACGTGAGAATTTGCGGCACCACTTAGGCGTACACTTTTTTCATTTTCAAATTGTTATGTAAAATTTGCCGTACACATTCTTTATCGATGTTTAGTTTCAGCTATTGCACGAATACTCAATCGACGATCAGACCGAATCAAACTAGCAACTTTTTCGACATTTTCATCCGTTGAAGGGCGACCTGGCCGCGAATCATCTTCAACGTCTTGTCGGCCATCTTTAAAACGTTTGAACCATTCAAACACTCGTGCACGGGATAAACATTCACTGCCGTACATTTCTTTCAGTAAATTATAAGTTTCAGTACCGGTTTTCCCAAGTTTGAAGTGAAATTGAACAACAATTCGTTGCTCTATTATTACACTAACCATTTTTTCGCCAAAATAAAATAACAATGTTGACGGAAATGAAGGTTATGACTAACCGTGTTACTTACGCAAATGAGGCTTAGGGCATTTTGAAGAGAAAGCTTCACACTAAACAGCTGACAGTCAATGGCGGACTACGCATGTGCACTTTTGTCGCCGCAGCGTCAGTCTCGTTATTTAATAGCCAGACCTCGTAAGTTGATAAGGAAGAATGTCGTTTTTTGATTGCCACGTAGCACATTTTTTAGAAATTGTTAAGTTTTTTTAATTTATTGAATTTAGTTTTGGCATTTATTAAAAAATAATTTAATAATAATAAGCCTAGTTTTAATAACCACATCTTTAAAAAAAGGAAATTGTTCACGGACATCTGTTATTTAGAAATGTAAGACAGAGAAATAGCAAGAGACAATGTTGACAACGAAAGTGTTTCGGATTCAAAAGCTAAAGTGACGCTTTTGTGTTAAAATATGTAGACTTTTGAATGGAACTAATTCTATAAATGAAATAGTTGATCTTTGAATACTCTTTATGATCAACCTTATCCTTTGCAACAATCCTTATTATGCAAAAACTAAAAATGCATCTAGCATTTCTCTCAGTTTCTCAAAACATGTGCAAAGTCTTGCAACAGAATTTTACTTTTGCAAAAACTTTAATTTTGCTACATTTTTAAACACAAAATATGTCAGTAAACATTA
Organism: Latrodectus hesperus; assembly: GCA_037975125.1. Taxonomy (NCBI): domain Eukaryota; kingdom Metazoa; phylum Arthropoda; class Arachnida; order Araneae; family Theridiidae; genus Latrodectus; species Latrodectus hesperus. The sequence goes on along the minus strand of JAJQOW010000015.1, from coordinate 4,810,323 downwards.
TAATAGCAGAAGGATATTAATGTGTATAATATAAACACCAGACTCGTATGCATAAAATGCAATGGAAAAGGAAAGGCTGCAGCAGAAATATTTTGTGGCGTTATGGACTTGCCTCTTTCATCACATAAGTTTCATGAAGGGTGTAATGGGTTCAATTCTGCTATTAGAAATATTGCTGAAGAAAGTAAGAGTGCTGCTACTGAATCATGTGATATTCCAGCAGGTATCGATGGAACGTGGGAAAAACGTGGTCTCACTTCTCTGAATGATACTGTTATTGCCACAAGTGATGATACCGATAAAGTTTTACATGCAGAAGTACTGATAAGATTTTACAACTGCAAAGATAAAATGAACCATGAAGGAAATTGCCAAGCCAATCACTATGGTAATAGTGGTTCGATGGAAATTTCTGGAGCCAGTTTGTTTGATGTCTTCATGGTAAAACGAAAAATAACTATGAAGGTTTCAATAGCCTCTTGTGGTCGAGGATTCTGAAAAAAATTTTTTACAACAAGAAATTTGGAAAATTTGTGTATATGCTATTTTCTTTAACAATAGAAGTATCTGAAAATGCAAGGTTTTATCATTATTAGAAATCCAGCCAGGTTTATATACTTGTAGAACTATGATGTCAGCGGATGGAGCTCGCATATAAAAGAGTAACTATACTATAAAATAGAAATCTGTAGAAGCTAAGATAAAAAGAAGACATAAAAATGTAGAATGGAAGATTTTCTAGCAGATAATCCCAGTTATGGACCTGGAATGGATTAATTATATATAATTTTCATGTTAAAATCTTGTTTTTTTCAAGATGAAGTTTTTAATTTAATAAGGAACATTTTCTGAAAAAGTACTAAATTAAACATGTTAAAACTTAGCATACTTAAGAAATATATTATTTTACATATTTTAACCAAAGATTTTTTCTATGTAATAATTTCTTAAAATTTTATAATTTAAAATGTTTGAAAATTTTAACCATGTACGTATAAAATACGTGTTAGTATAGTGTTATTTATTTTTTAAAAAAGAAACTATCAAATAAAAAATGCTCCGGTTAAATTATGTAAAAATATGTATTTAATTAGGAAAAAAATTCAAACAATTTGGTTTAATAGTTAGTTTTCAAATGTTCCTTAAACAAAGCAAATTTTAACATTATCGGTATAGGAATTTTGCTTCGAGAACCTACCCCTAAGTTGCTATTAACTGAACTTAGCGACTTCAGTCGGTCGAGACAGGCAGCCACAAAATGAATGCATTAATATAATAGAAGTATTTTTTTTTCAAAATATCAAGTAATCTAAAGTGGGAGATTTCTTATTTGTACTTATCATGTGACTCCTTACCCAAAAGACCATATTTACTCATAAAAAAATAATAAATAAAAAAACTTCAAAACAGTTTGAGTTCATTTTTAACAGTCTAAACCAGTTTTAATTCACGTCTAAAATGTTTAACAGCGAAAAGCATTAGATCTTTGATTGCTTCCAGATTGTCTCGGCAACTATCAAACAGAACACACATAAATAGCCGCGTAGGCGAGACCCGGACAGTACCTTTAGATTAACGAGTTTGGAATATTCACGAATTTAGTGACAAGATATCAAACAGAACATCTATCAAGCATTTTGATGGTCAGCTTGATCACTTCAAAATGTAAACACTTCTTGTTAATCGATGTAATTAAGGAGAAGACGCACACTAATCTGTCCTATTGAAAAATGAGATGACAGATGATTGGTGCAGCCACGAAGTTCTAAACATCTGATATACAATAATGGCTATCTAAAGTGCCCATAATGCAACGTTTTCAAATGCTGGCAACAATGATGAATGTTGGTTGGAATCAGTAATTTTCTACTTTTTAATACTGCAAATGATGGTGTAGTTCGTCTTATTTTGGACTTTGCGCCATAAAACTCAACCAAGCAAGCTTTCTGCACATGAATTCAATTGATAAAAGCATGCAACACGACTTTTGCGCATGGGCACATTATTAATTACATAAATTTCATGTACACCCGTTTCAGCTGCAACAGTAAGATATAACTGCCCCAGGTGTTTTCAGTTTAAAACGTCAAAAAAAGTCATCAGGAAAAAGATGAATTTCTGGTTCAAAGTAGACTTGGCAAAATTATTTCATAAAACAATGTTGACAACAGCAAGTTTAAATTAAAAAAGATACGGCAAGGTTAATTCTCTTCACAGATTTAACCGTTATAGCTTCGTATTTGTCTTAATATCAATTACGAGATTTTTTTCTAATCCCACTGTTGTTTTCTCACTTATATAAAAACTGTTTCTACTCTTGGTAACAGCAATCAAAAATAATCATTAAGATCGGCATTCCCTTCATCGTTTGATTGGTTCGTAAGCTAATGAAAGGTCATATTTTGAGCACGAGAGCTAATTAGTCTGAGACCTACTACTTAAAGTGAATTCTGAATTATTACATGTTATTTATGACACTTGAACAAGCCAAGCTTGCTAGCCGTTGGCTATGCAAAATTAAGCCAGAAGGGTGCATCTTTTCATTTAACCAGAGCATCACGAAGGTGAAGGTACGTCTGCTCTAAGACTCCTCCAATAGATGGCACCACCAGAGTATCCACTCCCTCAATTTTGGCTTTGATCTGGAGGGGGAGGAAATTTCCTTGATACCGTATCCACCTGTATATGGTGGGGGTTGAATTATTAGATTCAAACACGAGGTGAAAATCGAACTATAAATTATTAACTTCCTAGAGCTATTAATAAAAAAATTTTCGTACTGGTAAAGTCCCGTCTGTACCAGGGTGAAATATTGATTAGTAAACGTTAGCTGGTTACGAAAATTTTGCTGGTATCATTCCATCACTTGTATTCCATTGCACAAGCTATACTTAAAATAAGATAATTTCAAAAGCCCTTATCGGAATAAGTTGATATGATAAATGTGCATTAGGCTTCAAATAATTGAATTTGAATTTAAAAAAAAAACTCTTCAAATGAAAAAGTAACATTGATTATTGTACTGACTATCTCGCGGAAGTTTAGCAATCTAAAATGATTACTATCTGAGATAAAGTATTAAAAAATGCCCTGCTATTTATAAATGAGATAGGATAAATACTTTTCTGAGCAACTTTCAATGCCTTTTTCTAAGACTCAACCAGAATACAATGAATAGGAAATTGTTAATTTCTAAGCAGAATGGGGATTTAAAGCAAAGAACAAAAGCACCAAATAACTGAAAAATACATAAAACAATTCGAAAGTAGTAACATTTTGGCTAAGGTAATTATATTTTAGTTCTTCTAATTCGTAATTAGTGGCATTAATATAATACTAGAAGTCTGTACTTGTGTATTTAAATATCATACTACAGAAATGTACAATACGAACATTTTTATTTAATGCATGTCTCTGATAAGCTTAGCTTACGAAAGAACCTGTTATTTTCGATGCTTCTCCAATATTATGTGGAATTACTAAGTAGTTTTAAAAACATTATGTATTACATAAGGATACTATTAGATTGATCTTGTTTGAAAAATTTAACGATCCTCACAATTCCTACACAGAAAAATATCTATCAATTACATTTCAATGCATAAAATTTTAAAATTATGTTCCAAAATAATAAGATTCAGATATTATAATTGTAAATTGCTTCTTTTGAACATTAAATCAATAGTAAAGAACTTGTTCACAACAAATGTGATCCACATTCGAACTAATATTTATCCCATGAGGATCAGTTCACTCAAGTTTCATGAGATTAGATTCCAAAAGTCTGGCTACTGGAAATATTAGGTACTTGATTTGCCTAAGATCTGAAAAACTGTTCTTTAATGTTTTAACATTTACCACACATTATCCTCAAGGAAAACTTTTGATGAATAACAGAAGATACACAGATATGGGAGGAAATGAAACCAGAAGATTCTCAAGCAGCCACCAAGCATGTCTATGTAGAAGCAAAAATACAATATCAATCTTCCATTGTTCAGCAGTGGTTATGATAGAACCCAGGACATTTCACTACAATGAGAGCAATCCTATCAACAGGCCACCATGATTTTAGACACTTAATTTGGTGAAAAAGAAAATTTGGCCACACTAAGTTTTTCATAAATAAAAAAAATTAAATATAAAAATCTGATTTGTAATGGTAAAGAACTATATAAAATTTTAAGCTAAACACTTTTCTCAGTTTCTAGAAATTAATTTAGGCAAAACAAATGCCACACACATTGTTATTTGAACTAATTTTATTTTCACTATTCAACTTTTACTAGCTTTTTTATTCTGATATTTTTCATAACATTTAACCTTCTTTAAAACATACAGCATCGAAAATTTCTATTTTATTAACATCAAACTTCTTTTATAGCTGCAAAAAATTAAACGTTATTCAATAAAGAAATATACAAGGAGGAATTTTGTTTATAAATTCTTAAAATTACATCGATGAAACAGACTAATTCTGACAAAACCTAATTGTGTTTACACTCTGCAGCAAAGCATTTCTAAAAGATTCGATTTGCAATGCTGATAAATGTGTCACGTGATGCAGACAGAACTTTTCCATTTTAATATCAACTTCAGTCATAGTATAGATAACTTGGGAAACAGGCGGAAACTATTTTAGAACATGATGAGTATATTTAGGATATACAGTTTATAATTTCAATGTGATAAAAATTATGAGCTCTCACTGATAAACACTAAGAAATTTTAATGTTAATTTCTCCAGTTAAATAACATTAAGAAATTACAAGTTACCACGATTTACAAGACAGCATATGATATTTCGATTTCCAATTAACTACCTTATTTTATTGCGTTTTAACATTTAGTGCAGTCGTAATATTAATAATTAACTAAAAAAATAATCTTAAAAAGACGGAAGGAAATACAATGTTTGACTAAGTATAACTATTTTCAGCAGTTTAGATGAATGAGCAATATTTACTAATTTGAAGAATTGAAACGTTATAATTTATGTTCTATGACACTTGCATATTTTTAAATAAGCATAATAACGATAATTTTGAATACCACTACACACATTTGCTGTATATTAATTGACTGAACAATTGGATAAACTTTATAGTATCTTTCCCAACATTTGTACTCAGATAAAAGGAATTAAAAAACTTATTCAAAATATTAATTCCATGATAAATTTTTAATTATAAGAAATGTAGGAAGAATATATATGCACACATGTTGAGTTAGGAAACAATGTTTTCATCCAGAATAACATTAAATGAGAAAAAAGAGAATATTTATAAAACATTCAAAGATTGTTTCTTAAAATGAGCAAATTTAAGAAAATAATATTTATTCAAATAATATGTGCAATAAAATGACAGATTGTTACAAAAGTTATTTTATTTCACAATAAACTTCCATTAAATTCTTTTTCAAAATTATACTTTTTCTTAGCTTGAAAAATTTTTTGTAAGACAATTATTTCAAAATACATACCATTATACTTACTTATAATGAAAAAATTTTAAATCAAAATTTCATGATCAAAACTAATATTTTCAAAATTTAACAAAAATATATAGGTAACAAAATACATTAGATTACAGAAAATAAACCAAATGTATAAAATCGCATTATCTTTTCAATATACATATAAAAAAAAACAAGAAATTTCTATCAAGATGAAATAAAATATATCAATATTTTAGTACCTTGAATAATATCATGTTTTGAATAGTTTACAAAAAAATATTTTTTTAAAACTAAAAGTCTATCATCAGTTTCATATAATTTTTATAATAAAATAACATAAAATCATTTACAAACAAATGAAATATCATTCAATATCTGAAATAGATGAACATTTAAATTTATTATTTAACTTGAAGTTAACAGATTAAATTTGCTACTATATTTAAAAGCAGGTTTACTCAAATAAAACTTAAAAATTTCTGCATGTACTTTGGGGTAACGATATTATGCTTTATTATATTAATTTAATTAACAAATATCACACTCAGTAAAATAAATACTATTTCCAACAATAAAATTATTATTATTGCTGATTTAATACTAATATTTCAGGTAACTGAAGAAAATATCACAAATTTTTTATTTTTATTTTGAGCACATGTCCACTCTGAAAGATCAGAAATAATTGAATTTAGAAAAAACTGAAATTTATAGCTCAATTTGAAACTATTAAATGAAATTTGATGTACATTTTAAATTTGAAACTACTCAAAACAATATGTAAAATTCTTTTGAATATATTTTTTATCGATATCAGATTTAAGCCATCATTAATACTTCACTAATCCACAACATAGGCAGTAAAATAAATATTATTTCTTAAAATAACACGCATTATATTATTCTATAGTTTAATATCAGTAGTTCACAGCAATTTAAAATATATAATATGCATTAATGAAGTAACAATGGAAATATTTGAATTGTACATCTGAATTAAAATATTAAACATTGTATAAAATTCATAAGTAAATAGTGTGTATACATTTCAGTAACCTTTGAGAAATATATATATTTTAGTATTAAATGAACAAAATGTCTTTTTATAAATTTTATGTATAAATTATTAATTAATAATACAAACAAAATGAAATAACAAAAAATTAAAAACAAATTAAGGCAAACCAATATTTTTTTATATATTTTCTATTTGTAAACAAAAAAATGAATGATTATTTTGGCGTTTGTAACTTAAAAGAATATACGAAATATTGATAAAATGTAACACCAAATTCTTTATTAAATATTCTTTGAACTTGAAATCTTGGTCCAAAATACTATAATTGTAAAAACATAAAATGATGAAAACATTCAAGTGGGCAGTTTTTCATTAGGAACTAGTAACTCACGAATATTGGGCTTTTTATTTTGGACAGAAACATTTGGATCACCTAACTCATCTTCCTTTGCTAAAGTTTCACGTTTGTTAATATGTGCCTCTAAAATTTTATTATCTGTTTGTTCATTAAAAAGTGGTTTCAGTGAATCCTTTTCAGAGATATTGATTGGAAAACTGGGTTTTGGTGCAACTGTAACAGGTAAATTTAAATTAGAAATTTTAGGCAATTCTAATGCAATTTGTTCTTTCTTAACTAAACTTTCATTATGAACTCGTTCTATGAATGGCTTCCGTTTCACATATTCTAAATCCATCGATACTTTTTCTTGCTGAATATTTTTATCGATTTTTTTAATAGGTAAAACAGTTTTTCTCAAAGGAATTTCTTTAGATATGTTTAAGGTAGGCACAGATTTCTTTTCATTTTGAAGTGGATCAACAGAATTCATTTCTACATCTGGTATATTTTTCAAAGGTGTTTTAGAAATTAATAGATTAAATGGGCTATGACTAGGAACTACTTTTTGCAATACATTTAGGTCATTTTGGGTTGGAATAAGGATGTCCTTTTTCTCTTCAACATCAGGTTGAACTTTCTGATTCTGTATCTCTTTTCTTCTTTCCTCATGACTTTCCTTGTGTAGTTTTAATTCTTCTAAGACTTTCTTCTGCTGTTCTAAAATTAACTTTTGCTCTTTATGCTGTTGTTCCAACTTACGCAGAAGCTTTTCTTGTTTATCTATATTTTTCTCTTTTTTAAAGGCATCATTTGAACTTGGTGCTGTGACAGCTTCTTTTAAAATTTCTTTGTCTTCTTTTTGCAAAGCCTGTGGATCCAAATCAGCAGTTTGTTCAGCCTACAAAAAACACACAAGTTTATTTAGAATGCTGATATAATATCAAAATATATCTATATATCAATTCCAATCAACAACAAAACCTTAAGAGAAAAATAAGATATGATTTTAAATTTACAAACATAGTGTCTCCATGCATTTACTTACGAAACAAACTGTTTTATAATATATTTTAATGCAAACAGTCGAAGTTGTTGTTGCACCAGCATGCTTCCCTGTATCTAACCCCGAGAGTCAGAAGTTACAAATTTCCATGACTATAAACTAGATTTCTTTGTTTTATTACTTAACGGTCATTTCTTGTACATCATGTATTGAAAAACTTAAATGCTCTACTACCCCGAAAACCAGTTTATTTAGATGCAAACTGCAAGGATTTTTTTTAAATGACTGTTAACTTACTCACAACAAAAGAAATAAACTTAAAAATTTTCAAACTTGCCTTTTGCTGAAAAAAATATGTATCTAAAAATTTAAAAATCGCAGTCCAACTCCATATTTTACAGTGTGTTATACATTACATAATATTAAATATTCAATTTCATATTTTTCAGACTTGAAAAAAATAATTCATAAGCATTCATGAAAAACTCGAGATAACTAGAATTACATTTAATAAGAATTGATTGTATTTAAATGAAAAGTACATTTTTAAATATTCAATACGATAATTTTGATTCAAATATTTGAAACTTCAATAAAACTAAGTGAAAAAAATCTAAAATTTAATTAAAAATTTTTTTTCCTATTTGTCTATAACCTTCCTTATCTTTCCGTATTACTTAGTAAATTTACTCATTAAGCAAAGAGAGTCTATATTTTTAATTAACTATATAAAACATATTTTAATCAAATATTTTAAGGCTATATGAGAAGGTTTTGTCAGTATAGTTGTAAACACTAAAGAATAATGATGATGATTAAGAATTTTATCAAATTGCATACTCACTCTTATTCTTTGTATGTGTAAACAATTTATAATAAATGCTATTGATGATGAGCAAAATGATTTCTAGAAGGTACAGTATGTGACAAATATAGATCATAATTATATATAAACAGCAATATAGAATCAATAATTAACATACAAAATAACGGTAAGGAATAAAATATTAAAGCTATATCAAATTAGTAAAAAAGTATGGAAAATAATAGTGAAAATTTGATTCATTACTATACTTATATTCCATAAAAATACAGATTACTGAAATAAAAAGAAAATGTAAAGGAAATCACAACAGAAAATTGACATTTACTAAATTTACAGGAATAAAAATATATGTACTTATAAAATTAAGACAGTTTAATTGCAAACATTTTTAAATAAAATATCAAAAATGCATTAAAACCAGATAGTTTTGAAATTGCAAAATAACTATGAATGATTAATCATAAATTTGAATCTAGGTAGCAAAAATGATGAAAAAAATACAAATATTTTGATTATTCAAAAAATATCATCGATTTAAGTAATGCAATTACATACTTAAAATAATGTTTGTGAACAATTGTTTAAAAATATACTTGATATACATTTGTCCTAATGGAAAAATTTTGAAACAATTCCCAAGTAAATCATATGAAATCCTACCTGTTATGTATCATTTAGAGATACAATTTGAATAATAAAACAATTTTATGTTTTATTAAATATATTAAGTTAGATTTTAAGATAATTTTCAAGAATACCTTTGATTCTGGAGGCTCTTGAGGAATAGGAGGCTCCAACCGTTTTTGCTCTATGTCTGTAGAATAAGATATGAAAATAATTTTAAAAAATTTAATTATGACATTTAATCAGTTATGAAAAAAATTCATTTTCACTTGAAACAAACATAACACTAAATTAAATCCATGAAAAATATTACTTATTATACTTTAACCACTGTGATTTGCAAATTAGTTTTTAAGGAATATGATACTTGGAACCATAAATTACATTTAAAAATAGAATTTCTAATTCTTTTCAACTGGCTGAAACATGAAATTTATACAAAAGAGGATGTAGTTTGTATTTTTAAATACTTTAAAAGAATCAAAATAGTATATGTATCAATTAGCATATTATTGTATTACTACACTTACATAAGTGAATATGTAAAAATCAACAATTTGCATCAAATAAAAACCTAACTTTTAATAACTTTATTGTAATCTTTATTAAAAAATATCAATTTGAATATTTGATAAAATCTTTATAATACAAATAATTTTATTTCTTAGTTTAATGTTAAGTAAAAATAACTAACATAAGTGAAAAATATTCTTGTGATATAGATTAAAATGACAAATTGATAATGGAAGTAGAGAAGTAATTCTTATTACTTTTATTGAAATTAGTAATTTTTAAAGGGAAAACACCTTCAAAAAATGTCTTAAATTTTGTAAAAAAGTAAAATAGTAAAAAAATAACAATAAAATAAATATATAAAACTAAAAACTTTTAAGGAAAGAGTATAATATATGTTAAATTTTAGATTCATTTATAACTATTTCAAAATAAATATTTTGAAATAATTAAGAATAAATCAGTAATCTGTGTACATAATACATATCTATAACTGTAAAAACATTCAAATGAGAAGCACATTAACAGCATTTCACTGAATAATCCATACGCATACTGATGTAAAACGAGGGTTACTCTGAAATATTTGAGATACGAGCAGACGAGAATTTACAAAATAAAAATAACGGTTTAATTTTAAAGAACAAAATATTTTAACACAAAAGACGATTTTTTACTGATTTACTTCAACTTGTTTAGCGTGGAATAAATTTTAAACAGAAGAGAAAATGGAGTTGACGCGAGAACATTTTTGCACTATGATTTTCTACAATTTCGAAGCAGGATTAAATCAAGAAGAATACATTCAACGGCTGCAATTAGCATTTGGTGATGAATCTCCAGCTCGTGCTACTGTATTCAGATGGTTTAGAGAATTTAGAAGAGGTCGCAATTTTCTTCAGGATGAAGAACACACAGGAAGGCCGCCGTTGGCAGTAATCCCGGATAATGTGTCTGCCACATACGAAAAATGTTAATGGATGATAATCGCTGTACCTATCAAATGATACAGAAGGAACTTAACATTGGATCCTCAGCCATACACAAAATCATTCATGAAGGATTACATATGAAAAAAAGTAGTTTGCTGTTGGGTTCCCCATAATCTGAGCATCAAAAAGAGGAGCGTGTCACAATCAGTAAAGAAACTCTTAATATGCTGAATGATGGTGACCACCGCATCATTTCTAAAATTATAACAGGTGATGAAACGTACATACCATTTTTTGACGTTCTAACACGTCAAGAAAGCAAAGTATGGGTCTTTGAAGATGATCACACACCAACAATGGTGAAAAAACAACGCGCACTGAAAAAAGTGATGTATGCCATTTTCTTCAGAAGTACAGGATTGGTCAAAGCCATCAAGTTGGAAGGACAGAAGACAGTAACAGCAAACTGGTATACCACTAAATGTCTTCCAGAAATTCTACAAGAACTGAATGTTAGGGGACTAATGCTTCACCATGACAATGCATCTTCACATACAGCCGGATTAACAGTTGAGTTTCTAAAACAAAAACAAATTAAAGTGATCGAACATCCGCCGAATTCACCTGATCTAGCTATGTGCGACTTTTGGTTACTCTTTAATCTAAAAAAGAACTTACTGTGGACGTCGTTTTCATTCAGAAGAAGAGATTGATGTGGCTATAAATGCCTTTTTTTCATCTATTCGAAGAAATGAATGGCTTGAGGCATTTAATCTGTGGAAAATTCGTCTACAAAAGTGCATTGATGCTGGAGGAGACTACTTTGAACACACCTAAAATTTTGTAAGTATAACTTTAAAAACCTAGTTGTATCTCAAAAATTTCAGAGTGACCCTCGTATATGTAATCCATATGCATACTTAATGGAATTTACAAGCAAAATATAAAAAATTAGTGATATATATATATATATATATATATATATATATATATATATATATATATATATATATATATATATATACAATGTATAGAATATAAGTAACTTCATTATATTTTTCAATGTTAATCAAAAGCAGATTTCTTAAATGAAAATTTTACAAACTAATAGAAATTTCCTAAATTAAAACGTCAGTAAAATAAATAAAATATAAAGTACCATTTTTGTCTTTAATATCAGGAGGTTTTTCTTCTTTATTTTTTTCTAAGAGCTTTTCTTCTAATTTAGGCAATAAATCTGATAAAAAAATTAATTATATATTAACATAACTTTGAAATCACTGAATTTAAGAAAACAAAATGTTATTTAAATAACATTATAAAAAAAAATTTGAAGATTTTTAGCAGAAAACTTTGAATTTAAAATCTTAAGAAATTGTTTACTAATTCATTTAATGTAAATATAAATAAATATTAGTTAAAAAATATATGCTTACTAAAATGAAATACTTTTAATACAATAATGAAATTTTTTCATTACATACAATTCATCTATGAACAATTAAAAGAACCTGAACTTTGGTAAACATCATTAATGATAACAATATTCTGATCAATGTAAACAAAAGATAATTTATCATCAATGTAAATTAAATATTTTATTAGATAAATGAAATTTCTAAAAGTTTAGAAAGACTAAGTTCACTAAAATCTTCAAATCAAGACATTCTTTTAAAATATAATAAACTTATTTAAAATGCAAACATACATACACATATACATACAGCTTGATGTATATATATAGCATTCGCTATAATTAGAAAATGAGTTTTGCGATACAATCGAATGTAACAGTCTCTCATATAATCCACTATCTGGGTGTAATTTCTCAATAAAAAAAGACAGGTTAAGAAAACTTATTAATAAAATACTTTACTCCCACAAATGATTTATAAATTGCCTTCAAAACAGTTGTATTACAAATAGATTATTTTGGAGAGAATGTCAATATCATATTTTATTGTTATACAAAAAGTAAAAATATGATTTTAATATTTATAAAGAGATTTGATATTTTAATACTTTGAAGAATTGAATTCAGCTCTTTATGGTAAGCAAGATGTAGTAATTATTGTATCTACTTCCTCATGCTGTTTAAGTCAATTTGCAACTATTACATTTTGATTTTCCTAATTTTTTTTAGGTTAAAAAACTTTATTTCATGGAAAATTGTAATTTTTCAGTTTCTTTTATTAGACATTTTTAAATATAAAATCATACATAGATCAAGGAAACTAAATTATTTGATTGTTAATTGCACATTATAACCAATAGTTTACAAAAAAAAATTATTAGTTTCAATCAAATAAAATAAAAATAAAAGTTTGATGAGTAACTATTTTACCTAGTGATGATTGACTGATTCATGCACGATAAATTAAGTTCATAACATGTTTCATCCAGTCCATTAAGTCAATACCAAGGAATTTTTTAACACAAAAAAAATTGAATATAATTTTAAATTAAAACTTATTTCATTTAGTTATTGTAATTAACTTGATCCATAAATAATGCTTCAAACTGAAAAGTCTCACTCAAAAACTCAGAATCATTAAAAGATTTCATTTTGATAAACTCATAAAGTTTTCTAAATATTTCAGGGATATTCAAAATTAATTTACAATTCTCTTAAAAGGAGTTTTGATTTAATGGAGAAATAAGAAATGCTTAATTTTTGTATGTTAAGATAATGGGAGCAATTTTCTTTTTCAAAGCAAAGGAATGCAGATGTTTTTAGGTCATGAATGACCTCCGATTGACAAAAACACAAAAAGGACAATATGACAGTGAAAGCATATATATATCAACTTTTGCACTGTATAGAAATAAGAAAGAAAGAAATTAAATATATATTAAATATTGTGGATTTGCACCAAATGCCACATTGAAGAGGCCAGTCCCAAACATCTTTTAGACTGCGCTGATCTACTTCGTGAGGATCTCCCAAGTTTGGTTTGGATGTGTTGAAATTAAAAGCGGATGACCTCATGGATCTCATATGATTTCAGATCAGAGGGATTAGAAAGAAGAAGAGGTTTTTGCAATAGGAAATATTCTCCATCATAATTAATATTTACATGGCCTAGACAGCATGAAATTTTATTTGGTTATTTAGAATATTAAAAATGAATACCTACATCAATTAATTATACTGAAATTATATGGATCAGAACTTTTAGAAAACATTGTTTTTAGTTGAAATATCTGATGTTGAAAGTATATATTTATAATTTTTGCATACACATAAAGCAGTAATGGATTACACATACATCTTATACAGTTAGAGCAAATTAAACGAAATTTTCGAGCTAATATAAGTAGAATAATATAAAAATACAACAATATGATTTTCAATACATAAATTTTACAAATCTTTTACATTATGGTATATTCCAAAACACGGTACCGCGCACAAGCCTATTTCGAACTCTGTACAATAAGCACATGTCTCACGTCTTATTCTCTTCCCTTTTTCATCGGTTTAAGACAGCATATAAAACACTGTCTGGTTGGAGTAGATATTTTTCCCGTTGATGGTTTGGTTTGGTTTGTTTCTCGCTCAACGGTCAATTTTTGCACACGAGGGCAAATTAGACCAGGACCTACGGTTTAAAGTGGATTCCGAACCACTACAAACATCCGAGCCCAAGGTGAGATTCGAACCCACAAACTGTTGAACCGAAGGCAAGAGCGCTAACCATTCAGGTGCCAGCTCAGCTTCCCGTTGATGGGATGTGAGCTGGAAAATGTCGGCCTGTGAGGCGCAGTAAGCTTACACTAGGATGCCCTGGTAGCAGAATGTTTGGTTTATTTTGTTCAACAATTGAGATTCTGAAGTTCATATTATTTTTTGCTCCTGCTGCTGAAGTATACAAAATGAAGGAGTTATATAACGCCTGGTCTAGAAGATGGAAAAATATTTTCTGGTAATATTTTTTACCGCGTTTTCTAGTAACTGGGTAGTCCGTAAGATGTTGATCGACACCTTTGATGATCAACTTTATCAACACCTCCCATAGTGTTGTTGTAGTCATGGAATACCTTCGTTTTCAATTTCTTTTCTTTTTTCTTATCTTCAAACTCAATCATTTCTGCGGTATGGACTGAAGAAAGCATACAAACATCCTTTTTATCATGCCATTTTATGGGAGTAACTTTTCCATGTTGAAAAGCAAGAATGTCACCTTTCTTAAATTTTTTTATAAATTGGGTGGCAATTCTTTCCTAACTGTGTGTACTGTGCCATATATGTCAGTACAAAACTGTTGCACTAATACTTCGGCCAACTGTGGAGAAGTATAATAATTGTCGGTGATCAGAAAATATCCCTTTCCTAGCAGTGGTTTCATCAATGATGCAACCACTTGACCAGACATTCGAAGATGTTCAAAGTCAGTATCAAGTTTTGTACCTTTTCCAGTGTAAATAATACTGGAAAAATGTAGCCCATTTTACTCTCCCATAACATAAACGTCTTTATCCCAAAGTGAGATCTTTTTAGAGGCATGTACTGAATCCATCCCAGTCTATCCTCATACAGCATCAGACTTTCGTCTACAGTCACATCGCAATCTGGAATGTATAAAGAAGAAAATTTTTCATTTAGATGTTGAAAAATCGGCCAAATTTTATTAAGTTTTAGATTAGGATGATTGAGTAGATCAATATCTTCATTGTTCACAAAATGCAGATATTTTCTTATTGTCTGAAACCTATTATATGTCATAACATTACGGAAGAATGGAATTTCAATGCATTCCTTTCTCGACCAAAACATCTCCACAGCTGGTTTTTTTTACAATACCTTACAAAATATCCAAAGCAAGAAAAATATTTATTTCACTGTCATTAGTTGGAACTCACCTTTTCGCTCTGCTTTTTGATTTTATTGTTTGTGTTTGAAAACATTGTTCTGCATATCTGTTAGTTTCTTCGGTAATTCTCTGCAACAAATTGCTATCAAAAAACAGATCAAAGTATTCAATTTCTTTAGTGAAATTTGAGGTATCAATTGTTGTACCTACTTGTGTCGGCTGAAACGGAAACCTTGGAGGGGCAGGTGGAAGATTAGCCAATGTATTCCAATCTCTAGAGGATGAAATATCACTATCATCATCACTTTTGAATGAATATTCATTGGTAGAACTATCGGTAATTGTTCGCGAGGAACCTAAACTATACTCCTCCACGGTGTCTGAATCAAACATGGCAAAAAAGAAAATATTTCCAAAAAAAAAAAAAAAACTTGCCAAATAGCAACCCAAACTAAATGAGAAATCGAAACTCTGTTTATCAATTCAAGCGTGTCTTCCTTTATCCGAGCAGCTAACAGCACCCAAATTTTCCCTCGCCCAACCGATGTTGGAATCAGTAAAAAACTAGAACCACTTGTGCCATCGATTAGGAAAGTATTGAATTAAGATTCCTAAAGTAGAAACGAATCCAGTTGGGACTTCACAAAACAGAAACATTAATTTTTCTTTAGCCCAAAGTCAGTTCGGGCATCACAAATACTGCACAAAGTTGCCCAAACTGGATTCGGGCGATACTGGCAAGGGGTTAATAGTGGACATTATTTTTTGTTTTAAACACATGTTTGGTAAATATAGTCAAACTTTCAAGTAACAGCAATAAAAATTTTAATAATCATATTCATTTAGCCATTTTAGCTGCAAGTATTCCAAGGTTTAAACATTATAAAAAAGCAGAAAAGAATATTATAAGTACATTTAGGTTTGCTTAAGATAAGATTCAAATCCACTGCTAAATTGAGGGCTAGAGTAACTGAGGGCCATTTAGCTAATAGTTCGGCAATTAAATTTTGGAAAATGGACAAAAATTATGCTATTTTATAAGTTAGGAAAATAAATTTAAACAATAATGATTTTGCCAGTTATTCTCTGTCACAACAAAATAAAGCTGTGCAAAAAGATAGTTTTTTCCCAACATCTTATTTACAGCACAGCAATGTAACATTAAACACTATAAATTAAATTTTGTTTATCAAAAGCGAACTGAAGAATAATAAATGTTTAACTTAATTAAGTACTAAAGAAGCATTAAAAAGCATATTTTGACAATTCGCAATTTCTTATTGAAGAAACTTGATAAATGAAGGCAAATAACTTTCAAGATCTGAATAAATTTTTCATGAACATGGATAAACAGATACATACAGGTTTACCATGACCTAATGGTACAGCTCCGCTTTTTATAGCTAAAAGCCATGGGATCGATCTCAGTCAATATTGAATAAAATAAGAGGAATATCCCATTTCTGCTCATTGCAAGCCTATTAATGAGCATGGATACTATAATCTTCTGGGTTTCTTGACTCACAACATGAAAATACAGACCACTATTGATAAAAATTATGAAAGGACAATAAAACATAATGGGAATTAAAAGTCTCAGAGCAGCTTTGAAATATCAGGCAGTACATTGTGTCATTCAAAGCTGATGAATATGTGCAACCTATAGTAGGTCATTATCTGCAGACAGGAAGGTACTACGATTATTCCTAGTCATCGTTGAACACAGAATTAAAAATATATTTCTGTTTATGCATACTTATCTCTTGAGCAGGTTTTTCAATAATTTTTCAGTTTCCTCTCTAGTAATATGTAAACACAGTTCACTGTCTATAGAAAATTCTCTAAAGTGGAAAACACAGTGAATGTTTAATTGCCTTATTTATCCACTTCTAGGTAACAAAATTAATACATAACAAATATAGAAGTTATATATTAAAAATGAACTTTCAAACATAATTGATTTCATCATTATATGAAAATGTCGGCTAACAAAGAACATGAATTTACTTAAAAAATTTACCTTGAGATTTAGTAATATCAGCACTTATGGAGCTTACAGCAATTTTTAATTCAGGAGTAACTCTCATTGGAATTTGCACATGATCTAATATAGGCTCTGGGGTTTTACCTTCATCTTGTAGAGTAGAATATGTACAAGCAACTAAGATGAAGATTCCAATACTAAGCAATATCTGAAACAATGAAAATGAAAAAACATTTTATAATTAAAAATGTAATATTAAGCAGAAAAAATTTAAATGCTAATTGCATATGGACATATATAATTTCCAGAAAAAAACTACCATTAACATAAGAGGCATATGTGAGAAAAAGGCTTCAAAATATTGCACAGAAATGTCACAATGTCGTTTCAGCCATAAGTGGTTAACCATGAACTACACTGTTATAAAACTTAAATCTATGTAGCAATAAATGGAATTTCATCTAAGAAAAATGCATAAAATGAAAACAAAATATAAATTAAACAGAACAGTATGCCCAAATAGACTTATTTGTAAAATCTAACAGAAGTCTATTAGCATAATACTTATGCTGTGTTACAAAGAAATGCTAAATTAAAATAGAAATTGCAACACAGAAATACTAAATTAAAATTTTACATTTTCCAAGAAAAACAATAAATGCACAAAGGCTACATTGAAATTGAATTCATTATCTGAACTAAAAATGTTAAATTTTGAGCTAAAATAGAATTTAAATAATAAAGTTCTACTAAATTGTCATATTTTTTAATTTAACTTATGATAACTTTTTTTTTATTTGTTTATTATTATAATTATTTATCTAGGATTATCAGGATCTTTGAATTCCAGTATATAATTGATGATATTTTCATATACTTCCATGTACCTCTTACATATATTGTAAACCACAATAAAATAGAATTATTTCAAGGGCACAACTGCTGCTTTGTTAAAAATTTAATTTCTGAACAAGTAAACACCTCCGTATTTCTTTTGAAAGTTATGGTATATGTTATTGAGACTTCAATTAAATAATTTATAGAATAATGTAAATGAAGTCTGCAATTCGATAGAAAATGTAATAATTTATGAAAAACAATTTATCTGTTAACATTTAAATTGCTCATTTCAAATATGCACTCTTATTATGCCAAAATTGGAAGTTAAATCTTCCAGAATGAGATATTTTATATGAAATATGCCTTAAAAAGATGTTTAAAGTGTAAAACAGATCAAAAGAATTTGCGGACTAATGAGTTTACAGAGTTGCAAACAATTTTGATTTTCATTAATAAAATTACAGACTTAATTTTGTTTTAAATATGTTTCACCAATTTTTTACAGGTACTGAAAAATACTTTACAAATAAATGTACAAAAACTGTTCCAAGATAATTGAAGAAATAATATTTATTCAAACAGCAGAAAAGCTATGAATAAACTAAATTAATAATAGCCCATGTAAAAAATTAAAGAAAACAAAGAATTAATGAGTAAAAAAATTATTAGACACATATGAAATCAGGCATTCCTTTCAGATATTGCCTACCAACATCTCAACCTCTTTCTTCCAAAAATTACACTTAATGTCTGTCAGATTTGATAGTTTGAATAAGAAAATATGTTTAACTCTTGCCTTTTAAGTTGGCTAAATTTGAAGCATTGCTTTGATAAACATTAGAGTTTTATTTCCAGTAAAAGAAAAAGTAGAAGAAACTGAGTAAAAGGAGAAAAACTTTAAAGGACAAACTATCACATTAATATTAATGAGCTATTCTATCTTCTGTTGAAAAATTATTTCATAAAAAATTTACACAGGTAGAAAAAGTAATGTAGGAGGTGCTTATACAAAATACAAAAATTGTATTAAAGGAAGAGGTGCTTATACCTTATATAAGAATTGATTCTCCTTTATTAAAATTATGAAATCAATGTCCCAGAGTATATCTATAAGCTTAGCACATTTAATATAAAAATTAGGCATTCAAATTTTACCAAAAAGGATTAAATTAATAAAGACCAATGAAAGTTAACCAGATAGCTATTTTTAAATTAAGCTTCTTGGTAAATATAGGGATTTTTTTTAAAGTTAAATTTGAGTCATATGTATTTATAACTAAGAACAATTCACAAAAAAAATCTTTTTTTACACATCCTTAACAACAGGAAGCAGAATTTTACCTACTATCAAGGAAGGCACATTTTAATTGCATGATATGCCACTTATATTGCTACTTCGACTAAAATTTCTTGTCTTTTTCATCATCACAGTAACAATTTATTTGGTTCTCTACATTTCAGCTTGTTTCAAGTCTTTTTCAAGTTTCAAAATAAATGTTTCTATCTCTATAATATATGCGGCCATTTGTCCCATTTATTGTGACACACAGACTTAGATAATAGAGAACCCCTTTACATAAATCCTAATACAACAGCCATTATAACCATATTATAATAAAGGCAAAATGCCTTATAAATGCAAAATAAGCATTGTTTAAGTGATAAACAACGTTTATAAGTAGTTAAACACGTAACATGCAAGAATATTTAAAGAAAATTTCATTGTAATTAATTCCAAATATCATTAAACACAAAATAATTATTATATATAGGTAAAAAGTTTCATCCACTTATAATATTTTTAATTCATATACACTGTAATGCCATTTTTTTTGCCATAGATGAAATGTAACATTATTTTCATATCAAAACATAACTACATACTTGAAATATATTTCAGGAATTTGGTAATATAAGCCTAATCATTTTCTACCTTAAAGAGTTCAAATAACTCCTTTTAATTTCAATAGCTCTTTATATAAACAAGAAGCAATTCAATTGAACAATAAAAACATGAAACATAAACACTATAAAAGTCAAAACATAACAAAAAAAAATTGCAAATATTTACTTGAGCCATTCTCTTTTCTGTCGTATTTTTGCTAGTATCATGAATAAACATCAATGCAGGAAAAATTAGACAAATCAATGTTCCAATAGTTGAGCCGATAATCCCCAAAACAAACTCAATATTTGGTAACATTATAGCAATGCCTATAGTGACAATGACGAGGCTAACTGTAAGTATACGAAATCGTACTTCAGGTATAGTTGTAATGTTAATATCATGATGGCCAAATCCCTAAAACACATGCAATTCAAAATTAGTTTATGGATGGAATCATGCAAAAAAGGAAAATAAATGCCACTGAAAATCAGATATTATTCAATATAAGTTATAGGTGTCAAAAATCATCAAAATTAATCTATGATTAAGTCATTACAAAAATTATTTAGTTATAATTAGTAATCATGCAAAATAAGGATTGGAAAAAGTTAGTAATTTTAATATCAAAATGATGCAATTTAAACTTAGTAATGTTAAAATCAAACAGGCAACTTATTTAAGATTTAATCTTTGTTTTCAAGTTTTCTAAAACAAAATATAAATTACAATTTCAATATTTCACACCACTTCTTTAAAAAATTATTATAGCAATTTTTTAAAATTAACATTTTTTGAAAGAAAAATACACAAGTTCTAGCATTTAAATTGCTTATATATTCTTTCAATTACTTTTAATAGCAAAAATTTTTCGAATTTTGGAAATTTTAACTTCAGTATATAAATTTGTTGCAGTTTTACTGAAAAATATAATTTCATTAAAATTATACATTTATCTCAATTTTAGGTACTATAATTAGCAAGTTTAAAGTTCAGTTTCTCAATAAACTTACCTTTAGAAATGAATGTATTATATATAACATAAAATATGCTTATTTAAGGAAGATGTTATTAATAATTTACTTTTATTTTCAACTAAATAAATTTCTACAGAAAAAAAACTTTTAGTTCATATATTTTTACTCAATTTTGAATAAATACAGCAAATTAATTTCAAATATTCAAAATTATATATAAATAGAAAGGATTTAGTTAGTAAGAAAAATAATTATCTAGCACTCAACAAAAGTGCATGGAAGCTGAAAAGAAAAATGTTTTAACAATAACAATACAAATTCATCAAGTTTACAGCAATCAATTCCTATAGTCTTTTTACATTTGTTACATCATCTTTATTGAAATTGCAGCTCAGGGTGGGCTTTAGCCTGTTGCACAATCTCTTTCCAGACATCTCTATCCATGACTTTAATTATCCAGTTGGAGACCTTTATGGTTTTAAAGGTCAATCAAGGCATCATCAAGCCAGCTTTTCTTTGGCCAAGTACACATGGGCTTCCAATGCAAAATCGTAATCACTTGGATATTAGGTGATCTTTCAATGAGCCCCAAGCCATGAAAATCTCTATGGTTTGATGAATTGCACTATTTTATGATTGGTAAGAGCTTCCAATTCATCATTAGTTCTAATTCTCAAACAGTTATTTTTTTAATTATAATGGACCATAAATTTTTTTAATATTTTCTGTTAAAAAATTAGTAAGTTGTTTATGTCCTTAAGAGTCAAAGTCCAAATGTCACCATGTGATAAATACAGTATTTTTTAGTAAATAATTCGTGAGCGATAAGTTAAGAAAAATTCTGAATTTCATTGTGCGTATTATACAGCACAGTAAATGATGTGATAAAAACATTCTCCATAAAAAAACTTACAATAAAATTTTGAAAAAAAATGCCACACATGTTTTATAAAATAAATAAAAGATGGCACTACAACTTGGTTAATTTATTTCATCCATAATCAGCTTTGTCCAATTGCATTCAAGAATGAATTTGGTTCATCATAAAGATAAGATAGTTGCAAAAACAGTTATCATTTCAGATTTTGTCTTGACCTCAGTTACTTTGTTCTGAAAATATTCAAGTTCATATATCATCATGTGGAAGGAAATAAAAAATGGCGATAAACGTGTTAAAGAAGATAAAAACAAAGCCTGCACGGTACAAAAGAAAAAATGTATTCAATGCACGATTTGAAAATAATCCATTTCTTTTATTTAATTATTAGTGAAACAAATTTTATTTTTACAAACATTTAACTTCGTTTTAAAAGTTATTAAAAAATAGATACTGACAAATTTTATTAGCTTCTCGGAATTATCGCTCTTAACTTGGGCTTTCATCTCAGTTTATCTAACTTTGCGATGAGGGGGTTTCAAACAAATCTATTTTATAATAAATGTTCTTGTCTGTACAATTTTTTATATTTTTACTTACACTGTGTATTTTTTATTTTATATTACACCCACAATATCAGAAATTTATATTTTTGAATTACGCTGAAAAATTGCTGTGGATTATACAGCTATGCAGATTATATACAGGAAATTGCAGTAACTGTTTTGTACATTTTTAGTTTAATTGCCCATGAGATCACATTGTTTTTCAACAGATAATGATAAGAAAAATAATGGTTTCTATTCAAAGTTGGTTGATTGGGTTTTGTGGTACAAGGTCCAGAACAGGATAAACCACACCAGATTTCGATTCAAGATTCTGCAAATTTCTTCTGAAATAGTACTTGAAAAATTTATAATTGTATCCAAATATGTAACATCATTAACCATTTTGAATCTTAAGTTATCAATAGATAATTGCTACAAATGCTGACAAATTTAGTTTTTTTCCATATTTTACAAGGCTAGGTGTGTCTGCCACTTCTATTCATTTTTAGTTGTTTTAATTAACAATTCTCTGTTTCTACTCAGTATCATCAGCAAATGCACAAATTTGAGTTGTTTTACAAGTAATAAGCCTCTGATACAATTTTCTTATAACAAATTCAATAATTAGATTAAAATGTAAAAGCAGTAATGTATCACTTTGTCCGCATTTGTCACAATCAACGAAATTGAATTACCTGCTTAAAAATCAAGGAATGTAAACTAGAACGGCAAGGAAATAAGCAAAGTGGAAAACTGACAGCTACTGTTAATATAAATCCCAGTTTAATTATTTCTGTTATCATGGAAGGAGTTAAAAGGACAAGAATGTTTCCTGTGATTCCTTTATTGTGAAATGCTATGTATCCTAAAGTCCCAACCTATAAAATATAATGATAATATAAATACGAATTATATTTACACAAAATAAAATTCAAGCACAGTTTTTTGTAGAAATACTTAGAAAACTGAATTTTTTTTATTTGAATCTTCATAAATAAAACATATTCACTCCTCGATATAATTAATATATTACAATATAAATTACATGATAAATAATATTATGTAATTTTACAATTAACACAGATATTTTTCAGTTAAGCAAATAATTTGCAACTCAGTTAAGCAAATAATTTGGACAAAAAACATAAAATACGAAAACAACAGATTAAAGTTTTTAAAATGGAAAGCTGGTTTGATTTGTTTCACTCAACGGTTATTTTTTAAGACAAAAATAATTAGACTGGAGCTTACAACAATTTAAAGTGGATTTTAAACCACTAGAAACATTCAAGCCTGAGGTAGGATTCGGACTCAAATTAAATTGATGATCAGAGCATTAATTATTTGAAAGCGCAAAGTTTATAGATCAGAGTTTAAGAGATTTCTGTTTACGAAACAATAAAGATAACAGTAATGATACAAATCAGCATTGCGGATTAATTATACTTCTAAATTGTTAATTTTTCTAAATTTAAAAAATATCTAAATAACTTGTTAGACTTCAATCACTGAAAACTAAAGGAAAAAATGGGCAAATGCACACAGAAAAATCAAAATAAATTTTAATTTGTGTTACATTTATATTTTTGTGACAAAAAAAAAATGCTATTACATATTATTTCTTCCTTAACTTGCATGCTTTATAATGAATTTTAAAAGCTAATTCTATTATTTGAGGAATCATCTTCAGAATTCATACATCAATATAACTCTAACACTATCAAGATTACATACATTAAAAATAAGTTCAAGATACAATTTATTAATAAGTGACATTTAATACATTTTGAAAAAGTTCTTCTTAAATATATTGAGAACAATTGCTTTAAATAACATTTTAATAAGTTAAATTAAACATATTTAAATAAAAAAAATTCATAGATGAGAAAAATGATATTCAATGATGATAAACCAATATTAATTACCATAATGTAAACAACAGAACACAAATGAACAGCACCAGCAACAACTGACTGCATTCTCTTTATAGAAGGATCATTGGAAGTGTCAAAAAATTCAAATAATTGCCTAAAATGAAAATAAGATTATAAAATTAAATTTTAAATGATGTGCAATATTGAAATTAAAAAAACAATATAACTTGTTATCGATAAATTATCAATGGAACAAAATTTTCAGAGAAGGAAATTTTTTCATACGTCTGGCAAGACAGAGCCATTGAAATTATAGGCAAACAAGGAAGTAAGCCTTCAGATTGCCACCAGTTGACCTCATACCACCATTCATTAGCTGCAAGATTGGGAACTGCTTCAGCAAATATCTGTAAAAAATTTAATTCAATATGTAAAATAAAATAAAGTATTTGTAAAAGAAAAAATATGAGATGAAAATTTTATTTATAAATCAGAGTTTTTAACTCATGACAAATAAATAATTAATAATAATGTTTAATAAATTGATTAAAAGTATGCAAATTTAATTTAAAATACCGTATTTTCCTGTATATAATTCGCAATAGCGCATTATCAGCAAGATCTTTTTTCAAGTAAAACATAAAAAAGCATTGTATAATAAGCAGTGGCGTATAATCCACGGCAATTTTTTCAGCGAATATTAGAATACTGCCGATAATGTGGTGCAAAATAAAATAAGAAACATACAGTGTGATTTAAAATATAATAAATTGTACAGAAAAAATGTTTATTATGAAAAAGATCTGTTTGGATCCACCTCAACGCAAAGTGCGATTATCTGAAATTAAAGCGTGACGTCAATCACGATCCGAGAGAAGATTCTAGTAAATCTTATCGATTCTTAATTCTTAATAACTTTTAAAACAAGGTTAAACATATTTTAAAAGTTGAATATTTTTGTTTCATTAATAGTTGAATGAAAGAAATGCATATTTTTGAACTGCGCATTGGATACATTTTTTTCTTTTGTATCGCGCATGCCTTGTTGCTCACCTTACATTAATGTGCTTATCGCCGATTTTATTTTACTTGAGTTCCCTATAGCTTTTAGTTTAAAATTTGCTGTGCAATTTAAGCGTTTTGGGTTTCACATGACAATATACGAATTTGAATGTTTCCAAAGAGAAACATCTCAAATCAAGACAGAATGTGAAATGATGTTGGCGCATAGCAACTGTAATATTGTTCCAAGGAGTCAAATTGGTTCTTGAACATAAATTGTACAATGCATATTATAGTTAAAATAAGTCAGCTGGGTTGTGGCAGCATCTGTCATTTATTTTATGAAATATAAACAGCATTTCTTTTAAAACTTTATTGTAAGCATTTCTGATAAGGAAATTTTTTTATCAGATTATCCACAGCAGCGTATAATACGCACAACAAAATTCAAAACCTTTTTAACACATAATCCACGAATTATATACAGGAAAATATGGTACTTAAAATTAACATAAATGGAAAATAAAATAATTCAAAAAGAGTTCAGCATAATAAAGATAAATGTTAACTTGTTTACAGAAATGAAAAAGCATTTGATTTTAAACCATTATTAATGTGCTGAACTTTTTTATATTGCATAAACTATTTATTAAACTAAATCTGCAAATTAAAATGTTTATAGAGAATAACAGTTCATCAAATCCATTAAGCATTTACTTTTAGTATTAAGCAAACATAAAATCCAATGGAAAGAGCACTTAAACTTGTCAAACTATCAATCTTTCTGAGCATGCCCAATGGAAGAGCAACACAAAGGCCTACAAGCATTAAGACATTAGTTCTTAAATTAGAAGAATTCTGAAAAAGAAGTAAAGCATTAGAGAAATATAATCAAATTAGAAACATGATCATACGATAGACTAATTTTTAAAAAATCATAAAACAAATATACACAATGTACATATACAATAAAATCAATATCTTTACATGAAATAAACACTACATAAATATAAACAAACTTTACATTAATATAAACAAAAATATAAAGAAAGCAAATTTATCTATTATGCTCAAAAAATTGTATACATTTGTGAATGTGATTCAGTGAAACAAAACATTCTCCATATTTAAATAAAGTGTATAATATACTACATATATACATGATATATTACATGTATTAGATATACAAGACATTAAAAAATAAATTTACAAAGATTCTTAAAAAGATACTTTTGTAAACATAGATAATAGTACAACTTTTTTAAAAAGTTTTCATAGGTAACTTGGTTTTTAAATGTTAATTAATAATAATACAATTAGTATATTTTCCTAATTTAAACTGCAATAACTCAACACCAGTTTTACAGAGTATTTTATTCATTGTCTGGGTACTAGAAATACTTCAATACTGGATACTTCAGCAATACAGTGGACAGAGCTGAGGATATCTTAAGTGAGTGTGCCATCGATAATTTTTTAGATACAGAACCGAATAATAAATAAGTTAAAAATATTATTTTAATATAAAAATGTCTTTTAGATAACTACAACATTTTAGATTATCTATTGAACTACTAGCATTTTCAAATTATATATTCAGTATATTTTTGTTTGCATTTTTGCTATTATAATAGCTATATGATTGCTTTTAATTGAAAATGTTATATCAAACCAGTTGTTTGAAAGAATTTATAAATTACAGAAATACTAAAAATAATTTACAAAGGTGATTATTTCCATTGATATTATTTTGAGAACATTCAATCTTTTGGCCATTTCGCTAACCACTTTTAACATAAATTTAATCTAAAAGTCTTATCTTTGCTAAAAGA
This sequence comes from Latrodectus hesperus, assembly GCA_037975125.1. Classification (NCBI taxonomy): domain Eukaryota; kingdom Metazoa; phylum Arthropoda; class Arachnida; order Araneae; family Theridiidae; genus Latrodectus; species Latrodectus hesperus. Next base: position 4,782,974 of record JAJQOW010000015.1, on the reverse strand, counting down.
AAATAACTAATATGAACAAATGACATTTTCACAAATTATTTATTTTACAAATAATTTATTTCGTGTATTTCAATTTCATTCCTACAATTTCAAGACAGTCACAAATGCATTTTACAAGAAATAAACTGCACTAGCTGAAATAAATTATGCTGATAAACATTTATAAAGAAATATTGTGTATATAAAGCAGTTACGTAATTAACGAATTGAATTCATACAGTGACTATTGATTTCATAATCTGTAATTTAAAATATCTCTGCATTATAAAATTTATAAAAATGTAAAATACTGTTCCTATCAGAAATTTTTTTAAATTAAAATAATATTTTAAGATATGAGATTCTTCAATAGTTTCGATGTTCAATGTAGTATGTTTTACTATTTAATGGAACTAAAATCAGTAACATACTAATGATACAATAAATATTTGTATGTAGTTAAAAAGTAACATATTTCTCACAATTTCAACAAACAGAAGATTTTCAAATAAAAATTAAAAAAGACAACTTAAATACTTTAAAAAATTTTTTAGCAAGCTTTGAAGCTCTTCTTTAACGTAAATAGAGATTTTGATGTTTTAAGGCCAATAAAAAAAGCATTCATATACTAATTTATTTCTTGTTTATAATATTTTTACATTTCTTTTTACATTAACACAACATCTTAAATTAGACATAAGAATTTGAAAGTGTAAGTATAGATTTGCTAAGGGGCTAATAATTTGAATTTTATATTTATTAATCTATATTTTGCTAAATATTTATACCAGAACATATTAAAAAATTAAATTAATTCAACTAAAGAATTTCTCTGTTTACATATAAATACATAAATAAATTTTAAGCAAGATTCATAATGTGAAGTATAAAAGCAACAAAAGTGATTTTTGAGAGTTCACACACAAGAAAAAATATTTAAACTTTATTGATTTTTAGTTATAATTATATAGTCCACTTCTCAATAAAACATTCATTAAAAGAATAAAGGAACATTGAAAAAATAAGACTGTAAAATGAAGACTAATATTTTCAGTGCCACTCTCTTTGTCATTTTAAAGATCGATAAACTTCATTCATTTAAAATATAGTAAAAAAAAATTAGATTTGATTATTAATTAGAATATTGATACACAAAGAACTGTTATACATTGAAAATTAATTTGATAAAAGTATAAAATAGCAAATTGTACCTAAAATCTCAATCCTGTTAAGTGTTTCAGAATACATAAATTTAATGATAAATATAATTTCTACCAAAAAACAGATAATTAATATTTCTTAGTTTTTTAAATAAATTCAGAACAAAAAAGAAATTATTTTTATTATTTATTATTGGGTAAATCATTCTCGACTAAAAGTTTCTACAATATTATTCATACTAAAAACAATGTTGTTGAATTTTACTAGTAAATTACTAAAAAATGTAGATTTAATACACCATAGAACAATGTAATAAAATCTTGCAAGATAAAATACTAAAATTTGACCTGAAAAAATGTTCAGAAAGGTTTACTTAATAGACTAAACATCTACAAGAAAGCATATACTCAGAAATACTATTTGAAAATACAAAAAATGTACAAATATTTATATATACTTACCCATGAACCTAAAAGAGGAAATTTGAAAATATTTATATAATTATTCTAAAACTAACAGGTGGAATAAATACCAATATAGATTACAATATATTTTATACATTGTTTTTAATGAATTATTGTTCACTCAAGATGTCACAATTAAATTAAGGAAAAAAATAGGAGACAGATTTATGAATATGTATCAAATTACACAAAAACATTTAAAATAATATGATAAGCAGTGAGATTGAAAAATTAAGCAAAAAATATTTATAATGAAATAACTGAGATATTACTTCAATGACTAGAAATTCTGCAGCCAAAGGTGGGCCAAGATCCCCAATAACCACAAAGAAAGCAATGCACACTCCAATCAGAAATCCGATCACACTAGACGAAAACACAAAATTTTCATTGACTGATAACATAACTAATAAATAATTTAAGCAAAGCAACTTGTATTACCTGATTTCAACAGCCAATTTCCCAGTTGGTCCAAATGTGTGAAATGCTACAATTTAAAAATACTAATATATATTTAAATGAATTATATAAAATTATATATATATTGTGAAACAAAAACAACCGTGCAACAACTTTTTCCATTTTTTAAAATGATACAATAATAAATATTTTATTATATAGTATTTCATAAGTGGAAATTATAAAATAATAAAACATTAAAGCAATTAATTTGAACAGTTCCAATGCTTTACTTAAAAATATCTACATGAATGATTCAGTTCAATAAAATAAAACCAAATTATTGGTTTTAGTTTAGTTTAGATTTCATTTTATCTTTTAGGTTACTGCAAGTGAATTTGTTTTATTTCAACATTTTTCTTTTATTAGATAGTCACTTGCAAAATTGAAGTTTAATTCTTAAGCATGATTCTTTCTTTGAGAATATACTATAAAACATCTAACGGATTTTACTGAGGAGATTAAGGTGTGTGATACAATTTTCAGTTAAAATGTTAAAGAAATTGTCTTTTAAAAGATGTGAAATATGCTGAGGATGAGAAGCATATGGGAAGGTATCTTCTTGGGTGAAACTTAAATATTTAGCAACAGAAATATTTCTTTTCCAAATGATACATATCAATACATTTATTTTGCTATCAATCAACTTAAATAGAATTAAATCATGTGCATAAACATTGCTCCACCAGATCATAATTGACTCACCCTTATGCTTTATAGGAGGGTGCAAGATTTTAAAGTCAAGAACAATTTTCTTCATATTTTTAATTTGCCATATATATATATATATATATATATATATATATATATATATATATATATATATATATATATATATATATATATATGATACAAAAATATTCCCTATATACAAAAAATTGCATTTTGAAATCCAATCATGAAAATAATTGAATCATGAAAAATTCCTGTTCATTTTGAGTCCTGCCAAATACATGGTTAAAAATTGTTGGAACAGTTTTATACATGTTAATCAAATCTAAACATTAATAGGATTAAATTTGATTTGTAAATGGAAATTTGTAATTGGAAGTCATTACTGTTCCAACACTAATGAATAGGTTCAAGATGAATACTTTTTTTACTTATATCTAATGCAATAACATCTAATTCAGGATATTTTGTCATTTTTCTTGTGATTTACCTCATAAACCATTTATTTGATTTATTCTTTTAACTTTTTCCAATGTTTCTTTAAGGTACTGACGTAGTAGCTTGAGATAAATTTCATCATATGTTTAAGAAACCTTTGCACATTTTTATTAAATTAGATAAGTAATTGGAAAGAATTTGTGGAAATATTTTATATTTAAAAACATTAATACATAATAAAAATAATTATCTACAATTTTTTAGGCTCTAATTGAATATGAACAGTTCTAAATTGCAACTAAAAACTTAAGATTATAGGAAAATTCTTAAGACAAAAAAGGACAACATTTTAAATATTGTCATTAAAGCTATAACTGAAACATTTATTGTTTCCATTTGTATACATTAATTTAATTGCAAAAACATTATCAATATTACAAATACAGGTAACCCTCTTAAAACATGGTTTATAAATTGCTGGAAAATACAGTGCATGACATTGAGTTTTATATATAGAAATATGTTTTTTATTCTAGCTAAGGAACTTTGCTTATTTTAAAATTTTTCTGATCACTGTACAGTACAATCAAATGAGAATTTTTTACTTGAACAATATTATTATCATTTTCCTAATGACACTTTTTTATTTACATGTTTTAGACTTTCTATCCTCTTTAAGTCCTAATATTTATGTGTTTTTTCATCAACAACCAGAACCTTTTTCAATTTCATCAGTAGCAAAACATTCTTTATGTTGAGCATCATTTCCTATTTTTACGTATCATTTTTGGACAATGTATTTTGTGATAGAACCAATACTTATGACATCTTCTATCAATTTAGCAAAAAAGTTTTAATATTCAATCAATTTCATCTTCAAACAATTAAAGGACTTCTATTTTATCTGCAGATGGTTGTATTTTCTTCCAACATACATTTCATCTTGGAATATCTTTTTTTCGGTGCAGTGCTTAGTTGTAAATTTCTCCCAAACATCTATTACCTCAGTCCAGAGCTTCCCAACCTTTTTAGCTGGCGGATCTCTTTTTCAGGTAAAAATCCATGGCGGACCCCTGTCAGTCAAGTGCACAGTAACTAGTAAAATTCAGCTCATAGCCCATCGGAATTGAAAACTCCAGAATGCAAGTGCCATTGTTTTTCAATAACCCCAAGACGAATCAAGAGTCTTTGATTTAATGATGAATGGAAACAACTTTAAACTAACTACCTTTCCATTAGTCTGAATTCCCACACTGTATATTTAGTTCTTCTTTACTAGAGATGAGCCTGTAGGAATAATAATGGAAATTTTGGTTGCTTCTGATGACACAATTTTGAAAAGTCGGCCTCAATACTTGACAACTGGAGACAGATGTCAGGTTCAGCATCTAGACAGCTTGGGTATACTTAGTTTTGGTGATGGCATAGATTGAGAATCCAGATTCGCACATGTATGTTGTGGCAAATGGAAGTAGAACACGTTTTACTTTTTCAACAAGGGTGTAGAATTTTCCAAAAGTGTGAGTAACCATCACTATCGAAAGTAGATTTCAAGGTTGAATCTGTGGAAATTTCTATCAACAACTCATATTCATTCGATGATAGAATGTTTGGCTTTTAGGATACAGCGAATGGGTTAACGATACATTTGTATTCCTGCAGTTTCTCACCTTGGGAAATAATGCTCAAACGATGACGTCGAGCTTCAGAGGAGTTCGAGGAATTTATGAAACAAATTGTTCCCAAGCTGCAATGTCTTGTCTTTCAAAAAATTGTTGAGAAGAGAAAAACCCTCAACCTCCCCCTCCTCCACACTCTTTGCCCAAAAATTGATTTTCCACTTGAACGCTCAAACTTTGTCATTTGCAGTGACCGTTGTTATAGTGCAGTATTCATTTAGCTCAATTTGGAGAAAATATCTACCAAATAAGCAAGTATACATTGCCAATTTTCATCATTGATAATCTCTGCTAATTTGGTATTATGGAAGTTTAAAAGTAAAGCTAGGAGTTCCAAACATAATTCATATAATCGAGTGAGTGCATTCCCACGTGAGAGCTACTTTACTTCTGTATGGAGAAGCAGAGAATGATGAAGGCTATCTTCACACAATATTTTGTAAAGTCTTGACTCCAAAGACGTGATTTTATGTACTTAATAATTCCAACAGATTCATCTAAAACTTTCTTGGAGGATACTAACTTTTTTTTCGTAGCTAAAGCATGTCTGTGGAGAACCTAATGACTACTACTGTAATCTTTCAAGCTCTCTTTTGTTTTTGTTACCGCTCCAACCATTGGACCCGTCATAGCTTTTGCACCATCTGTGCACACCTCAATGCAATTAAACCATTGAATTTCATTGGTTCTTAAAAAATCGTACAGCAAACAGAATATTTCAGCACCTGTTGTAAGGGCAGATATTGGTTTGCACAATGAGAGGTCCTCTTCGAAACACGACAAGTATGCATGACGAACAAAAGCCAATAAAATTGCTAATCCCGCAACGTCAGTAGATTCACCTATTTGGAGAGAAAATAAATTGTTTTGGATGCTAGAAACCAGAGATTCATCCCCATCATTTGACATGTCAACTATCTGTCTCTTGACAGTATTGTTTGATAGTGGCACTGAAGATATAAGTTTTACTGTCTTTTCATCTAACATACAAGAAACAATATCGCTAACACATGGTTTTATAAGTGTTTCCACAATGATATGAACTTTGCCTGTCTTTGCCACCTGATAACTTACCAAGAAAGGAGCTTTTAGTGATTTTTCATTGTTTTTGCTTGAGTTTTCATGCAGTGCTGAGAAGCAACTAATTCAGTGCTCTTCTCCTTGAAAATAGCAGTCTTTTAGTACGGAGTTCCGGGTGAGTAGCCTCAAAATCACAATGCAATATAATTGGAACCATCGAGCTGTTCGGAAGGACTCGCACGCAAATTACACACTGAGCTTTAATCTTCTCTGTCTTGATAAAGCTCATTTTTAAATAACGGAGTTTAACTCTTGGAGTTTACAGAAAGTCGAGCTGGGAGGCCACATCAACCAGCACTACTAAGCTACCTGCGGGTCAAACTTGGGAACTGCAGCCGTTGCTCAAAGATGGCCACTGACCTCCTGAAAATAGCCGTTGAACCCCTAAGGGGTCCGCAGACCACACGTTGGAAAGCCCTGCCTTAGTCGATTCCATTGTAACGAAATTACAAATTTTCATGAAAAGCCATAATAGTGCATTATTTCTGTTTATTATTAGTTTAAAGTTATAACTTTTTTAAATATTTAAAAAAACAATTTTCAATGTTGTGCAAAGGTTTTTTCAATATTTTTTATCATATTAGAGTGAAATCATGATATACAAATATTCTTTCTCTTTATCTTACCATATTACAGCAAAAACCTTGTTATAGGATGTTATGTTTTAAGAAAGCTACTTATGTTTATAATACAGAAAAGAAAATCTGAAGCTTACAATACAAACACTAAATTGTAATTTTAGCTTTTGTGAGATATTAATATATTCAAATTTCTGAAAAACTCTAAAATGTTTAGTTGAAATAAAACCTATATTTTTAAACAATTAGCTTCTGTAAGCACTAAATTTATATAAAATTAATTTTCTGAATCATGAAAGTTATTTTTTTATTGAAAAAAATTATTAATACATATATTTATTTACCAAGAAACTCAAAATTTCTTCTTCTAGCCATTATTGCGGATTTTAGAAGCAAATAGCATGCAAGTCGAGTCAACATTCCACTGAGAAAAATTAGAACAATACTCAGCAAAATTCCACACTAAGTAAAACAAATACAAACAATGTATTATTTTGTCCAAATTACTTTAAAAAGATAAATTATGACAGCACTTAAGAAAAAATATAGTAACAAAAATCTAAAATGTATAAGTCATACACTAATACTTTCCACTGAGAAGTAAATATGAATATATTTTCCAACTGAAATATTGAAGAATAAATATAATACAAATTATGTAACAAAACTTTAACAATTTTTTTAAAAAAATCTTTTTTATAATAATTAAGTTTTTTATTGGTTTAGTTTGTTGTTCAATGGTTAATTTTTGCACACAGGGGCTAATAGAATGAGACAGTTTAAAGTGATTTGCAGCCACTACAAATATTCACATCTAAAATGGTAGTGGTAACTATGAAGTATTGAACTGAATATCAGTGAGCTATCTACTTAATTGTTTAGTAGTTGGTTGGATGGGTTTTATGGTGCAAGGTCCCAGAATGGACATGCCAAATTAAATTATTTTATATTACACTACTCATACTTAAAAATTATCTTTCTCTCTCTCTCAATTATTTATTCATTTAATAAAAATTTTCTATTTATATATTTAAAATATTAATTAATAATTACATAATGTATTATTTAAAATCTAAAAGAATCAGTATATTATATACCATGTAGAATCGACAGAGGCAGAACAGCTAGTTTGATCTCTTTAGATAATTAGTTTTAGAGACAGAATTATCTTTAATAAAGAGTACATTCATTTAAATTTAATGAAAAAATAAGGATTGTTTATTTATCATTTGACATTTTTTAAAATTAAAATTAAACCTAGTAATTAAGTCAAAATTGTAATTTTACCATACTTAACTCTTTAATTATACCTTACATGTAATAAGATAATAACAATTAACAGTCAAATCTTTTGCCTATAATTCAAACTTATGCTAAGCAAAAATTAATTATATTTTACCAAAGGCTTTATTTTAAAGCATTTTTTAACTTCATTTTTTGAAACAGTAAAATGATAATATTTTACTAATAAATCCAAAAATATAAATTTTATGAATTATAATACAAATATTATGGTACAAAAAAATACAATTTAATGTTTTGTCAATTTAACTCATGGGTATCTTCGCAAATGTTTTTGTATTAAAACTATTAATAGTAAAATGGAAATGTGAAATTACATGTATGAAAAATAAGACTTATTTTTCTTACGCTTACAGTATTGCTAACAGAAATTTTAATTGATGATAGAAGACAAAAAGATTTGGTACAGTATTTAATCAAATAAAAACAATTCAAAATAATTACATGTACAAGCAATAATTATTGAAGAAAAAGTTAATTTGAATCTCCTAATTTATAAGATGATCCACATTAATTTTTCTTTATTTGAATTTTTAACTTTTTATAATCAGATAAATTTTATAAATGTTTTTTCTTCACAGAAACATTATATTCTATTATGAATTATCTATACTTAGCTAAAAGATTTTTACTTTATTTGAGGCATTTAATAAATATATATGTAAAAATATAGTACATTTTAATGAAGAAATAAATCACTAGTTGATAATGTAATAATACATACAAAAAAATTTAATTGATTCATAACATACCTTTCTAAAACAATAAGGCATAGCTAAAATGCTGACTCCAATGATGCTATTGCCAATGTTTATGACATTCATAAAACAGTTATATGTACACGTAGACATTTTCTAAAAATAAAAAAATAAAGCCACTTTAGAAAATATTAATTTTTAATTTTCTATGGTATATTATCAATTTGATATAAAAATACTTATTAGGATACTCATGCGAAATTTTTCTGAACTTTATAATATTATAACTTCTAATTTACATAACTATGATTACCATTTATATTCATAGTTAAATGAGATGTATAATTTAAATTCAGCAATTAAATTTTCATAAATATTTTTAATAATTCCTCATCTGATTTCTGTATTTTACAAAATGTTTCTCAAAAATAAACATTTGAGATTTTGTGTAAAATCTTATCAACTAGGAATGCTGATGCATATTTTACCAAATTGATATCAACGAAACAATAACTCGTGTAATAACTTACTTCTTAGCATCAACAATAATTAAGTTTAAGTGCAGTCAAAACAGCCATATTTGAATCATCATCGCTGCTTGACAATTAAGTTTGGGAACAGATTTGGTAGTGCCCTTTTGGAATACCTCTATTGGAATATCTCATAGTTTTCTATTGTTGATGAAAAATCACTTTATTTGGCACTGTTTTTACCCTGGCTGACAAGTATCAATTTTATACATTTAAATTTAAATATAAGTATTTCATTGGATTAATATTTTCTGAAAACCTGATTTTAAGAATTAATTATTTTTAGAAATAGGTTGCAAAATTATTTATAAATAAATAGGAAAAAATGTACTTTAGGGTGCCTCTTGGCATAAGTTGATTATTTTCCACAAGCACGTTTTCATGCATGTTTAAAGAAACAAGATGGCACTGAAAACACAATGGCATGAATCACAAGTGAAATAATTTTACAAATTGGTGTAACAATATGGCACTAAATTAGCACTAAAGTAAGGGGCACTCTCAAGTACAGACCACCTAAATAAATGTTAATTATTTATAGATGTTAGGTAAATTAATTAAAACATACCAGTAATTTAATGAACAGTTCAATAAAGTGACATAGATAAATTTAAATCAATTAAAGGCCTAAAATTTTGATACCACAATTATGCTCTTGAATTGTTTACAATTAGAGGCATTCCTCATTCATTCCCTTTCAGAAAATTATGAAACACACTAAAAATGCTTTTAATTAAAGCAATAAATACTTTATTAAAGTCAGTTGACCTTATTTTATGATGTCCTGGGTATTTTGTTAAATAGCTTACTAATAGTAGCATTTTGGTACAATTCCATTATATCCTTGTACAATAATCATCATAATGGGAAAGAAAAAAATCATAATTACTGTGCTAAATATTTGTGTCATGTATTTTTTAAAAAGGTTTACATTTTTAGTAAGTACTAAAAAATAGTACAAACATTTTTTCTACAGCTAAAAAATTATCTTTTAAAGAAAAAATTTATTTAAATGCCAAAGTGTATTTCTGATACAAAGTATTAAGCAATTAGTTTGATGATCTACTGCAAGAATAAAATGGAACAATATTATAGTGTTTTAATGCATTTTATTGAAGAAGATTGACATATAAATACTGGTTTTACTCCTGGTCCCAGCTAGAAATATTTATAACTAATCAATACTCAACACTTTTATGATCCTCAAGTGTTTACAAAAAGAAAGTCTTTATTCATTACATTCCAGGAATGATAAAAGTGAAAGAGGACAGAAGTTATATATGAACTGCAAATAATAAAACATCATTTTAATTCAAGGCTTTATCTTAAATAGTTTAGTTAAAATCAATATAATGTAACAAAATTTGAAAAATATTTCATAATCTTATGATTAAATAAGATCTTTTTAAATGTGAAATTTGTCATTTATTTATATTTATCCCCCTTAAGTACATTGCATAGTATAAAAAAAAATTTAACATAAAATAAGTTAACTAAGGATAAGGGTAATAAATAACAGAATCCTGAAAAGTAATTTTTAGAAAAAACTGATGCCAATTCAATTAATTTTAAATTGTATAAAGATGTCTTTGATTTTTTGAAGAATGTAGGTTTGTTAAATTCAGAACTGACATGAATGAAGTGCAAATAAACTTTTATAATAAATTATGGGTACTTTTGCATTTTAGCCCAATTTTTGATATTGAAGAAAAATCATGTTTTTTACAGCAAAGCAAAAATAATATAATAGAGATATAATTTTATTGGCTCACAATTTTGTTTTGAATTTAATATGCAATAAATTGAATTTATTTTTAGCAAATATTGACTAAAAAGTGATAAATAATGGTAAACAAACTAAATGCTAAGCAAAGCTAAAGCAAGTTGGTGCAAAAGATTGCTTGGTGATAATTTTGTAGATTAAAACAAATATTATGGTCACAAATCACCAAAGGCAAATAACACCTAAACAACAAAATTTAATTTTGTCTCATTGAATAAAAGGTACTATTATATTATACTGATGCAATTGATCACTGATGAGACTGTTAAACAGTTTCTGCCAGAAATAAACATTGGCGTTTAAATAAGTTTTATCAATATATGATAATTGTTTTGTTCATATAATATAAATAAAATGTTCGTATTATTTTTAGTAACTTCTGAATACATAAAAATTTTAAACAATACATGGTATAAATAGAATAAATAGAATATTTAGGACAATAATTTAAGATTTTTTTCTTTCCCATTACAGAGATTATTGAAAAGTGTAAGGAAAAGTACCAAATTATGTTTAAGTAACAATTTTTTTTAAACTGTAGATACACAATAATATTTTGCCCAAGAGGAGTAATTAGACTTGAACCTATAGTTAAGTTATTTCCAAACAATAAAATATTCAGACCATGATGGTGCTTGAACCTACAAATATTTACTATTAGAAATATAAACTTGTAGTAACTTGATTTCATTTTTGAAGTCATTTAAACTTAATTTTCTTATTGTTTTGACAAAACATTTTTTTCAATCAAATTAATCAGCAAAGATAGCTGATATCTTATACTAAACATTTTTAAATTATAACAAAATAATTCCAAAAGCAGATAAAGTGCTGACATATGTTGAATGATCATAATTAACTATTAAATTGGTTTAATAAAAAATTCAAATATTACATTGTCCTTAAATTTTACAATTAATAATTGAAACAGAAATACATATAGTTGTATTGATTTATCGTATATTAGATATTCATACAGTGAATTCCTTGTCTATACATATTATCCCTTCACATAGTTTATACAGTGTAATCTTTATCTGTGCACAAATAAGGAATTCTCTGTATAAGTATTTTAATATTTATTTATGTAAAGACCACTTTTTTAAGATGGCCTTACTAAGAAAATAAAAGTTTTCACATTTTATTGTCCTTATACTAAATATTTCAGACAACATATTATATTAAATAAAATTTGAAATGTTCAAATAATAATTTAAATCATCTAAACATATTTTATACGTCGTACTTGAATTTCAATAATCAAGTGAAAAAAGCTTTTAATGCATAGATGGGGATACCATACTTACACCAATTTAATATATAAATTTTAATAATGTAATGAGTTGAAGAATAATGTAAAAAATTACTGAGCGGCATATTAGGAAACATTTTGACATTACGAAATGCATACAAAATGTATATTTTCCATGAGAAATCTAATTTATTAACAAAAGCATATTATGAAAATTTGTTGTCGTGGCAAATAAGTACATAGTATATTGTCTTTGAAATTGTTCTATCATACATTAGCATATTATTTCGACCGAAATTATTCCTTACATAAATATAAATACATAAATAACTTTAAGAAATAATTCTCAATAACGTTTAAAAAAATGTCTCTTTATCATACCAGATTTCAAAAGGAATACTTTTCAAGTAAAATTTTTAAAAACCGAAACTTTGTTGCGCTAAATCGCGTATGTACTATTGTTACCGTTACATGGGTGCATATTCCGTAAATCCCTTCTTGAAAATATTGTTTTGTTTTCTTCTACTCTTCTGCGTTCGTAAATTAACCGAAAGGGTTGAGTGGTGTTGACATTACAAATAAAAGCAGCTTCCAATACTTATTACTCATAAGTATGCTTAACTAATAAGCAAAATTCGATAAACTAAACCTAGTCATGAATAAACTTATATTTTGAGATAAAAAAATATGCTCTGATTTATATGAGGAATTTTCAACATTTAATATATATTGAAGTTTTAATTTTTAAGATTTCCAAATAAATAGAGGGCGCTAGTGTAATTAAACTTAACCAACGAGTTTAAAAAGTTTATTTTCCAAATCAAAAGTAAGTTTCAAAGCGTGTTGTTGAAGTGGTTTGTACGCACGTGTTATTCTTGTATACAAAACAGCACAGGAACACGAGAAATGAGAATCAAGATTGGATTGCTTGCTTCAAATTTATGATAAGTTTTTATATGCTAAGAAATTTAATATTTGTTATTAAACATGAAAATCAACGAAGTGGAGCAATGCAGTTTTCCTAACTGGTATAATGATTTTAAGAAAGTATCGATCAGAAGGTAAATATTGTGTTCGTTTATTTTCAGTTATGTAATTTTTGTAAAAAGCATGTATCTTTAAAAATATTTATTTATTTCTGTTGAAAGTTACTAATTTTGAAAGTTAAATTTTTTAAATGTTTGCGAAAAATAGTCAGTTTTTTGAGTGAGTTTATAACCTTTGCGTAGCTGGACATAGCTTTTGCTGAACTTTTTGGCTGAATGTTTCCGTGATTGGGAAATGGTCAACAAAGCATCAGGCAATTATTATTAAATATTTCATTATGACCTACAACATGTTAGTGTTTAAAGTCTTTTTTTTTTTTATTTGCACTTACAATCAATTGTAACTTTGCTTAAAGAAGGACTACCTATATATTTAATGAACATTTCTCTACATAAAATTGATTCACTGTTACATAACATATTTAAATATTTTGAATTACCTCTCAGCAAATTGCTCTCTCCAATTCACATTGGTTTTCAAATATTTCTTTCTTTCTCTTCAACTGTTGGAAGTGAACAGAATCTCTTTCGATTTCTTAGAAGCTCAAATCATTGCATGGAATGTATTTCTTAATGCACATAATAATGATCATTGTACTGAATTTCTCTTTATATAATTTATTTTTATAAATATATCGTATTTTAAAAACAGATTTTATTTTCAAAATATATTTAAAAATTGATTTTTTGCATAAAGTATTATCATAAATTATTTCCTTAACATTAATGCACCATAGTAATTAAAATGATTTTTTTGTTTCTAGTATTATATTACCTCTTCCTGATGATTTTGTGCAGTATATTTTGAAAGATGGAATAGTGTTACCTGAAAGGTAATATATTATAGTTTGAATAAATTTATTGAAATTATTATTGCTTTTTACAGAGATATTTTTTGCAAGAAAATATTTTATTTACGAATGTAGTTTTAAGAAGTAACTAAATTTTTCTGATAAATTAGTAATTTTACTACTTCCTTCATCTCTTAAAAACACAATTTTGAGTTTAAAATGTAACAAAAACTTGTAAACCAAAATGTAAAGAATTCTAAACCTACTGAAATTGTAATAATTTTTTTAAGATTAAATATTTATAATAATTATGAATGGAGTGTATTTAGTTAAAGCATCCAATTTTTTAATCTTTAAATTTTTTTTATCTCATGCCTTCTCTTAAATGCATCTAATATAAAATCAAATATGTAATTTACTTATGAATTCATTTTCCTGTCTTATACTCTCATTCACTAGCTACCTGCCTAATTTTATTATTATTGTGTTGTTTAATTTATTTGCTTAAAGAAAGTATAAAATATTTTCATTTATGCTTATGAAAACCAACCCAAATTTCAATTATAAATTTTTTCTCTTATCATTCATGTAATTGTAAAAATAAATAAATAAAAATGTTGATTTCTATAAAACGCCAACTAATAATTACTACAAAATTGCAATCTCAATTTTCATTTTATTAATTTTTCTATCTTTTGTAATAAGGTTTATGAATATAAGTTGGCAACATTGCATTGAAGAAGTTATCTCTTGTCTCTTCTCTTGAAAATAAAGTTGGCAAATAAAATTTCTCTAATATTTCTTTTGGGCAAATTGCCTTTTATTTCTATTTTTAAAAATTAAATAAAAAAAAATTTTTACAATCACTGTCTCACCAATAAAAATTTTGCCAGAGGTGCTGTATAATCCATGAGTCTAAATTGTGAATTTTTTTGGTGATGAAGAAATGTTGCCAAGATGTGTGCGCCATTACGTAAATACTAGAGTTACCAAAATAAAATTTTCTGCATAATTCTAATAGGTCTCCATATGTATAACGTAATAAAAATAAGGTTGCTAGATACATAAGAAAATCCACCAAAAAATCAACAATCTCAAAATTTGGCATCATGAATTATACGGCGCCTGTGCCAAAATTGTGGATATTTATCATTTAGTGTTTTACTAAAAGGAGAAATCATAAAAAAATATTTTATTCATACTGAATAGTTTTTTAAGATTTTCATATTGACAAGCAAAAAATAATTAAGAAATTCTAAAAATAATACATTGCTTATTCTTTAAATAAAGTGAATAAAACTAAATCATTTGTGTTTATATATGATACATATGAGCATTTATTTAGAAAAAAGAAGGAATGTGTTTCTTTAAAATGACTCATTGTATTTAAAATAAGATGACTTCCATTAATTTATGAATTTGAATACAATACAAAGTAAAAAAATCATTAATTTGCAGTTTTATTCTTAACTCAAAAGAAATATTTCAGTAAAGTTCAAATTGCTTTTTTATTCCATATAAGTTTTCAAAAATGAACAATATTTGTATTTAACAGCATAAGTATGAATAACTATGTAGAATTTTTTGTTTCTTATTTTGAATTTGATGTGAAAATGATCAATGCAATACATATATGTGGTATTAAATAAAAATGCAACTCCCTATTAAATTTCAACTGATACTGAAGCTTAGATTTATTTATTAACTAGATTACTAAAGTAATTATTATAAGGATTTCATATATCACATTGAATCAATAAATATCTGTTATACTTTCAATAACAAAAACTAGGTAATTTTTCGATATATGTTATATATCGAAAAGCCCTTTCAGTCTGGCCGTCTCTCTTCAACTACCTAATAGTAATGTTGAACCCAACTCAATACAGTGCTGCTTGAATCCTGCAGAAGGACTCCCCAGGGTTTACTTTCACTTTAACTTAAGTACTCATGTTAATAAGAAAGACTACATCCCAGAACATCTTAGACAACTGACCTTGGAAAACCTAAGCCACATTCCTAACAATGCCATCAAAATCTTCACTGACGGTAGTAAAATTGATATTCTAGCAGGTAGTGGCATATATATTGAAACCCCTCACACCAATTTGACTCTTTCTCATCGCAATCCCAATCACTGCTCTGTCTTCAGAAGTGAATTGATTGCAATAGACCTGGGAGTAGAAGCTATTCTTTCTGAAGAGGATTATGGTGACCTATGGATCTTGTTTGACAGCCGTAGTTCTCTCCACCATCTTAGTAATTGGCTTCTTGTAGGCGACAAGATCAGCAACTCTATCCTGCTTAAATTAAAACTCATTTCACTTAATCATGATGTTCACTTGCAATGGATACCTTCACATGTGAATCTCCATGGGAATGAAATGGCCGATAATCTTGCTAAGGAGGGTTGCAGGATTTCAAATACTCCCTCTTCCACACTTACTTTTCTGGAGTTATACTCCCGGGAAAAATCAAAAATCTCGGAGGAGTGGAAAACACCCCCACCCATAATTGGTACAAGGGATCAAAACCAGGTTTGTCCCTTGACCTCCAGTGTGACAGACGTACCTGGACTGTTCTCTCAAGACTTGCTAGCGGTCATATTAAGTGCCTCACTTTCAACGAGGGCAGGAAAACTTTCGTCACCTGCACCAAGTGCCAAAATCATCAGGCTTCTCCTGAGCATCTTTTGGATTGCATGGGTCTCTCTAGGGAGGATCTCTTTAGCAATTCTCTTTTAGTCTTCGACTTCCTTACAGTCAACGAACTCGTGGATCTAGTCTGACTCCGTCAGACATGGAGGATAAGCAACAACAGGTAATTTTTCTTTTAGAGTATAAATTTTGTACATGAATATGGAAAAATAAAATTTGAGGAATATGTTGACAATATTAATGGTTTATTTTCCCAACTCAAAATAAAATAGAAATTTCATTTGAGAAAGGAACCACAAAACTTGTATAGTCAGCCTCATATTTCTTGCAGCAAAGTAAATTTTTCTATTTGCCATTGTTGTATGATAATTATGGTTGGTGTTACATATTTCACAAAATCCTAGTTTTTCTCCTAAAGAAATTTTTAAGGTATGGTCAGTGCTATAGAAATTATTTTTTTAACACACAGAAAATTATCTTTTGCAATTATAAAAAAATCTTTCAAAACAAAATTTTAAATTTTAATGATTGTCATACTTGTTTATCTTCATATTTTATATCAGAAAAAAGCATAATTTGATGTCTTTAATATGAAATCATCTTAAGTGTAATGTATGTACTATTGGTGTAATATAAGTACTATTGGCTAAATATCATTTATATGCTAATGTGTATTCTAAATATGTATAATTAAAAATATTTTTATATTTAATATGTTTAAGTTTTATAAAATTTATAAATATATCATTTTGTTTTTAGCTGTAGCAAAGCAATCACTTATACACCTGCAGACATAGACAGTGATATCAGTGAAGATGAGGTATTTTTTCTTTAATTTTTCATACATACGAGAAAATTCATATTTTTTATTGCTCATTATTTGAATTCATAAATTTTATTACAGGAATCTTGGGATAATTGTGAACAAATAGAGCCTGAGGTATTGAAAACATTTTATTCTATATATCATTAATTATTTAGCTACATTTTTAATTTTCATTTTTGAATTTAAAGTATACTTAAAGAACAGAAGATTATATACAATAAAGAACTGAAGATAATTAAGAGCAGAAAAATTATTCAAATAAATATCATGATATATTTATCTTTAAAATGGTTCAGTTTAAAAATAATATGGTATATGTTTGCAATTTATTTGTTGAGCTTCTATACTTTATTTTTAATCCTTTTTCCATGAAATCTAAAAATAAAACTTTATTGGATTTGTACATTTTCTTAGTTATTGCAAAAATGTTTTCTTGAAAATAATGTAGAAATTTAAGAGACAGTTTAATATTATTGAAAAATAATTTGCTTAAGTGTTTTATATAAATGTCTGCATTATGTAAATACTATTAACATTTCATTTCATTTTTTATGAAGATCCAATTTAGTAAAATTTAATTTGGTGTAGATATTTTAAAGAAAAAGCATAAAAATAAATTACTGTTTGAATTATTTTTTCTGTTACTCTTATATATTTCTCCTGTTAGAATTTCTTAATTTTTTCTACTTAGCCTTAATCTTCAACAATTTTTGAAGCATTCCAAGAGTTAATTATTTTTAACAACTTAATTAAGCAAATATAAATACAATGCCGTAAATGTTTATTTTATCTGTCTTGATCATTTAGACAAAATTTTAGAAATGAACTCTTACTGAATTGAATTTCATGATGCTCTGTAACTCTCACATTTTACCTTCTTCTATTAATGCAACACACCCTGATCTTCTCAAGAACTTTCTTCCATTCTGATCTATTTTTTACAACTGATCTCCAATTAATTACTCTTAAAATCCCCCTCTACACAGTATATCTATCTCAACTTGGGTTTACCATCTTTTTTTAGTTCCCAAAGGTTTATGATTGAAAATTTTAAATGTTAGTTATAAGGGGTGCATCCTGCATGTATGGCTGCAAATTTCATATGACTAATCTTATGATTGACATATGACTTCAATGATTGAATCGTCACTCAATCATATGATTAAATCACATGACTGCTCATATGAATTGTGAATGATTGAATCATATGACTTAATAATATCTGTATCCTTAAATAATTTGTACAGTTCAAAATTGCATTGGCATCTCCAAACTTCATTCACTACATCATAGAGTTTTCTCAAAACTTTTCGTTCAAAGATTGTTAACTATTCGGGGATATACGGTTACTCGTGTTGCCTCCGCCAAATGACACATTTTATCGCCTTCTTCGCCAAATCTAAGCGATTACAGTCACAGCATGGTAACCCAGCTACGATGAGCTGTAGGCGGAGCTATCTTTGCCCGGGGAAAATGTGATTGGGTAAAATATAAGGTGGAGAAATAAACATCATTATGACATGTGAGTGAACGTAGTATATTTAGCAGCGTTTTTCTTGTTCTAAGATATTTCGTTCATAATTATATTAGGATTTTTCTGATAATTTTATAAAGCGATTGTCTTATTATATAATGGAAAATGATTCAAAAAATAATTCTTTGCAATTTTGCACTTCAAATATTAAAAGTATTTCATCGGCATTAATAGACGTGCATTTACAAATATAAAAAACAAAAACATTTATTGTTAGTAAAAATAACTAAAAATAAAAGAGTTTTTGATTTTTATATTTGTAAATAACGTAACACAATAAGTAACTATAAATATGATACAACAAAAACATAGACAACAATCTATCATATCTTACATCCAAGCGTACATGATGTAAAGAACTTAAATAAATACTTTTCTTGCTGGTTTAACTCATGTTTTTGAAACAATGATTTTATTAATGCATTTGGTACCAGTGGTTATGACATTTCAATATTAGTACTTGGACCTTTAAATGAAAAAGTTAAATGTAACATAACCAATAGTATTACTTATCTTCTATAAATAAAATTATTCAATCAAAACTCATCATGTGCTTTTAAAAGCAATGAAAAGAGAAATTAGATAATTTAAATTGAAGCTTGCATGGTAGTTTAAGTACTTATTAATGATTTTCCCTATTTTTTCAGCAATTAAATTTAAAATTGTTTTTGCCATATTATATCTGATAATCATAAATTACATGAATAAAAATTAGCATATTTATACTTTATATCTTTTATCTGAAAGTATATAACATATTACATAAGTATCATTAAATACTATAATTTACATATGTATTCTCCTACTTACCAAAATTAAATGTGTGTAATGAAGGAATAAATTTTTTTGAATTAAACCTGTGAATTAAATATATTTATTGTGTATATTTGTATGTTGAAGTTACTAATCACTAATTTTTTGCAATAGCATATTCAGCATTTCTCATTATTCAAACTCCAAATCATTCAAATATAAGATATTAACTCTTGTTAATGCAATAAAACCACGTATTTTGTAACATTTGCTGAGCTTATAATTTAATCTCCAAGTTTTTTGCCCAGATCACATAAATCTCGACACATAAGTATATATTTATTTAACTGATTTTTAATTATTTCATTTATACAGTTTGTTTTGCAAGTTCATAAGATTATGTAAGTAGTTACAAATATGCAAAAGAAACTAAAGGGTTGTAACAACTAAAAATCAATTTATAAAAAACTATTATCAATAATTATGGGTATTTGTCTTCAACTCTTATTACTAACATCCGTGCAATTTGTAGGTTTATTCTTGTGCATAAAGAATTAATTTTGACAAGAGATTTTCCCACACTTTCTTGAGAAATTTTGATCTGAAAACTCAGCAAACTGAGTCAGAATTAAGGCATTATCACTCTTTCTTGCAAATCTTTTTAAATTAATTCACATTCATTACTACTTGCATCTAAATGTATGTGCAGAGCAGTACTGACCATTACTGTAAATATTGTTAAAAATGTGTGTATAAGTATTTATATTACTAATCTAATCTAGAAAATGTGGGAACAAGTGTATGGAAAAAAAGAAATTTTTACTTATATCAATTTATGAAATAATATTTACTGTTTGTGTATACTTTATAATTAAAATAATCTAGAAATATTTTCCGCAAATAAACTCTACTAAATGTATGGATTATTCAAGAATATGCATGCAAGATATCTGACCTTGTAAATAGTCCCTATTTATTTTTATTTATAAAGAATATGAATGAGTGTGATGTCACGCGGCTTGGCCATACCAGATGAAAATACATGGCTCGACGATTAACCAAATGATAGGTAAATGGAAATAATTGTTATATCCTCATTAAAATCTTTCCCTGTGACTAATAATTACACCCCATTGGCAGTCAAAGCAAATAAATTGGTGGTGAGCGCCTGGAGCACTGGAGCTCGGTCATCCAAAGTGGCAAGAAGAAGTGGATCTAGTGTTTGTTAGGTTCCTAGCCTAAATGGCCATGTACCTTCTGTTCCTAAGAAATTTTTCTACACCTAACTTTAGTTGAGATTAACATAATGATTTCAAAACATAAGGTTATTTAAACACAAAAGATTAAGAAAATATTTTGCTTAGGTTAAAGTGCTCCCAACGAGAGTTCTTTGCATGAGATTGAATAAACATAAAAAAGAAAAATTGGCAACCAAAGTGGCAACCAGCCTCCCTTGAGAAATTTTGAGTACAAATACCACAGGAAGTTAATCTGCTTTTCCCACATCTGGTAATAATTTAAAATCGATCAACAAACTAGGGGAGATAACACTTTTCCATGAACCAGAATATCTCCTGTCAATAAAGTAAGCAATTATAAAATGATTTATCCAGACACAGATGCTGTTTACGTTTTACCCAGTTCATGGGAATTTGAAGGATATCTGTTTTGGTGCTCTCCCACAATAAATAGTAATATAATATAAACTCATAAAGATATTATAATGTAAATAATAAAAGCACTTTCTTTAAAATAATTCAAGTTGTAAATAGTTCTGAAGATTTAGGTTATGCTTTTTAATTTGAAACAACAAAAATCGAATAAAAAATAATAATATATAGATTAAATGTATTTATAAATAATAGTGAGTTAGGATAAATTAATTAGTTATGCATACATTTCATTTGCCATTAATGATGAATTTGATTAATTACTTCATCAGTGTTGATCACTTCAAGTTTATCAAATTCGCCGCTTAAAAATGCTAAGTCACTCCAATTATTCTGTCCCATGTTTGATCGTATATGTCAGAATTAATTTTAATTTACTGAACGAACGTTCACAGCTAACAATTGACGTTGAAATAGTAAAAATTGTCTGTACACTCATAATTTTAATAACATCTTCACCATACTAGATTATGCAAGTTAAAAGCTTCAATGGAGTTTAAGATTTAATTCCTTTGGAGCTTTGAATTATATACTTATATATTTTTTATAATAAAATCATAAATATTCTCAGCCAAAACATGTAAATTTGTAATATTTTTTATTTTTCAAAAACTGATACACTCAGAATTTAAGTTTTCTATTGAATAAAATTCTTATTGGGAATTAGACTTTTAATTGTTGTTCCCGATCCAATTAAACCTCGTGTAAAAAAGATCGTTTAAGGACAAACAAATCAATACAGGTATTCATACTAGACAAGAGTTTTAACATTCTTATCTCATGATTATGCGAAATTTTCTCAGTCGTTTACTTTACCAATGATGAATGTCTACTTATTTTTAATTTTTAATAGGACATTCTTACGATTTTAAAATATTTTTTTTATTCAAAAGAGTTTGTTTTTGTTTTTTCATATTGTTTTACGCAATGGCATATTTTCTTTTTGATTCAATAATTTATACATTAAGACCTTTTTAATTTTTTACAGTGCAGAATCGGCATAAATCGAACATTATTTTTTACAATAATTATGCCCGATTTCATTATATTCCTCCAGAATGATTTCTCTTAAGCTAAAACAGGTTTTTGTTATAAATTGTAATAATTAAAAATAGGTTTTAAATAAGTAAATGTAAAGAATACGAGCTAGACAGAAAACGAAATTCGATATTTTTTTTTTTTTGTGTTTGTATTTTGTAGTAATAAACGTTATTTTGTATAAGGAAAACAGCAGAGAACAAGATAAATTATTTAATTTCTTAACTGTGAGGTTCAAAATTATTTTAATAAATGTTTATGTAAGTTTTAGGATATTTTAAACTAATATCTCCTAAATATAATCATTGATTAAAAGTTTATGCTTCTTACAAATTCCGGAAAATATTAAATTTCCTTTATCAGTAAAAGAAATATTTTCATTTAATGATTTAAGAACTATATTTTAAATATTACTTTTTTATTTTCAAGCACTTCAAAAAATAACAGCAATACTAAAGGTTATACTTTACATTCCTGAAATAGAATATTACAAATAAACACTATGGTATGATCAATCCTTTCGTGTGTTTTAGAAATAAAATTTCAATGAGTAAATTCTGATATTAAGCTAAAAAAATTTGAGTTTGAATAAAATATCTCTTAATATAAGAAATAAATTTTATAGTTGCGGTAAGATAATAAATTAAGATACTTGTTTTTAATAGGTTAACATTAAAGCAAAATCCTTCTCGAAATTTACTACTTCTGATCTTTTGCATATCAAGGTAGATATAGTTCGGTGAAGGGAAAAATATTTAATGTAGAATAAATTTGAATATATGTGAAAAAATGTGTGATATTAACAGTTTTATATAAAATATTTAATAACTAAATTATTATTCTAAATAGTAGCGTTAATATTTCCCCATTTTTATTTTTGCTTTTATTCTCCTTCTAAAAACAATTTTCATGCGTGAGATATATTTATTTTAATATTTAAGAATAACAATTCAAGAAATACTAAAATAAATATAATAACAACATAGATTCCAGTAAGGAACGATATTTTTTACAAAATTATAGAAACAGAAATCATTCGGAATATGAAAAACTTACAATCAACATTTTTTCCCAATATTTAAACTGAAGTCAGTAGCTTACTATTTCCCCTAAAAGCTATTGTTAGGCAATTAAGTTAGTTTATTATTTTTTTCTAATTATTAAAAATATACAATTTTGTTAAAATTCTTCAGTTTGTAATCATTAAAGCATTCAAACCACTTCTTTTAATGATTTTGAAAATTATTTGATGATTTTAGAAATATAATATTAATGTAGCAAGGATAAAAGCTAATTATCAATTAAACAATGAATTAACTAGTTACTACAGATATTTAAAGGTTTTTCTGATTTTTTTGTTTAAAAGATATGATGCATTTAACTACTTTAGAGCAATGATTAAAATCATTTGATCCATACTAATATTTTTTATTTTTTTATATCGGAAGAAATATATATATATATATATATATATATATATATATATATATATATATACAAAAAATGCTTAGTAATAAATTTCCGGATAATATTTTCTAAATAAAGAAAATTCATATTTAGTGTTGCAAAAAATTATAACAGGGACTTGTAGAAATTTTTTAGCCGGACATTCACAAAGCAAACCACTAACACATGTTGATTTCTTCAGCTGACAACGATTGATGGACTTCCCCGCTGTAAGTCGTAACAATGAAATTATTATGAGATGATCTGGTGTAAAGCAGGAAATACGTCCCATCAATAATTAGAGGCTTTTGTATTCCTGACAAGAGCTAAGGGGTGTGTGTTTCTTATTGATTAGTAAGGATGCAAATTTTAAGGACATCTAACGCAATTCTTTTATTTGTAATTTAATTTTAAGAATTTTTCATTAATGATATTTCAATTTTATGAAATTTCCCCTTTCTTTTGAGAGCTATATCTCATCATGCTATTGTTGTTAAAATACAATTAAAAGTTAACATTTTACATTTACAAAAGAAAATATAAAATTTTAATAAAATATTGTTTGTTAAATAAAAGGATCTAATCTCTTATAAACAATTAATAGAATGTTAAATAATATTTCAGAAAATTAAAATATTTAAAAAATTTTTCATTTTGATTTTTTTAAATAGTAAATAATCACATCCAGAGAGAAGTGCTGATGACATATTTATCAGCCGAAACAATATTAATTAGATATTATATTCTTTATTTGGAATAGAAAAGATTTATTTGATTAATCAATATTATAATTTTTTATAGACATATAACTTAACTTCGGCTATATAACTTGACTAAATAACTTTAAACTAAAATAGAAGACATTTCAAATGTTTAAATTTATAACTGCAAAAAGTATAAAAAATAAAGTTTCTTTTCATTAACTTTCCTCCTTTACCATAATCATTTGCATATTTTTTGTACAGTTTTTATTATTTTTTGAGGTATTTTGTAAATTACTAGAGGTAATATTTTAACTAAGGACGCTTTGTTTCTTATTAAGAAAAAGCAATTTGGCCAGTACATTTCGGGGATGATATTTTTAAGTAACATTTGTTATATATATATATATATATATATATATATATATATATATATATATATATATATATATATATATATATATATATATAGTTTAATTGTAGGTATATTACATTTACAGTTTTTCTGATAAAGAAGCATTACTTCTTTATCAGATAATGTGCAAACGTGATATACTCTTCTCTTTTACTATAAATTTTTGAAATTAAATTTTTGAAACTATTAAATTTTTGCAAAATAATTACAATGTATTCATAAATCGCAATTTTTATTTAGGCTATTGAAATTCATTTAATTGTATAACTATTTAAATTCTGTTCTAGGATAACTATTGAAAATTACAACATTAATGAATCTTGAAAATTAATTTTTAAGTTAGTTAAATAATCAGCTATAATTTTAGGAAAAATTGAATGTCTTTTAAATTTTAAACGATATATCTACTGAAAGAAAAATAATTTTATTTTATTCAGTATTTGTGATTTGGCTCATATTTTATACACTCTTTGAAAATAATGGAAAAATTATATTTGGTTACTAGCTGAAGGTAAATACTTTTATAACAAGCAACTTTTGAATAATTTATATCATTGAGAATTTCTCTTTGAATATATATTTCCTAAAATGAGTATTTTTCTTTTGAAAGAAAAATTTAAAATAAGGCAAAAACATTGCTTATTCAAAAGGAAATTTTAATTTTTAGATTTAAGAAAATTACATTAATCTTATAATACTCTATAAAGATATAAATACCATAAGCAAGAAAAATTTAATTATTAACTATGACTATCAGATCTGACAATAATTTTTTTCCAGTCCAAGGACATTAACAATTTTTAAATATTTGATCAAATTTGAACTTCAAAATCTGCCTTATTTTTGTGTAAACTTATGCGTAAAAGATACGATTAAAAACAGATACATAAAACTACTGTTTTCTAGAATGAGTATTAATAATATATTTTCATTTTTGTGTAATAGATGGAGTAATAAAGAAATAATTTTGCTCACTTCTAATCAATAAATGGTGATTATCAAAAAAATAATTTTCTATTCTTTGGATGAGTACAAATCTTTAAACATTTATTCCAATTATTAGTTTCATTTTATTACATAGTTAATTCCACACTTTTAAAGGATTTGAAATTAAATACTCAATTTAAATTCTGAAGCTACAAATAAATGACAAATTAAATTGATAAAATAAAAATTTATTATTAACATGGTTTTAGATAAAGTAAATTGAATTGTAAAATAAGATTAGAAATTTAATTTTAGAAATAATTAGATAAATGACCTATTTTGTTTACAGAATTTATTCCATACACATTTTATGCAATTTAAAAGAAAGATAAATTTTACAATTATTCTGTGATTAACAATTTATGATTCAAAAATATTTAATTTCTTTTATTAAAGAGAAAAAAATTGAATACATGTATCATATATATAGAAAGCGATTTTAAACATTATTGCATTCATTTGCTTTTCGATTCATAAAATTTCTGTAAGCGTTTTCCTCATTTGCTTACATTATTACAACCGCCCTACTAGGTAACGCCATTCACCACACCCCTTTTCAGACAACCTCTTTAGGTTTGTATTAAATAAGAAACGTCGCCAAAATATACTAAGTACGGTTACAGTTTACCTTTCCAACACGACTTCGGAAAAACTCTCAACTATTCTGCCTTGGATTTGGTAAATGTCCAAATCTCAGATATATAGGTGAGCACAGATAATGTATAAGATATATCTAATAAGTAATTTATATAATGTGATTTCTTCTGATTAATTTAGATTTAAAAATGTTACATGAGCCAAGAAGACATCGATCAGCTTTTAGTCTCAATGCCCACATCATTTTGAGTATTGATATTTGAGCCTAAATATAAAAAAATCATTAACCACTTCAAATTTATAAGTCTTATTTACTGGATCTTAAGTAATTGGCATGTATTAAGTCTTGTCTTCATTAATAATAATGAATTTTTTCTGCTGATATTTTTAAAGTATAATATTGTCTAAATCATTTTAATCCATGCAATTTTTGAAGTTTATTCATATACCATTATTTACAGACTTTCTTTTTAAGAGAATATTGTTATTGGAGCACATTCATTTCAGTTAGCCATCCATGTACATAATTACTGGTGTGCAAAGTGTGATTCTTGAGTGACAAATAAACCAAACACATAATTGTTAATGATTGAATAAAAAAGAAGAGTCTGTTTTTAAGATATTCAACTTCTGAAACATTACATGCAAAATGTTTTATTAATAATACATAAAAAATAAAAAAATAAATGAATTTGTTTTTACTAATGAAAAATTTTATTTTAATTGACAATTTTCATATATAAATTGTTTGACGCTTCTAATACACTTGGGCTATCAGTATATGTGCAAAAATTATAAGAATTTACTAAATTCATAAGCTGAAGTACCATATAAACTGCTGTAGCTTCAGCCGTAAAAATGGAGTATAACTTTATAAAGGCTGTATATAATTAAGGCTCATTGTGTAATTTTTATTATTATTATCGGATAAAATGTAGGGTTGCTCACCATATTATATCTAATAGTAGATATTTTATTCTTCCAATTTGATGTCTCAAAAACATCAAGATATCATAAGAATATTTAAGGCATGTTTGCATTTCAACAGGTAAAATGCTAAAGAAAGGCAACAGGATACAGCTTATAGCATTTTAGAGGTAATCCAATGAAAGTCATTGTATAAAAATGATATGTCATCACTGAATTATATTAAGGATTTATTATGATACTGAAAGCTCAAAAAAAAAAAAAACATACAAAGAGATAAAGCAATTGCTTTTACATGATAGAAGTATAGATTAAAGAATTATGAATGATGATCAAGAAAAGTAAAATTGTGAGAATTTGATTACTTCTATGCACTGAAGAAAGAGCAATGCAAAATAGATTAGAGTAGTAAGAGAAGCAATATTGAAGTGGAAAAATAGTTTTCAACTCATATAAGGGATTACCATTCAAAGAAATCCACAAAATGTTTATTATGGTGATTTACTCATATGCAGAAGATCATGTTTAATTTTCATTGTCAATGAAATTTATTGAAAATTTTCCTCAAAATTCTGTAAAAGAATTACATTCTTATAGTTCCTGTTAAAAATCACTTTTTAAAAGGTAATTTGTCATACTTTATTTTTACTAAATAATTATTAATTGAAAATTCATTTAATATTTTTCTGGTAAAAGTTACCAGATGGGTACGGGATTGGCGCGATTTCAAATTTTGGCACCAAGCGCTCTACAGCTCTGTCGCCAACCTAAATTGCGTCACTACGCGCGATAAATTTCAACCAATAACGATCGCTTTCGAACTTCAGCTTTGAAATTACGCGTTTTTTCGAATTCCAAATATTAAAAAGTTGAATATTTCATTACAATTAAATACTGTAGAAGTTTTAAAATTCGAATAAATAGAAAGGAAATTTTTATCACTTGATTTTAAATATACCGAGCAATGGCGCCCACCTTAAAAAAACATCAGTGTAGCGCTACCTACTGCAGTGCCAACCGGGCAGTAAAACTAAATTTCGAACGTTAACAAATTTCATATTTTGTTTAAACTGGAATTTTAATATACCGAGCAATGGCACCCACATAAAAAAAATATAAGTACGCAGCACATTCTAACAATAACATGCAATACACACAACTTAAAAATTCATATACTTACTTTCTTACTACCATCACGCTCTAAATAAAAAAAAAACGCAAGTTCAAAACATTCTCATCCATAGTTAATTATCGTTAGCAACACACAAACTCCAAAATTCGAATATTGAAACTCAATTATTAAATATTATTCTAAAATAGTTTCAAGGGTTACATACAAAATGCGCATGTCACGCGATCGCGTTACCCAATAAACAAAAAGTAGGTCATACATACGTAATCCGAACCGTTAAACCAGTTTGACGAACTTATCGCACCACTTTATCGCCTGCTTGGCGCATTTTACCCTCCGTACCCATCTCTTCACTTTAGCGATTTTTCTTTATTTACTTTAGTAATATTTTAGTTTAACCTTTTTTTTTAAGTAAAAATGTGCTTTTTAAATTTGAACTATACCAAACTTAATTTTATATAAAATCATAGGATTTTGTACATATATATTGATGACCTAATATTAAATAAAGTTTATTCAAATAAAGTTGAGTTGTTGTGTTAAAAGTAATTAAATTTGTATATGTTTGGTTTGTTAAGTCTTATTTTATTTATAATTTGCCTAATGTGTTTGCAGGCTCCAAATTTCCCCGAATTTGAGCCAAAAATTGAAGATGCTATTGAAACTTTAGGAGGGAAAGTATTTCCAAAATTAAACTGGAGTAGTCCGAAGGATGCCTCGTGGATAGCTTTTAACAACAGCTGTTGTTGCTCTTCTGTAGGAGATATTTACCTGTTACTGAAAAGTTCTGATTTTATAATTCATGACCTCACAGAACCGTAAGTGGTGTAAACAAAACTGGTTTAAAAAATGTATAAAATTCTAAATAATTTTATATTTCAGTAATTCTGATTTTTTAAAGTTTTAGTAAATTTGCTTCAATAGAATATGAAAAGTTATTTCAAAATTTTAAATGCATTTTTAATTATTTTTTGCCATTTTTCTTGGTGAGGAAACTGAGATTATAACTGGTGCCCAGTATATAATTTTCTTCTATATTAAAATAGTTAGAAAATTTGGATTCATTATTATCCCTTAGCTGGAAAAAATATTGATGGTGTCCAGTAAAAATTTAATAATCAAGATTAATATAGTGGATGTTTTCAATGATTATATTTTGATTAACAGTCACCAAACATTTATTTCTGACATTATTATTTAACAAATTCTCCTAGTGATTAAGTAATTATTTAATAGAGAGTAAATGTTGATAAATAATTTTAATATTACTAGGAAAATTAACAGAAAAGGTAATTATAAAGCTTATTTATAAATATTAATATATTTTGAAATTGAAAAAAGGTTTTAAAATTATTGAAGGAAAAACCAATTTTTAATTAAAATCCAAATTTTAATTTAAAAGAAATTGATTATTTATTTAACTGAATGATCTTGTTTAAAAAGAAAATTAGTTTTGCATGCCAAGGTCATCAAGTTATTCCATACTCCCGAGTGTTACATTTCAGTAGTATCAAAAATCATACATCTGGCTTTAGAAATACTAGACCAGAATTTGATGTCAAATTAGTTATCAAATAGTTAAAATTAAATTTAGGAAAGCATATATGTAATTTCCTCAATTGCTAATAGTTATTTCCTGAACTATTAGATATATGTATAATTCCACTTGCAAAAATGCTTTACATAAGTTAGGACATACCTAAATTAATCATTGAAATTAAATAATGGGTTTCTGTAAAATTATGAAACACGTAATTTTATACGATTCTTCATTCCTATGTGTTAATTTCCTTTTATACTGCTGTGTAGGTTCAATAGGTACTGCTGTTATATGAGTGAAAAACTCTCTGTGTTATAAAACATTGAATTTTATTACTCATTTCATTTTTCTTTGCCTAGAAAATTTGTCAGATGGTTGGTTCATAACTAAATTAAATTTGATATGTGAAATTGCTTTAAAATGTTTTGTATGTGTCTCCCATTTCTCAATGCGGTAAAAAGAAAATAAACACTTTAACTTTAAGCAGCTGTAATTCTGTCAGTTTTTACCACATAATGCATCTCCTGAATTTTTAATATCCATAATAGATTCTCTTTCCAAGAGAATTCTTTTATGACTTCATTTTTTTTATGAATGTACCATATTCAAGTATTACAAGGAAAAACATTCTCACTTTTGAAAAAAAAAAGGAAAAAAAAAATCTTTTAGAACTCTTCATGACTGATTGCATGTGGAAAATAGAAATGCAATGTTTAACTGCGATTGCTCAATAATAAAAGAATTGAAACCAAAACATTCTGAAAAATATCTAATAATCTCTACATAACCATAAGAACTTGTAAAAAAAAAAGAATTTCTCATAGCTATAAATTAAAAGTAATTTATAGATTTAATATTTCTATAAATTATATTTTTTATACCTACAATGCTGTACTTTCTATTTTTTTACAAGTATATTGTTTTATTATTGGTTAGTATTTTTATGTATATATTTATTTTTAGGTTTGCTTTGTGTGAGGACTTTAATAAAACAGATGATTCATCAAATGAGCAAAAACCTAAGTTATTTTATCTTGTTTTAAGAAAATGGGTTAATATAGATGTTTCTGGAGAATACAGATGTTTTGTAAAAGATAATGAATTAATTGGTTAGTGGCTTATTGTGTGGCATTTTAAGAAGTTATTTTATGAATTAATTTATTTACATGGCTTACCTATTTTTACAACTCAATTTTAACACTTAAGGATATTTTTGCAATTTCGATAAGACAATAAAATTCTATTTAGTTGGTCTTGCTATATTCCTAGTAATGCTTTTTATTT
Source organism: Latrodectus hesperus (assembly GCA_037975125.1). Lineage (NCBI taxonomy): Eukaryota > Metazoa > Arthropoda > Arachnida > Araneae > Theridiidae > Latrodectus > Latrodectus hesperus. The sequence continues at coordinate 4,751,555 of JAJQOW010000015.1, read as the reverse complement.
ATTAAAATTGTATGAAACAAATGTTATTATTAATACACTAATCACAAAATAAATTATCTAAATAATTGAATTATTTAAATTTTGTAATACCTTTTGTTTGTTTTTTGTAATTATAATTTTGTTTTATTTTTTATGCAGAATAGTTCCTTTGAATGTATAACATTATTAAGAAACTTTTATGCTTTTAAGTTTTAATATTTATCTATAATAAATTTTAAATTCACTAATTAACAAGATTTTGAACTTTGCTTTTATTATGTTTTGTATAGCTTATTTTTCATGCAAAATAGCTCCTTTGAATACATATTATTTAGATACTTCTTGTACTATTTAGTTTTATTATGTATCCAGAATAAATCTTAAATTCAATAATTAGCAAAATTTTAAACTTATTTACATAGATTATAATGCTTTATACAGTTTATTGTTTGCAGAATCCTTAGCATTAGGTGTTCACCCCATTCAATAGATTTGTTTTTATACTGTTCTCCTTAGTCCTTTTACCAAGTTTGTTGTTGAGTGTTTAGCTTTTTGACCAACAATTCAACGCTTCATAAATTTGATTCTCACCATAACCATAAATTTTGATCTGGAATTATCTTTAAACAGTTGGATTCAGTTCACAATTCTCATATGTAAAAAGTGACTAACAAACCAACCAATTAGAATCCAAAATCAAAAAATTTTTTTGTTCTCAAGTTGAAAATAAGAGAAGAACAAAAACAAGTGCAAGACATTGTAGAATGATAAACTGAAATTCCATTTTATCTATTTGAAATATCAGTTCTGACATTCTGATTACATAATTTTAACTTATTGCTTACTATAATACATAGTGTAAACTGTTTTAGAATGATATGGGATGTTTTGAATCATTTTTGGAACAGTTTACTGTTTCACTTTCAGTTTACCAGTATATTGAAATTTAGGATTATAATCATTAACAGGTTAAAATGAAAGATTTTTCTTTAAATATAAATTTATGATGAAAAAATTCAAGGTATTGACACAAGATATTATTATAATTTTATTTTTGTAAAATGTTTTACTAATGTCAAAATCATTTAATGTTTTCATTTTTGATACATTTCAGGTGTCAGTCAGAGGGAGCACAGTTTGTTCTTTGATCATATTAATATTCATAAAGATGAAATCATTGAGGATATTCTATCGTTCTTCCACAAGAACATACAAAACAAATTTGTTCTTTCTAATTGTAAGTATTTTTATATTCAAAATTAAAATATTGCCTAGAAACTTCACATTTCTGTTATTGAAAATTTAAAAGTGTTTTTCATTTAAGAATAATTTTGAATTATTTACATTTCATTTTTTTAATTCAGGATAATCTAACAGTTTATATGTGTAAAGATTGATATTGAAATTATAAAAATCCCTACATTGCAGAAAGAATATTATTCTAGGGTGTAGTTGATCTTTTGGGTTGAGTTTGAATTGAATCACTAATAACCATGGGCATCCTTAATAAAACATTTAATGAACCATTAACAAAAGAATTTTTCATAATGTACACTGTTCATACATTAATTTGTCAAACATAGTCTTTATCTCAATTTTATATCTACTTTAGTTTTCAACCAGAAATCAGTTTTTGAGATGCTTATAAACCTGGATATGAAATACCAAGATAAAATCTTATTAAAATGATGGAATAATTGAATAAATTTTAGCTTAGGAAGTGTCACAATACAAATGTTTGCAAGAATTTTGGGTAGGAAATCGCTTTAGTTAAAATGTCAGGAAAATAGTTTCTAATCAGTCAGTGAAGTCCTCTATAAATAGGTGGTGACTGTCAGAAAACTGCAGCAGTTGATGCTGCATTAGCTGACTGTTTTATGAATTTATTTATTAAAACTTGCAAGGTCAACACTTTGTTGGTCTATTAACAAATGTATGGTGATATCAACACATAAATTGTTTACCTGATGATTTTCTTGGTTAGTATGGAGATTTATAGCATTAGCTGACTGTTTTATGAATTTATTTATTAAAACTTGCAAGGTCAACACTTTGTTGGTCTATTAACAAATGTATGGTGATATGTACACATAAATTGTTTACCTGATGATTTTCTAGGTTAGTATGGAGATTTACCATGCGAGTGCCTTAAAGAAAAATTTTAAGTTTTTGTCTGACTGGCCCTTAAATATTTTTTCTACTTTAAGTGTCAATTTGTTAACCTGAAATTCAAGTCTTGTCATGACTTCTTTACTAAAATCCAGATTTATAGCAAATCCAGCTTAGCAAAATGTAATTTCATATTTGAGCATGAAAACTGCAAAACATCCATTTCTAATTTCTCAACCTGGAAAATAGGATCTTTCTAATACACATAGTTTTTAAATAACATAGAGGGACTAAAGAGTAAACAAAATGAAAATATGCACTACTGGATAATGGTAAAATGTGCCATGTGAAATATTATTTGTTTTACAAATGCCAAACATTAGCACTTAAGCCATTAGTTCACAGGCCCTTCAAAACTTCCGGACAATGTTCTTTAACTGAGAAAGTCTGGTACAGTTACATTTAAAAAAAAGGACTAAGGAGAGCGGTAAAGCTGTAGTAGATTTAGTGTTATCTAGGGTGCATGATGAGGAGACCTACTTATGAAATAATATGGAGCTAAGCTATAAATCCGATTGAAATGAAAACTTCTTGAAATCAGAAATATTTTAAATTAGTACATAGCTATGGTTTTACTTAACTTTTTATATTATTTGAAAAACTTAAACCACAGATTTGATAATCTTTTAATTTCTTAAGGCCATAACCATATACTGCAATATTAAAATTCATGCATTAATAAAATATTATTTTGTCCATGCTGTGTAATAAATAGGCAATGTAATTTGTATGCAATGCTTGGAGTAGTGTAAAAGAAAATGTTTGACATCTCTATCAGCTCCTTATAGCTCAAGAATCTCCCTAGCAGCTATTACTGTAAACTTTTGTGTAAAAACCATGGATCCATTACCCTTAGATTCAAAATAGGCCAAGATGAATTTGGGATTTATGTTTCGAAAAATGGGATATTATATTATACGGTGGATAATAGTAATTTACAGGCACTTTAAAATTAGCATACATATTAGATTAGGTAGGTACTACTACTTTATTTTTTAATAGGTATTAGTTATTGCATTAAAAACTTCTATTGTGCTATTCTTATTCATTCCAGTAACATGAATATTTTATTTTAAGACTTTGGATCCTTCAAAGGGGAACAAATTCTATATTTGATTTTGTCATACATTCTTTTTCTCTATTTTCCTTGAAAAATATTTTAAAAATATTTGAAATCATTCTTCTGATTTTTTTTTAATAATTTGTAGATGCATCACTTGCATAAATTAAAGTTAAGATTATGTGATACAGAAATAAATTACTCTCAAATTAGTGTTTAAAGTTTCTTTTAAAATCCTCAAAATGCTTGAACTAAAAATTATTATACATATTATTCTTTTATCTAAGATGTGATATGTATTTCTTTCAGATGTATTTGATGTTTACCGTAAGAAAAAGGTAAGAATACTATGCTCCTTATTTTTTTTAAAAGTACTTAAAATTCATGTTTATATATATTTTTTTTAAAAATTGCTTTGTATATTTGCTAAAATAATTATTAATATCTCATATGACGAAGTAGAAAATTTTATTTATTTTGGAGAAAAATATTTCTTTGTGAAATTATTAAGAATTAAAGGAAGGTAAAATATTTTAATATGTTTATAATATTTTTTGTTTATTTTGATTTTTAGGATCATGTGTTATTGATAGATTTTAATCCATTTGGTTCAGTTACTGAATCTTTGTTATTTGGATGGGATGAGTTGAAATCTGGAAGTGTGACTATTGATAAAAATGGAGTAAGTATTTTATGCTCAGACTTTTTTCATATGAAATGTGATTTTGATAAAAAATTTTATAGTATCTTCAAATTGTTACTGTAAAATAAATTAAGTGAAATTCAAAATCTTGCATGTTAAGTACTGTACTATGTTTAAGTACTATGATAAATATTTAAAATTTAATTATATTAATATAGTGAATTTGTGTTTAAATATTGGAATTTCTTTGCAACTTCAAATTTTCTAATTTATATCTGGTAAATTTTTATACATTCAGTTTTCCTTATAATCAGAAAGTTTTAAAATTACTTATATATCTACCCATACATATCTTCTTCTTCTTCAGGTTGGGTTTGTATGTCATTGGCATCAACTAATCAGCATTTTGTACCATTAATTCCAAATCCAAAGTTTCCTAGTTCCAGTTGCTCGGGTCATCCACTTTATTAATGAAGTCCGATAACCCTTTAATGGAGTCTTGGTGTAACTCTCTAGTATGGATGATGCCTAAAGAAGTCAATCTAGGGAGGGCAAGAGCCTCGCATTCGTAAATGATATGCTTGGCCGTTTCCTCTTGTGTATGACATTTCCTGCAGATAGGGTCTTGCTGAAACAGTCCCATTTTATGGAGGTGTTTTCTGAAATAGTAGTGCCCAGTTACGAAGCCTACAATTAAACGTATCTTCTGCTTAGAGCGTCTAAGAATTTCAGAGGCAATCCTCGCTGATGATCTACAGATCATACTTTTAGCAGGAGTTTTGAGCCAAGCTTCATACATCCTCCGTCTTTCCCATTTAAAAACATTGGTTTTTGCGGTCTTCAAATTGATCCCACAAAAAGGTTCTGCGCCAATGAAAACAAAAGATGATCCTTGTTTAGCAAGCTCATCAGTCCTTTTATTACCTTTGTGCCCTGGCACCCTACAAGGATCACCTCTGTTTCTAGTTGCCAGTTCTGTAAGAAGGTTTCTACACTCCATAATCATTTTAGATTTGATTTCGAAGGAATTAAGCGCTTTTAAAAGCAGCTTGACTGTCACTAAAAATGAGAATCCGCTTACCATAGTAGCCCTTCCTCATATTTAGTTGCAGACAGTGGATAATGGCCAAAACTTCTGCCTGGAAGACCGTAGCGTATTGCCCAAGGCTTACAGACAGGCTGTTCTTCAGCAATCCATCTGTGTACCAGATTAGATCTCCTGTTTAAATTTCAAACATGTTGTTATCCCATTCTTCTCTAGTTGGAAAAACTATTTCAAATGTCCTATCATGTATGATTTTTCAATGATGTCTGAGGGCATCAGGAAAGTAGGATCTTAATTTTCCTGGTGATGCCCCTGTGCCCTTTGGCAACAGGCTGGTCGTACCAGTGGTTTTGCAGCTTCATTCTGTATGCAGTCATTCTTGCAGTGCTGCAGATGAAGATGTCCAAGGGAGTCAGATCCAATACAACCTCCAATGCTCTGGTTGGCGTGGTGGACATTGCTCCCATGATGCAGAGACAAGCCAGTCTTTGTAGACCTCCCAGTCTGTCTGTTCCACCTTACGCCTCCAGATCACACAGGCATATGTGAGAATGGGCCTGACAAAAGCTGTGTACATCCATAACATCAGTTTTGGATGTAAACCCCAGTTTTTACCAAGCATTCGCCTGCAAATCATAATGCTTTTCTTTGCTTGGTTAATTTTATCATCAATGTGCTTATTCCAGGTGAGTTTCTGGTCTAAATAAATGCCCAGATACTTCACCTCTGAAGCCACATTGATTTCAACATCAAAAAGTCTTGGTATGAAAAAACCTTTCCGTTTCTTTTTGCGTGTAAAAGGTACAAGGTAGGTTTTCTGAGGATTAACCATCAGGTCCCTTATCCATGCACCATTGACCTACATAACTTAAAGCATCCTGCATGAGATGACAAGTTATGTCAAAATCTTTACCAAGGATAAGGATGATAATGTCATCAGCATATCCCTGCATATAATAGCCCCTATCATTTAGCTGTTTTATAAGGCTATTTACAACTAGATTCCAAAGTAATGGTGACAGAACACCTCCTTGAGGACAATCTCTAGTAGTCTTTTTTTCAAATGATTCACCGAAGATGTTCATTTGTATATATCTATCCGAAATTAAGGCCTCAATCCAAGTACACAGGGTCTGATTAATCCCTGCCCCTCTAAGTGCATTGAGGATGGATGGATGGGAAGATTATCAAAAGCACCCTGGATGTCAAGGAAAGTTGCCAAGGCAATATCCTTTTGATCCAGAGTGGCTTCAATCTTGGAAACTAGCTGATGTAGAGCAGTCTCAGTAGATTTGCCGGGTTGATAGGCAAATTGAAGAGCATGCAAGGGACTATTTCTACCCAAGTAATCTCTAATATGCCGATCAATGATTTTCTCCATAATTTTAAGAAAGAATGAAGAAAGACTAATTGGTCTGTATGACTTGGCTTGGTCATAAGTGTCCTTGCCAGGTTTTGGAATGAAAACAATCCTAGTCTTTTGCCATGTCTTTGGTATATATCCCAGGGCCAAACTAGTTCTGTAAATTCTAGTTAGCACTGGTATGACAACCTTCTGTGCCTTCTGGATCATGATGGGCATAATTCCATCAGGCCCAGGGCATTTTAGAGGTTTAATGGCAAAAATTGCCCATTTAACAATGTTGTAGTTTATGATATTTTTAGCGATGGTCCATTGATTGCTATTGACTCTTTGCAAAGAGCCAATGCAATGTTCCCCTTCGTTGCTATAAATATCTCTAGCTCACGGGAAGGCTATTTACAAGGGTATTTACAACTAGGTTCCAAAGTAATGGTGAGAGAACACCTATTTGAGGACAACCTCTAGTAGTCTTTTTTTCAAATGATTCACCGAAGATGTTCATTTGTATACATCTATCCGAAATTAAGACCTCAATCCAAGTACACAAGGTCTGATTAATCCCTGCCCCTCTAAATCCATACATATGCTTTCATTTAATTGTTTTAAGTATTTATCAGTTTTTAAAAGATATTTAAATTTTTGTTTAATGTAAATAGTTATTTAATAAGCATTCTTACATTGTTTATTGCCATATTCTAAAATTAGGTATTTTGAAGTATTTTTTTGAACATAACTTTTTAATAATCAGTTACTTTTTTATGTATATATATATTTATGATAAATGCTGTATAATGATTGTAAAAAGAATTCAAAAATAAATACTTTAATTGTAATTATGACTTTGAGGTCAGTTTTTTAATGAAAGTTATTCCCTTTGTCCACTCTTAAATTGGTTGCGTTTATTTAACGATACTGTGTGTGAAAATACAATGTACATAAAAATCACTCATAGCATTTCCTAATGGGTTATGCATTTGTGGTTATCACGCCACCTAATTTTAAAAAATAATCGGTAATTCATGTATTATAGTCTCCTTAATGATAATGTTAGTTAAATATAATGGCTCACATAAAATTATGTTTGCAGAGTTTTTTCTTGTATAATTTGCTAAGTGTCGTTGCTTTTTGATATTTCAGCTCCCTGAATTTAGATATGTCATTGACAATTGTGGTGTTCAACCTCGAACTCTGAGTTATCATGCCCTTCCTAGGGATATTGTAGATATTGCCACTGGAGAAGATAGTTTTAAACTTGTGGATCTTATGAAATTGGTATTTTATCTTAATATTTCTGTTTGTAAATAAATTAAAAATTTGACTTATGAATATGCAAGTGATAAAATACCTTATCTTTATTAAAATTATCTGCTGTACAAAATTTGATTAATTTATATGTAATTCATTTTCCCATTCTTTTAATATTAAAATATTGCTAGTGGTAAGCCAGTAGACAAACAAAATATGATGGGTTTCACTAGCATCTCAAGTAATTGTAGAAATTTAAAATCCACTTTAAAACAAGCATTTTTATTAAATTGTTACAAGTTTAGGTAAGCGTTTCTTAAGGCAAAACTTGTCATTCATATTTTATTCACATTGTTTTTTATTGTGATTCTACTGCAAGATAATGAAAGATAATATAATTTGTGTATTGTAATCCAAAATATGTGACTTCTAAAAAAATCAGCTAGAATCTAAAATTTCTAATTTTCAAATTGTATTGATCAAGTTAAAGTTGCAATTTTCCAAAATTCAAAATATTTTATGCATATGGATTTATATGCTAACTTTTTATTAAAGGTATTAGTTTCGAATCAAAAATATTTTATATAGAAATTATTTTAAATAAAAACAAAAAGTACTTTTTATTATAGTTTAATAATTAGTTTTCATGCATGCAAATGATTTATTTTGTGTCATAGTGTATCAAAATGTTTAATTAAAATGTTTCATAATTTTAATCAATGACTGCATTTTTCAGTCCTATCTTCACCTAACAGTGAACTAAAAATGTTCACTGTTAAAATATACAACAAGCAAGTAAGGAAGTAAAACCTTTTAAAACACAAGACAAAATATTGGATTAAATTAAAAAGCCTCAAGCAGGAGAAAATTAGTAATTTTCTCCTGCTTAAGTTAATAATTTACATTTTTGATTTAATGGAAATTAATCTATTTCCAAATTATAATGAAAAATAGAATCTATGATTAAACCATAAATTTCATATTTGCTAGAACAAAATATGCATATGCAAAGGATTGGTTTGACACTGTTTGCCATTGTTTCTTTTTGCACATGAGAACTTAAAAGGTTAAAGAAAATTTCTAATCATTACAAATATCCATACTCACTTGAGACAGGAATAAAACCAACAAATTATTGAAGTCCTCAACACTATCAATTCAGCTTGTACCTTGGTTGCATTATAGATGAAGATAAAGTTTTGAATATTCTATATTTCATAATGTGTGGATTCAATTTAAAGAATAATTTCTAATTAATACCATTATTGAATTGAATAGTGAAGAAAGACTTATTAATATCTATTAAATTTTATAATATTTTTTTTTACTGTGGTAAATTTTCAGATCAATTTATTTAAAAAATCCATTAATTATGCAGTTTTTGCCCTTTAAAACAAAGAATTCTGTTGCTATAATTTCTTTGTTGAAGCTATTCAAACAAGGATTGCTTTTATAATTTTATTTGCTGCATACATTTGTAGTATCTGGTTGTGTTATTCTAAATAATTTTTATTTAATCTTGATGCAACCATAACCATGCAGTTATAATGCTTAATGTTTAGGTCAATCCTTTTCATTTGTCACAATTCAAGTTTGTATAGTATGGAATGTAAATGTTTTGGCATGCAATTCAATTTTGCAAAAGTAAAAAATAACTTATTTACACTTCATTTTTCTGCTTAGTGTTCCAAAATTATGAATAACAGAAGCATTAATAAATAGAATGCCACAATAACTGAATGGTCTAATTATCTTCAGTAATTGAAGAATCCCATCAATGCTAAATCTTATAAAAGCTCCTTATTTACTAATTTTACCAAATTATTTAGAATGCAAACTGAGATTTATTAGTTCAATATTTTTCCAAAAATTGCTTCATTTAGCATTAAATTAAAGCAACTAAAGTTAGAGATAATAGGGTAGTCAAAAGAAATTTTCAGGTAATTTAGTATTTTTGATAAAAATGTTTTATTCTATTGTAACCTTACATTCTGTAAAATTTTGTTTTTCAGAAAGTGGAAGAACAAAATGATGCTTCCTCTGATGATGAAAGTGAAAATGTCAGAGATGTATAATTTATTTTTTTACGTTTATTTATTGGATCTAAATAAAAAATTTTTAATAAATATTGTCATGTTTTAATGTGTATTTTTACATAAAGGAAAATGTTTGAACGTAGTAAATGAATGTTTTCACAGAGTTTTTCTTACTAGGAAAAATATATTTTCATTTTTTTAAAACTTCATAAATTTAGCATTAAATATTTATTGATATATTTTAAATTTAGCAAAAGTATTTATTGATTAAAATGACCATGTAAGGATTAAATTTATCTAAACAGCAAATAATGTTAGCATAATAATTGAAATTAATGAATGGTATGAGAAGTTTTCTTTTCTCAAGTAAATACCATTAATATTAGCAAAAGTATTTTGAAGTCAATTAAGATATAAAAATATTAAATTCACTTTAAATATTTATAACATATGAGAAAAAATTTAATATATTTTAGTTTTTAAAAAGATTTTGTCAATGAAAATTCTTTAAAACTTTGAATATAAAGCTTAAAATATTCTAAATCTATAAATTTTAATTATTTGAAAATTCTTCAATGAAACTTATTGTTGAGTCTTCCAGAAAGTTGTGTCCATTCTCGCTAGAATAATTTTAAATGAGTATATGATGTTCATTTGGGACTTTTATATGAATAAATCATGGAATGTATACAAATTGAACAAGCAAATGACTGAAATAAAGATTTCTAATAGTTTTAAGTGAGACATAATTATTTATCCTTGGATACTGATAAAATTCTTTTACACTGTATTTTGTACAAATTCCAATAAGGAATGAATGCAGCAGAAAAGTAAAATGTATTGAAAGTGAAAGCACAGTTTCTAATGGTCGGGTATGCAGAAAATAATTTGAAAAATTTCAGAAAAGTATTTTTAACTGAGCTCTGAGTGCCCATCTGTAATTAACAGTACCATCAAGGAAATGTTTAAGCAAAATCCTTTAGCATCACAGTGTGGAAAGGTTTGACACAAATTAAAAATCCATATCAAACTCTTTGTGAAAATATTCAAGATGGCTGCCACACGACTTGAGTAATAATTTGAATGATCCCTTTATCACATGCACATCTCTGCTTGTATGGCACAAAATAAAACAAAAAAAATTTGAGCTGTTGATTACTGAAATTAAAAATTGGATTACCTTTGAAAACCTGGTAAGGAAAAGGGTATATTGTAAATTTGGGAAACCTGCCCCCTAAACTGAAGTTGAATAAAATAGTGTTAAAGAAATAGAACATTTAAAGTCAAATATATCTTGAACTATTGAAGCTAAACGAAAAGTTAAATTCAAAGTTATACTGTTAGCAGTTGACTGATTTAAAGCAAGCACTACAAGATAATAGGCCACTGTGATGTTCATTGGGAAGGAAATAATACCGCTTCATTATAATGCTAGGTCACATGCTTAGGTGGGGATTTGTCAGAAACATAGATTTAGGCTGGGAAATTCTGCTGCAAATCATACTTTCCCAACTTACCCTTTCGATATCATAAGAATGAAGATATCAAATTACCATTGATTCAAAATTTTCCACTAGAGATGAAAATTTGTAAGCCATTTTTAAAAATGTCCTCATCTCACTGGCAAAAAGTCAAATAATTATGGCAATAATATTCTATAAAGTTTATTGAAGGTCTGAAATTTTTATTTTATTCTAGAAATAATTTTCTGGTAGACATAGTATTTGCATAATACATTTTGATAGCTCAGTTTTATTTTTTACAACTACAAAGACTTGCAGTCATTCTTTTAATAGATTAGGTATATTTAAAATACATTAATGAACTGTGTAAACTAAAAGCTACAAAAGAAAATGAAACATTTTAAACAATATTATAATATTTTATTCAACTCCTAGGCCTACTTACAATGGAATGCCATGAAAGCTATATATACAGCTTTTTCTAAAACAATTTATTATAATTTCTGTGAAACAATTTTGAACAAACAATTTGCAGCTCTTTAATATACAAACCCTATATTGTTCAAAATTGTGCATTCAATACAAGATAAATAAATATGTAACTTTTAAAAACGATTGCTTATATATGTAATAGTATTTGCGATTTAGGATTCCTATATTTCAAAAAATATAGCTATAAAATCAAACTACTTTATTTGAATGAAACAGAATTATTCCAAGTTTTATTTTTAAAAAAAGTTACCCTCCATATGCTCTTTGAACTATAATTTTTTTATTTACAATTTCAAAGGTTTTTTAAGAAATGACTAACCTTGCACACAATAAATTTAAATTACATTTTATACAATCAACATACATCAATGAAAAACTTCACTCATGCAACATGATGGAATAAATAAATACTCTAAAAATGATCAAATTCCCTGACAACAAACGCTTTAAAATACATATGAAATCAAATACATGTGAAGATGTAGGGATTTGAGAACATCCTATGATATGTGTACTAAAGATAATCTAAAACATATTATTTCCACTCTTTAAAACACTTCTATTAGAAATTGCAAAGCGTAAATTACAGTGCGTTAAATTCGAGCGTAATCTACGGATCTAGTTGATGAATCAATTGTGCAGTGCTTGTGTTAATTATCTTGGTATTTCAAAATAAATTCAAGAATTATAGTTTTTATGTGAAAAAATAAAAATCCTTACATTTAATGTGTTATTCAACTTAAATTTACCATTTGTTTTTCTGGCATTTGTTAAATAATATATCAATAATTAAAATTAATGTGCTTTGATAAGGCTTCACTTATTTTGCACACATTAACATTAAACGGAATTAAACATGAACTCTTCGCAGTTTCACCTTCAAAAATTAGAGCAATGATAATTTTAAAAAAATATCGTTAATTTATAATCTGAAATTATGATAAATTTACAGTGTAAATTGATTTCGTTATTAATTTAAAATTAGAAACTATATGATAGTTAAAAATTTATAACTGAGATTGATTGCTATTAATTTGTGTTTTGATAACAAAATTAAATGTGACTTAACAAAGTAAAATTCATTTTCTTTGTCATTAAAGCTGAAATAAACTATATTATATGATACATCAAGTATAATAAAGAGCAGATTTCAATATATTATATCAATTTGATATGTATCCATTTATGCAGCTCTTTTATATTACAAGAAATTATATAAGTAAAAAACTAAAAAAAGTATTTTAGATAAATATAATTATCTCACTATCAAATTTAAGGATTTATTTTAAGCACAAATAGTTTTATTTTACTTTCTCTAAAATAATTGCACTGCTTCTTGAACTTTAATAAAAATAAATTATTTCCGCAATTTTCCATAAATATGTATTAAATATTTGATTTGCTTATAAAAATTATCTTAAAAATAAAGAATAATTAACTATTAAAAATTATTAACACACTTAAAAAACTAGTTTTAAATTTTTTCTTATGCATCATGTTTTCTCATTAAATATTAATATCTACTCACTAATTATCTAGATTCTTGTTACTTGTATAAGAATAATCAAATTAATCTTTAGACAATAAAAATAATGAATTAAAATATATCTTATATGGATATGGCATCATTTTTTAGGACATGTAAATGTAATATAGGAATTCTTAATATAAAATCTTTACAATTTTTTAAAGCTTATTCAATAAAGTTATCGCCCACTTTACTTCCCACTGAATATTTTTTGTTATAATTGTAATTTTATATTGCATTTGAATTATTAATTTCATGAATATTACAGTTATTATATACTCCTTGATTATAAATGCACAATTGATTAGTCTTAAACATTTTAAAGACTTAACATTGAAAATATCTGATAAATTATTCAATAGTTTAACAGTTGGTATACATCTATCAAAGACAACTGATTTAACGAGCAATAAACATCAATGTCCTAGCTCTAAGAATATTTGTTTTGAGCTAAAAGACAATACAGATTTACATTCATATCCACCATATTTTATTACACATTGAAAGATTATATTCTTATATTATGAACTATGTTAAGATTTTATTTTTAATAATATATTTATAAGCTGTTCACGCTAAGCAAATAAAAATTGAAACATTAATAAAAATATATATAGAATCAAAAATTCTATTTAATTAAAACTACTTTAAGATCTTTTTATCATGCATAATTGATTAGTATAGTATTACAACTCGAAAAGCTGCAAGCTATACATTTGTATTATATTGCACATATATTAAATTTATTTGCTCCTTAAAATAAGACTTTCCCTTTTGTAGGAATAAAATGCGTATCTCTTAAATTTTGTAAAATGATATACAACACATTATAGTTCATAGAGTAGCCATTTATATAACAAATTTCCTATTAATAACAGAAGTAATGTAGCTTAGAATATAAAAACAAATTATTGTTGCATTATATACTATATTTGATCAATTTTTATTTCATTACATTGGAATTGCATTTGATAAGTATTTTTATAATAAAGGCGAAGAGTAAAGGTTTAAAAATCAAATATGAATTCTTATTTAGTATATATTTTGAATGCTTTTATTATTTGTATTCACTATGTATTTCAGAAATATGAATAGTAATTCAAAAATTGCGATATTTATAAATTGTGAATTCAGTAATAATTTCCCATGCAGCGAAATATGATCTGTTAGTAATATTTCTAATATTGAATGGAATTATTCGTCTAACACTGGAGGAAAGTATATACATTTTCACTGATAACTTACTGCATTTTCATTTCATAATATAACAACTCTTAAAAATAAAATACCCTAATCAGAAAAATGTCTGCTTTCTTACTTTTTATCCTAAGGGAAACGTATGACTAGAATTTAAGCCTCACCACAAAATATAAAAGTGAAATAATTTGTACAACTAAATATATGAAACATTGCCACTTTTGCATTATCTTTGCATCTTCTACTCAGTTAATGACATATTTTTACATAATATCACTCCATTTAAATTTTCCTATCATGGTATTTTTTCTCTCACATTCAAATTTAGTAATTTCAAAAAAAATTTCAATATACATTGAACTATATTATATGTATTATTTAACCATATATATATTTATTTGCTAGTATTTGATTTTCCACTAAGTAAATTATCACACTCATTATGCCATTATCTCTCAAAACTAGTAACAATAGTTGGCCTTAAGTAATCTGTGTATTTTAATCTTATATATATTCTGGTTTTTTGAAATTTAAAAATGATATTTTAACCAAATAAAATAACAGATTTTTAACAATGTTAAATATTCTAATGAAATTTTAATAATTTATAAAAGTATTAATGCATAAAAACTCTAACTTTTTTCAGGAGAATCTCTAGGTTTTTTTTTTTTAACTTGTGTGCATATATAATTTAGAATATGCATTTTAGAATTAATAGATTCAACTATACTCATTATAACTCTAATTATGAAACAGTAAAGTTTTTATGAGTTTCCCATATGATTGTAATGCGTTGTTTTCAGTAGCACACAATCATTGCATTATAACACTATTAATTCAGTGAAGTATTATAAAAATGAAAAATAATTACTTAAACTTCCATTAACAGCTGTTCACCTTTTAAAAAATATGGCACAAATAAGTTTAAATATAAAACTGCTTGAACAGACAAATGCTATGGCAGAGATCATGAAAGCAATAAAAATAAACATGTAATTGCAATATGAAAACATTATCTAAAAGAGTTTAATTGTAAGCTGTAACAAAATTATTCATGGATTAAATGTAGACACTATTAATACACTGAAACTCTAAAATAAATTTAAAAATTTTTTATCTAAGAGTAATGACTAGTTTTTATTAATAACATTTGTTTAATTTTTTAAACCTTATGTATATATATTTAGAATTTGCGGTGTGTATTGAAATGCGGATACACCATCTTGAACCCTGACAAGAAATAGTTTTTCATTAAAATTTTTTTTATTACTTTACTTTTTTATACTAAATATACAATAAATAATGTAACTATATATATATATATGTATATATATATATATGTATATATATATATATATATATATATATATATATATATATATATATATATATATATATATACGGAATAATTCAATATAATTGAAGAGCAATTTTAAATACTTTAATAAAAATTTTACGAATTAAAAAGTATGCTGATATTTATTATGACTAATAGGAATTTGTTTTAATTATTGGTCATTCTCTCTGTAAATCAAAATTTGAGAATTAAATTTACAGCTTACATTCAAGTTCTCTTTTAGTTAAAGAAAACATGGCTGCACCTTAAGAAATATGGCACCAGTTGCAAGTGGTAGAGCACTATGCAGTTGCACAAATTAAATAATCTAGAGTAGTTCATGGCAGTTTATACGAGACAGCTTCTCCAATTTAACAGACCCTAAGAGACAAGCACAAGAAGGAGGTTCCGAAAGAAGATTGGTCTGGTGTGAGGGTGAAGATTAGGAGGCAAGGCAGCTTTCTGGAAGACAAGATCAGAGAGAGAAAGGGTAATGGCTTACAGCTCTTTCATGTATATAGTTAACTTTTTTCTCCTGAGCAGGCGGTGTGGAAGCATTGTTGTTTTAATCTAAAAAATGTTAAAGTTATGAACATCAATAATTTTTTGTATATATAAATATTTATAGTAATATTAAAATATTATCAAAAATATTTTTCGAGTCTAATAAGTTCATAATAAGAAGGAATTCTGTTTTTTTTTTTTCCCCCAAATAAAATCGGAGGAAATAATTCAATATCTTTTGATAGGAGGAAATAATTCAATATTAATTCAGCATCTTTTTAAAATTGTGATTAAACTTTTAATATAACAATTAAATGTTTAATAACAATGTTTATAGTTAAATTATAACAATGCTTAATACAGCTAACCTCCAGATAAGAAAATTTTTAGTTTTAGTTTGCTTAAATCTCTGAAAAATCTTTCAATAGCCATAATTCTTTTTAAAAAAATCTTTGGGATGTCCTTATATATTAGCAGTACTTATTTTAACTTTTATCCTTCCTTTGGAAACAGAACTATGGGAAAAACAGTAAAATTTTAATATGTTTATAACAGTGTTTAATATATTGCCAACTTACAAAACTAAAAATCTATTACTAATTTTAAGGTTATTGTTTCCTTTTGCTTATATTTCTAAAAAATATTTCAATAGATACTAATAATTCTTTTGAAATATCTTTAGAATGTCTTTATATTAAAATGGCTAATTGTTACCTTTTCTTTTCATTTGGGGAAAAAAATTAAGTACTATAAATAGATGCAGTAAAAAATTCATATTATAATTTTAAATTGTAATTTTAATGATTCAAATGGAAATTTATTCTTTTTTTAAAACAAATTCATCAGAATTTATAAAATGTGAAATAGGTTTAAAAAATTTTCAGTTAAAATCCTTATTATATTCATCATTTTTAAAGAAATTTTTCATTAAAAATCAAGTACTACTTCATTAGAACATACTTGTAAATATAGTTTAGGACACTGAACGCAAACCATCTTCTTCAGCATCCTGAAATATATATAAAAGTATATTAAACACATTTTCATTTTTTCTATTAGATACTACAGCACATTTTGAAATTATATTTTTAAATGAGAATATATATATATATATATACTTTAAAAATAAATATTCAATGATTTTTGCTAGGCAAAATGTCTTTAGATAAAAATAAAGCCTGGAAATTACATTTTTTTTTCAAATAAGTATTAAAATTAAAGTTTATAAACAGTATAAACCCACATATCTATATATTTTCTGCTTATGATGAAATTGGATAATTAGGATTCTCAATAGCTAAATAAAAAATGTGTAGTGTAAAAAAAAATTTATTCATGTAACAATTTATTTTAGTTGTTTAGTTGCATAATTACTTTACAATGTTTGTTTGAGCTTGTCAGTATAACATCTATATGCATGTTTTGTAAAACCCTCCATACAGAAATTTTTATTTTTTATTATATTTATTTTTTTGCATTACTTATAGCATTCGATTCAACAGAAGAATAATCAAAAGTGTTTAATTGGTTAATGAAAGAAAACGGCTTAACTAATGAAGTTTCACATGGTTAACATACAAAATAAATAAAAAACTAATTGAACTACTGCTTAATTTTAATCTTATTTTTTATTTCAAATCTTTTAAACAAATTATTTTTCTTGGAAATCATTAAACAGAGATGTGTGTTGTAATTTTGAGACTGTGCGAGATAAAATAAAAAAAAATGATAAAAATAATGTTAACTTGGTAAAACTTAACATGTTCAGAACACTAGACCAAATGTTTTCTTATGAACAAAATGTTAGTGTGGGTTTTGTGAATTTTAATACTTTAGAAAAAAATTCAAATACAGATCAATCACACACAAGTGTTTATAACACACACACAATTACTTCTTTAAATATCCTATATATGATATTTAAAGAAGTAATGTGCCTTATAGACAGTTTCATGAACTTAATCTGATTTATAAGTGTACCAAACAGAAATTAAAATGTAATTGATGATCAAAATATAAACAAAACTTATTAAACATTTTCTAACAGAACTATATTTTTAAGCAAATCAGATATTTTTGTTCATTACATTGATGATAATTATGCAAAAATTTGAAAAAACTTAAATAACAAAGTTTTAAATCACAAACCTGTGATGAGTCATTATCATCTTTAATGGCACTTAAAGTTTTATTGTCTAAATTAGATTCTTCTAAATCCATGAGAAGCTTCACTCTGTTTTCATTCTGAAAAATTTAGAAATATTAATTATAAATTTTAAGCAAAATATTTGGAATTTCTTTAAATGTTTAAGGAATGTAGTTTAGTAAATTCTTTTTAAGGATATGCAATATATGTTATTGTTATATCTATGAAATTAGTTTATAAGATATATAAATATACATAAAATTATTTATAAAATAAATAGTTATTACTTTGCAAAACATATAAAATTAATATTTGTTTTAAGTGAAGAATATATTTTCAAATAATTTAACTTCGTTATTTACGCTAAAAATAACATGCCACTTTATTTTTAATATTTGTTAAACTAATTTAATAAATTAAGAGATCTGTTTAAATGTTTTTTGTAAATAACGACGAGCACTTGAGTGACCAACCCTTTGCCACAACAAGACCAAAAACTGCTACTCCTTTATTATCCAGGGGGAACCTGTGACTCAAGCCACAGAAGCGAGTAGCTTTACCCACACCATACTACCACAAACCAGTTTATAGGGTGCGCCACATTCATATATCATCTCAGAAGAAAGGACAGAGAAACACAGAAAGAAAGAAACTGTCATGTCTGAACCGGGATCTAAACCCAGGACCAACAGAATAGGAGTCAGGAACGCTAACCATTTAGCAGTCAGCTTCAAGTTCAAATGTTTAACAAATAACACACACATATATATACATGTATGTGTGTTTAAAACAACTGATGTTGTAAAGTTATAACAGTCCTTATATTCCTATATTTATAATGGAATTACCCTAAAAAATGAGGAATTCTTTTATAATATTTCATTGGCACTTTTTTATACTTATTGTTTTATATTAGTGTTCTAAAGTTTAATTGGATATTAGTTTTCATTGGCATTGCAAAATTCACATTTATTTATACAAAACATAATGTTTTCAGATTTATATTGACTTATCCATAAAATGGTAAAAGGCTATAATTTACAAAAAAAATAAAATGAACCTCATTTTTGATTTTTTCCACAAGCTTTTTTCGATCTTGTTTCAGTTTTTCTAACTGATCTGCAGTTTTAGCATTTTTGATACCAGACATTTCAAGAAATGCTATGTGAGAGTCCTTTTCACTTATTGCTGCAGAAAGAGCTTCTTGCCTGGAAAAAAAATGTCAAGTAAATTTAAACTTAAAAACAATTAAAACAAATTAAAAAAAATTTAAGTAAAACCTAAAAAAAAAAAAATTTAAACCTTTGTTTCGATTTTCAGTGATTTCTTTTTTCTTTTCTCTTTTTTTAATATATATATATTAGCAAACAGGAAAAACCAAAATTCTTAGAGCGCAATAATGAGAATTGTAATTAGGAAATTATTTATGATTAAAGAACTAAAATTTTATTTAAAAACTTTAATAGGCATGCAAAAATTATAGAGTTAAAAATAATTATATAATTTTAGCATAGACAATGTATTTTACAAAGCAAACATCTATATTTGGCACAGTTTGTTCTATTTTTGGACCTTGTGCCATAAAACCCAATCAACTAAACATCTGTATATTAATATTTGGTTTCATAATATTTTTCAAATTTAAAGACAGCTATTTTCATGTTATTTAGTATGCTATAAATTCCTTTCCTTTTAAAAAGTTTTTTTAAAGCAAATTATTCAATTGATGCTTTTCTCATTAATTTCCTTGATATTTTAGAGATTAAAATAAACAATTTTAAAATAAAATAAAAACTTAAAAAGTCACTTTCTGAAATTAATTTATCTAAAATGTATATTTAAATAAATGTGAATAAATTGTATTACTTCTACTTCCTTTATTACAATATCATACTAATATACCAAGTTATATCAAGCACAATCAATATTTCATGAAATCAGATTTTCCTTTTAATATCACAACAATTTTCCTTGACACTACTCTACAAGGTGCTGTAAAGTGATGGGAAAAATTCATCCCCATGCCTGATGAACGATTTTTCACGTAGTTCCAAAGTTAAATGCTGTGGATCCAGCTGGGCTTGGTAGTTCTTCAAGGTTATTTGTTTCACATATGTTCAATTAGTTTCAATTCTTATGATATATAGAGACAACCAAAGCAAGATCTCATGAAACCTCTAATTTACAACAAACATCTCATTTGACATCTCTAGGAAATTGGAGTATTTATTAAACGTGACTAAGTTTAACTAAGCAGTTGCACAGAGGTATGTATTATGCTGCTCAGATTATTTAAAATGATGTCACTAGTCCAAAGTATATCAATAAAACATCCCACACCATAACATAGCTTCCTCCAGTTTGAAAAATTGTAGTCATGCATATAAGCAATCAGAGACAATATGGTAGAAAAAATATAAAAACATGTTGGATTCATGCGTTCTTACTACTATTGTATAATATTCTACCACCTTAGAAGATGAAACTATAAAGTTAGTTCATTAGATGATATATGTTGCTAGATCGTAACGATGAACTCCTAAACAAATTGAAGAATGTTTTCTATTAACTGCAGAAGCAAAAATATTCGATTTAAATTTCAAATTTTGTACCTTTTATGGTAAAAATTTTAATTTTACAGATCATTTGAGTAGCTCCCTGATAACATGTCCGTACTTATAACATGGTGCACCTCTATCCAATATAAAAATATCCTACAAAAAAATTTCTCCATTTACAATGGCAGGAGCTATGGAATTTACAAATTATGAATAAATGGCAATCCTTCATTTCAAACATAATTCCATTGTCAGTTTTACTATAACATACATCTGATGTAAAACTCACTCTTTTGCATATCAGGCATATTCGTTTTACTTATAAGATCTTGTTTTTAAGTGAGCCTAAGCCCTATTGTGCTACATGCAAGGTTGATTTGGTTTGTTTGTCGCTCAACGGTCATTTTTTGCACACGAGGGCTAATTAGACCGGGACTTACGGCTTAAAGTGGATTCCGAACCACTACAAACATCCATGCCCAAGGTGGGATTCGAACCCACGAGCTGTTGAACCGAAGGCAAGAGCGCTAACCATTCGGCTGCCAGCTCGGCTGCTACATGCAAGGAATCGTACACTCTCGAGCATATTTTAATTGACTGTCCTGATTTTAATCACTATCATATTGCATGTTTCAATTCTACCTATTTAACATTGCAAGAGCTTATTGGAGAAACTACTCACCATAACCTCTTCACCTTTTTACGTTCTATTAAATTCCTACATTGTATATATTCATTTTACTTTTAACATTATTTATTTTTATAAGATCTTACATCAATACTTTTTGAATGTTATACTATATGCTTGGTGCAGTTTATCCTAAACAGGACCTTGTGCCATTAAACTTGATATTATCAATCCCCGATTAAGGTCTGATTTGTGAATGCATTCATCCTTTTACACCTATATTACTACAAATGTCATTTTAAGATTTTATTGTCAAGCTCATAGTTCAGCCAGCACACTAATCTTAAATGCTGTAGATTCATAATAATTGTCACATTGCTTCAAAGGCAATTTATTATCTCACTTTCATAAAAATATTAAACATTCCTAAATCTTCCAAAACAAATCACTTTAATTGTATGTAATAACTAATAAACTATTTCCTATTTGTTTTATCAATTTACACTGTAAGTGACGATTTAGGATCAAAGTTAATTTGTTTGAGGTAATTATAATCATGTCACTAAGTGCAATGCTTTATTTCTGTCCATTCAAAATAGTTGGGATACAATTTTCTAGAATATTGCTTTTCAACTTCTTGATACTGAAAGTAAAAATTATGGGTAGATGCAGGCAACACATTTTCCTAGCTAATTACATCCGACTGAAATGACAAATTAAGTAAAAATTCTTACTATACAAATTTGTAAAAGGAAGTTATACAAGGGTATATATTTCATTTTTATCACAAAACTAGCTATAACTTTTACATATTGCCGGTATGTTTAAATTAAATCAGCTGCAAAATATGAAATATTTACTTCATTTCAAACAGTTGCTCTAGATGCTGCTTTCTCTCTGAAATGAGTGCATTAAATTTCTTTTCTAATTCTACTAATTTCACTTTCAAAGGTGGACAATTTGTGCACCGAGCATTGAGCCCTTTCTGCAGAGCACGGATTTCAGACTGCATGCTTCGAATCTGGAAGATAAAAGAAAAATTTATTTTAGAAATAATTTACACTTTATAGTTTACATTTATATAAATTTTTAAGCATACAAATTTATTAAGGAAAGCAAATTTCTAATATATATTTATTTAAAATTTTATTTCTATTACAATAGCTTTTTCACAGTGGAAATTATGTAGATTTTAATTTTAACTAGTTTTTGAAATATTGCATTAATTTTTTTACTATACATTCACATTGTTGTATAATGCATGTCTATTAGGATCTCCCCTTTTAGCACTACAAAGGGGCAGAAATGATGGTACCTTATGTTATGGGTGTGCCATTGTAGTCCCGGAAGAGGGTCTTTGTAATTGAGAAACAGGGGACCAATCCCCAAGACTTTGCTATTGCCCCTAGAAGTATCATATCATTGCAACCACAACATATTTAACGTGCCCTTGCCAACATCAGTGAACACAACAGGTCTTCAATTGGGTCAGGTATAAATTCCTTCCCTTTTGATAACAAGAATGAAAGCCCTAACCAAACAGGCCACAGCAATCCACATTAAATAATTATAAGTACATATTTTGTTATTTGAAAATAACTATGTAGCAAAAACCTGCCTAAATTTAATAAATGTGATATCCTCGATCAAAAATTTGTTCCCTTGTATCTTTTCAATCATTATATATAAGATTCTTATCATTCCATTATACAAAATATAATTCAATAAGATTATTAGTAATAAAATGCATTTCGAAAAATTAGAAAATAATTATTTTCTAATACATCAAAAGTCATTCAATCAGCAATATATTAAGCCATTTTGTTACATCTTCTTTTGTTTTAAAAGTGATTATTACATATTTATAAAATTATAAATGTATTAAATATTTGTTTCAAAAATATTTTTCTTCTGCAGTTTACACAAAATTTATTTTAGATTTATAAACTGTACAGTAAAAATTAAATATCTCATTTTGACGTTGGAGAACTCCTTTGAAATATTTAACTTCATTGTTTAAATTCAATTTTAAAACAAAAATATTTATTTATCTGTATGAATAAAATCCTTATTCTGTTTGTATGCTAAATTTTGTCATGGTGTTGAATTAAGAACGACTGTGCAGAATGAAATTTATATTAAGATATCGGCCTCTGGCTAACCTAAAATGAAAACAGTTTCATTTAGATATTTTGATTACAGCATTTGTAATCAATTTAAAATATAATTAATGCCGATTAGAACTTCCTGTAAAGTTGCTTATACGCGTTGTTATTAATTTAAATGATGTAACATTCTTCTCGCTTTAATAAAAATATTAATAATTGCTTAAAGTAGACAAAAAATGTTAATGATACTGGAAAAATTCTCTCATATTTCGAAATTTTAAAAGTAATTTTTTTTAATGACGATGTTTTCTAATTTCTAAAAAGTATTATTTTAGCCTTTTACAACGGATGCGTTTTCGATTTTCCCGATACGCCACCAATCAGAAAAGACGTAGAATGCTAATAATGAGCTCCGCGTTCATTATTTAATAACTTTATAATTAAAGTGAGTTTTCAAGCATTATATACCACATTTTGTTTTAAACTGATCTATACACAACACTTAATTTCATAATATGAAATATCTTTAGCTGTTAATTAAATTATATTATTATGTGTACAGTTTTGTGTTAAACTGTACACATTTCCAATGTAGTTCGGAAGTTCCTTACTATTACATCGTAACATATAGTTCATGATAGTGCTCAAAAAACCGGTGGACAATGATAAAAGTTGTTTAATTAAACCGAAGATAACAGTGCTAATTATTCAGATTCCAGCTTGGCATTTAATTAATGAGATCTATATTTTAAGAACTAATAAAAACGATAAAAAGTTGTTTAATTAAACTGAAGAGTAGAGTGCTAATTATTCAGATTCCAGCTTGGCATTTAGTTAACAAGATCTGAATCTTAAGAACTGGTAAATAAGGGTAAAAGTTGCTTTTTAGTCTTAAAAAAATGAATTTGCTCACCTTTTCGTCAGCAGCTTCGATGACATTCTGCTGGTTCGCCACAGCTATCTCTCTCTGAACTGTGATTCGAACGCTCTCTCGGACAGCCTCTTCCAACTCTTCTATCCTCTCCTGCTGCTGTAGCACTTGCTCCTGATGATGGAGAGGGGGAGGAGGGGAGGTGCGGGAAAAAATGGGGATAATAATGATAAAAACAGAACAGAAACATAAACTAAATAGCAAACAAAAGGTAATAACTGATAAAATAAAAAAAATTATATATTTTTTCTTCTTGTGATTTATAAGCAAGGATGAAATGTATGTTTAAAAAAAGATAAGAAAAGAAAGTTTTTGAATAACTTGCATACCAAAAAAAAATATTAGTGAATTGCATCAGCAGCATGATGCTGATGTGCATGAAAACAAAATTGATTTATGAAAACATCAGCATTAAAAAAAGCTAGAGAAGAAGCCTGCAGGTCCGGATGCCTGAGAGGAAGTAAATAAAAGGTAAAGGGATAGAAAGAAAGACTGTTACAAAAGGTAGGTAATTTTACAATAAGTGTCAAATTTAGTTTGCATTCATTTTAGAATAGATTAGATAAAGCAATGGATATATTGCTTCTACATTGTGGAAAAATTATCTACTCTTAAATATATGTAAATTATTCAGCATAAAATTCATGGTTAACTCTATAATTTGTATTATATAACTATTTATTATTATTATTTCATCACATATGCTTAAACATTTAGGAAAACTGGAAATGTACAGGAAAATTTTTTAACATAAGTAAGCTAAAGATATTGAATAAAAATTATCTATGTACTTTTAACAAATGCAGTAGAATTCTGATGATCCAAATCGCTTTCAGAATTTCAGAAAAATAAATTACACTTAAGGGAAGGAAAATGAGAATGGCGTGTCACTTGAGGAATTCAAAAACATTCTTTTGAAGATTCTTGGATGTTTAAAAGTTAGTGCTGAAGATATAGGAAAATGGATTTTGAGTCAGACGCTAGATTTCAAATTGCAAATGAGGGTCAACTTATTGAAAGTGTTGAGGAAGAAGATGACCTTAATGTCCGAGTTGCAGCAGACACAGGACCATCAGTTAGTGAAGTATTTTTTACATTTAAGCAGCTTTCAAGTGGATGGAGTGTCAGCTCAAGAGAGACCACATACAAATTCTCTCTGTCAAGTGGATGCGCGAATTTGCTGCCCAAAAACGTATGAAGGCACTGAAACACCTTACTCTGACCAAGATTCAGCAAGCAATGATTTTCATTTACAGCACAATATACAAACTGTATTAATGTACAGCACTTGTAAGTACATAACATATAAAAAGGTTGCCTTTTCATTTGATTAAATGTTTTTTTTTTTTTTTCATTAAAAATATGTAGTTTTCCTCCAATTTTCAACGAACAATAATTAAAATTATGCAAAGGCACCCTGGAACCAGGGGGTACGTGTACCTCCCTGGGGCTTGAGCACAGTCACCAGGCGCGTCGGCAGGTGGTGGATAGCCGAATGTCCTGTAAGAATGACAGGATAGCCTTGAATATAGAATCAGAGGCCGCGAACCAGCTCCCGTAAACCCTGGTGTTATGCGATCCGTGCCTAGGGCTAATTGGCACCGCGGTATTGGTGTCTTAACGGAGCCTCTAGTTGCTTGGCGAACTTCTAGAGTAATTTGCCTTGCCCAGTAACTCAGGCAATGCTGGGTGGACTTATATTACCTGAGCTTTTTTACTTGTTTCTTGTGGCTGAAAAGACACAAGAAGTAACAAGCCTTTCTGCATTTGCAGGTGATGCCTCTAAAGTAGACCTTGCTGAAAAGACAAGGGAACTCAGAGGTAATCTTGTAAAGGGGCAGCAATGAATCCTTCACAGGAGGTAGAAGTGACCTCCAAACCATATTCTTCTGGTGAAAGTCAGGAAGCTATCGCTAGCATGACTGACTTTCTGACCAGATGGGACTGTTTCAGCAAGACCTTATCTGCTGGAAATGTCATATGCAAGAGGAAACGGCAGAGCATGTCATTTACGAATGTGAGGCTCTTGCCCTCTCTAAATTAACTTCTTTAGGCTTCATCCATACTAGAGAGTTACACCTAGACTCCATTAAAGGGTTATCGGACTTTATTAGTAAAGTGGGTGACCCGAGTAACTGGAACTAGGAAATATTGGGTTTGGAGTTAATGGTACAAAATGCTGATAAAAGCAGAGGTGCCCAATGACATACAAACTCAATTTTAAGAAGAAGAAGATGCAAAGGCACAAAATTTTTTTTAAAAAATCCTATTAACCATATATTTGATTATCCGAATGGGGTCTGATCCCAAATAATTCGGATAATTGAGTTTTACTCTATATGTATGAATTTAAAAGAAAAATTTTCTTAATATACATTTACACATTTGTACTGAGGGAAAAAGTACACAAAAATATATTTCTATTAATTAGATTATAAAATATTTAATCTTGTTTACATGTTGTATTTTTATGCCTTTGCATCAAAAAAGTAAAGCACTTATTTATAAAAGTCTGAAAACTCAAAGCAGAATATACCAAGCTTCACTGTAAATATTACATGTAGCAGAATTAATTTCGCATTTAACATAAAGGAAAATATTAGCCAACCAAGACAGTGCGTTTAGTTTAAATATTCCTAATAGTATGGTGTTAAATAATAAAAATAATGGGAAATGTATAGTTTGATGCATAAAATTTTATTCCTTGTACATTTATGCTTTGAAAGTAAATGGCCTTTATAGTAAAAAGTATGGTAAAATATGTCCGAATTTGAAATTTACAAATAGTGTCTCCCTCTTTGGCATAAGAAAAATAATTTCAGTATGCATAGTGATCACTAAAACATTTGTATGATCTTTGATTTGTTCATTCAACGTAATACTATAATGAATTGAGCGTCCTTTTGACCATGGAAATAAAATAGTGTAATGTATCGCGATTGGTAATCATGCAGTTAACATACTGGTTTGTCAGTTACCAAACGCATTAGCATGTGATGAATAGCCGAACGTCGTTTATTCTTTTGGAAGGGATAACTTCTTAAAAACTACGTACAGTAATCTTGATGTTATGCTACACGTGCCTTAAGTGAATGGCACTGTATCTTAGTGTCCAAATGGAGCCTGTAGTATACTTGTCTCTAGTACTTAAAGAATATATTGCCTTACTCACTACCTCAAGCAATGCTTGTGGGTGGACCTTTTTATTTAACCGAGATTTAAAACATTGCTGTCACAGATAATACATCTCTGAAGTTGATCTACTTAGCTTTACAAGATATATAAATCCAGAATAAATTAACTGAAGTGGAAATAACTCTTTCGGTGTCACAAAAGCGAGGAAACGGCGCATATTATATATGAATGAGAGATGTCCTTTCCTTTACTCAATTAACTACTTCAGGAACTCTTGATAACTACACACGAGCTCCATTAAGGTCCTTTCTGACTTTATATATGAGAAAAACCAACAGATATAGCTAGATTAATTTGAATTTGGTACCCAATTCTTTTAGCAAAGTTGCTTTGACTATCTTACCGAAAATTTGTTGCTTGAGTTTTAATATAAGAATGGATTTTGATTATAAGCGATAAGACATAAGCAATTAATTCAGTTATATTTAACTTTTAGTATCTTTTCTGTGCATTGGGTGTGAGAGAGGGGACATGGATTTGAGACCGGAGGTGGAGCTTGAGAGACTATTTTTGGATTCATGGGGCTGGTGTAATGGTACTGTCACGCCAGTCGGGGATAAGTAACAACAACAACAATATCTTTTCTACATATCATTGTATATTCAGGAAGATTGTAGATGTGAGACTCCTAAGATGTTATATCTCCAATTATTTGTTTAGCAAATACCAAGTTGTTTAGTTGAGAAAGTCTCCAAAATTTAGGCTGATAATATAGAATTTAGATTTAACTGTCTAGTACGTGTTAGAAATAGCTGTTTGAGAATCATGAAGGTGCTGTTGTCAACATTTTGATGCTTATTTGTAACATACCAAAACTGAGCAGATACCTGTGCTTTAGAGGCTTCTTTGGCAGCTTCTGCTTCTCTTCTCCTGGCTTCTTCTAACATCTGAGCATTTTTATTTCTTTCAGCTTGTTGGCCCCTTTTTGCACCCTGAACTTTGGTGTCTTTTTCCTTCATTGCTCTAAATTAAACAAAAGCATGAATTGTTAAACATTTCGTAAAGCTTATCTTTTTATTTTTGAAATATCGTTTCGTAAAAGCCTTACTCTTGTAACTCTTTGATTTGTTCATTCAACGTAAATTTCTCTTTCTCAACAACAGTCATGACGTCTAACAGTCTATCTAATTCAGCTTGTAATCTCTTTGCGTCTTCTTTCGCTTGTGTTGCTTCTTTTTCTGTCTTTTCCTTTTCCTTGGTGACTTCTTCGCACAATTTTTCTAGTGCCGCTAGTCTCTTCTGGTCTTCCCCGGCTGTTGGAGGTGCCTAGAAGGTTAAAATGCAATTACATATATAATAAACAAAAGTAAAAAGTTTTAAGTAATGCCAATAAAGTTAATGGAAACGGAAAATAAACGATGATACTTATAGTATGTGTACCTTTTGGCTTTCTGCTTGTTTGATTTTTTCTTTACATTTCTTAAGCATATTTTCGAGGTCTTCTATTCTTTTTTGCTTATCGTCCACTTGTTTCTTGAGTGCTACCATTTCTGGTTGCTGAGTTCCTCCTTGCATCTTAAATAAAATAGAATCAACTTAATTTTATGGTAGATAACAAATAATACGATATTACTGATTAAAAAAAAAGAACTACACTAAAGCAAATCAAATTATAAATGCATGCTATATATGACAGCAACTAAATGAAATATTCAGCATTTGGCGCAAATAATAAAATGAACTGAAATGGGAATATGAAATTGGCCATGCTTGCTAAAACATCAATGAATGCATCTCTATAATGGTGAACCAAAAAATAATGGTCTACTCAAATGCTTACAAGTAGACTGACCTCTCGCTTTTCGATTTCTTGAACGAGCATTTCTAGCTGTGACTGAAACCTTTCTCTTTCAACTCCAAAAGCTTTTACCTCACTCTGAGCTTTCTCTAATTCCGCTTTTAATTTTTCTGCTTCTTGGTTACTTTTCTGAGCCTCAGCTTTCTGTTTCTCAACAGTTTTCTGGAGCTTGGCTATTTCTTTTTCCAACTTTTCTTTTTCGGCTGCTGTTATTTTGGAAGCATTCTTTTGAATTTTCTGCAATTCTGTTTTAAGTTGTTGATTTTGTTCCCTGTATGAAATCAATTCCGTTTGACTAGCTTCAAGCTCTTTTTGGAAGGCAGCGATCGTGTCGCCAGATTTCGCCAACTCTGCTCTTAACTCCTGCTTTTCGGTATCACCCCCTTGAAGTCTCTTCTCTATTTTATTCATCTCGATTTCCATATTTTTCTTTACTGCAGCAACTTCTGCAACGAGTTTGTCTCTCTCTGCTTTCAGCTTGTCCATATCTTTCTTGTCATCGGCCATTTGCTTGTTTAAGGTACCAAGTGTATCAGCATATTGATTAACTTCTAAGCTTAACTTTTCATTTTCCTTCAGCAAGCTTTCTATTTTGTCGACAAGCTTTTGAGTTTCGGTTTCCGCAGATTTTTGAGATTTGGCTTGCTCCGATTTTAATTTCTTGTTAGCTTCTTTCATTTTTTTACATTCATTTTGCGATTCACTCAATTCCTTTTGTAGATTAGCAATTGTTTCGTGCGACTTTTTCAACTCCGCGCGCAATTCTTTTAACTCAGATTCCGTATTATACAATTGCTCTTCCACTTTTTGAAATTCGCTTTCTACTGTCTTTTGAGAATGTAAATGTTCAGTTCTCAGTTTTCGGTTTTCTTCTCTTAATTTTTTAAGCTCAGATAAATATTTCTCTACTTCCTCCTGAAGATTCGAAACAGCTTCATATGACTTAGCCAGTTCGTTCTTTATCTCTGAATTCTCAGAAGTTTTGTTTTCTATCGTGTCTTTTAAAGTTTTTATTTCGTTTTCCATATTCCTTTGAGCTGAGTGATGAGCTTGTTTCAAATTTCTGTTCTCTTCCTTGGCGAAATCTAACTCTACGGCTACATTTTCAATTTTCTTTTGCAGATTGGATAACTTTTCATGGTACTCACTCAGTTCGGCTTTCAGCTTTTGATTTTCAGACTTCTCCGTTTGCAGCTCAGATTCAAGCCTTTGCACTTCACTTTCTAACGTTTTCTTAGACTTAGAATCAGCTTTTAGTTTTTTATTTTGCTCTTTGAGTTTCTGATAATCTGCTTGATATGTTTCTATCTGGTTCTTCAAGTCAGATATATCATCGTAGGATTTCTTCAATTCCATTTGCAGCTCTTTGTTTTCCATTGTAGAATTTTGCAAGTCTTCTTCTAATCTTTGAAGTTCAGATGAAATACTTTTCTGAGTCGCCGATTGTTGCTCTTCCAGCATTTTATTACGATCTTTGAATTTTTGGAGCTCCGTTTGACTTTCTTGCAGCAATTTTTCCGATTCTATCTGTTTCTCCTTCACATCTGTCAGTTCTTTCTGTACATCTCTGTACATTTTTCCAGTATCCGATACAGTCTTCTTTGCGTTCTCAAGCTCCCTCTGGGTATCTGTACACAATTTTTGCGTTTTATTTAATGCACTTTGTGACTCGTCAAACTGCTTTTGAGTATCTAAATAAAGTTTCTGGGTTTGCTCTACTACTTGCTTGTATTCCACAATCTGATTTTGAAGTTCCTTATTGTCTTTGTTTAATTTTTCATATTTTTGTTGCAAATCTTTCAATTCTTTTTCAAATGACTTCGACTTATCAATTTCTATTTTCAAATGATTTTCACATTCTTTCAGCCTTTTGTTCTCGGCTGACATGTCGTTAATTTTCCTTTGGATATCCGATATTGTTTCTTGGCAGTTGGAAAGTTCAGTTCGTAATGTTTTGTTTTCTTCATTAATATCATATAAAGATTCAGTTTTTTGCAGTTCACTTTGCAATCGGTTTTCAGCTTTCTCCAGTTCAAACTTCATTTTTTGATTTTGCTCTTGTGCTTTGGTCAGCTCGTATGTTTCGTCACTGAGTTGTTTCTCTAGAGTTTTAACCTTCTCATTTAGGAGTTTGAGCTTGTTTTCCAAAAGCTCTTTCTCAGATTGAAGGTCACTGATTCTTTTATTAAGGTCACTTATTTCATTTTGGTAGTCCTCTTTTGAGTTTTCCATGCTTGCACGCAATTTTCGGATTTCGTCATCTTTCTTACCCGCTTGACAGCTAAATGCTTTGATTTCACTTTGCAGATTTGAAATCGCTTCGTATGATTTGGATAATTCTTTCCGCAATTCACTGTTTTCACTTTGAGAGCTTTCCAGTTGCTCTTTAATTTTGTCTTTCTCTGAGGTAACATGGGAAAATTTCTCAATATCTCTCTTTAATTCCCTGATTGAATTATCCGCTTCATTTTTCTTGTCTAATAACTCCTCGTATCTCTTCTGTGAGTTAGAAATTGTATCGTAGGATTTCGATAACTCAGATTTCAGCGATTGGTTATCTTGATTTAATCGTTTCAACTCAATATCGATTTTGCCGTAATCGCTAACCTTCTTCTCTGATTGCATGAGATCCAGCTTGTACTTTTCCACTTTATCTTCTAATTTTTTAACCTCTATATTCATGTCATCTCTCTGCTTCTGAACGTTGGATATAGTTTCATATGCTTTAACAAGTTCTAGACGTAGTTCTTTATTCTCGGCACCAGAGTTCTGCAATTGATCTGATAGTTTGCTGACTTCTTCCTCCATTTTCTGTTTCAGGGATTCTAATTCGCTTCTTAGTTTCCGATTCCGTTCTTCGTGAGTCATGCAATCGTTTTGAGAATCTTCCAGCTGAAGTTTTAGGCTCGACACCTTTTCATACAAAGAAGATATTTCCTGTTTCAATTCTGTATTCTCTTTACTAAGAATTTGAAGCTGGTCTTCCATCTTTTTTATTTCTTTATCTTTGTCTTGCGATTTTTCTAACTTTAATCTTAAAAGACGATTGCTTTCCTCCGTCTTTTTCAGCTCAGCGTTTGCCTCATCCAGTTGCTTTTGAATGTTAGACACTTTTTCGTACAGTTTCTTAGTCTCAGCCCTTATTTCGGTGTTCTCAGTATTGACTTGGTACAGCTTATCTTCAAGTTTACTTAAGCGAGACTGGGCCAGTTGATTTTTGTCAAGCTCTTTCTTCAACTTGTTGATCTCGTCTTCAGCTTTAGACAAATCCGACTGATATTTGTCTACTTGTTTTTGGATGTTTGATACCGTCTCATAAGATTTTGCAAGCTCCATTCGCAGTTCTTTTTTTTCCGAATGAGCATTCAATAACTCTTCTTCCACTTTGATCAATTCACTTTCAACAGTTCTTTGAGACTTAGCTTGATCTGCCCTGAGTTTTATATTTTGATCTTCCACAGATTTCAATTCTCTCTCTAAATCGTCAAGTCTTCTCTGAAGATTTGAGACAGTTTCGTACGTCTCAGCTAATTCCATTCGCAATTCCCTATTTTCAGCATTAGCCCCAAACAATTGCTCTTCAATTTTTTCCAACTCACTTTCCGCCTTTTGTTGCTTCACCTGTTCATTTCTTAAAACTTTATTCTCTTCCATCAATAACTTAACATCCTTTTGTACTTCGTCCAGCTGTTTCTGGAGACTGGACGAATCTTCGTAACATTTAGCCAATTCAACTCTTAAATCCCTGATTTCAGCGTTAGCGCTCATTAACTCTTCTTCAGTTTTCAGAAGTTCTGATTCAAAAGTTCTTTGAGAGTTGGCTTCTGATTTTAGCTTTCGATTATGGTCTTCAGCTCTTTTCAGATCACATTGCGAATCCTCTAGTTGCCTTTGAATGTTGCTGATTGTTTCTAGAGATTTAGATAGCTCCCTTCGTAAATCTTTGTTTTCAGCTAAAGTTTCTTCCAGTTGTTGTTCAAGTCTCTGAAATTCTCTTTTCATTCGTTGGAGTTCCATATGAGAATAATCCAGCTCAACTCTAGATTTTTGTTGAAATTCTTCCGTCTTACCTCGAACAGAACGAACGTGTTCCAATTCACCTAAAGTTTCTTGCAGCTTTGTTTCCAGTCTATCTTTATCGTCAGCATTTCGACGTGCCTCAGTTTGCGCTCTTTCAAGTTTGTCTCGTATTCTATCCAGTTCTCTTTGCAGCTTCTCAAGTTCCCCTTTACCAGATGACTGATCCTTGATGTGCCTAGATAAAGACTGCTCAGAGTCCTCAAGTTCTTGCTTCAGTTTTGTGACTTCCATTTGAAGTCTGCTGTTTTCGGCCACAGTTTTGTGGAGTTCTGCCTCGGATTTGTGCAACAAGGCTCTTATACGTTCTGTTTCTGCCTTAGCTCTTTGGAGATCTGTATCTGAAACTTGATGAGTGGATTGGAGACTGTCCAGCTGTGACCGTAACTGGTTAAGGGTGGACTGGAGAGCTTTAGTCTCTCCTTCTAAAGTATCCCTCTCTTCGTGTGCTTTCTTCAAATCCGCCAAAGATCGTTCATACCTATCAGTAACTTTCTCCAATTCAAATTTGACTTTCTCTACTTCTTGTTTTTGCCTATCTTCTGAAGTAGCGTGTCTCTCAGCTTTTAGTTCTGCGACTTCCAAATCATGTTTCATTCTCTCTATTTCCATATGATGTTGGTGTTTCAACTCTTGGTACTTCTTTACTTCTTCTTTTGACAGTTCAAGTTTATTCTTCAACTTATCTATTTCATTTTGTAATTTAGAAATTTCTTCTGCATGATGGTCCCTTTCCATTTCAATTAAGTGCTTTTCATTTGCTAACTTGTCTGTTTCTGACTTCAATTTATGACATTCAGCAGTAGATTTTTCTTTTTCTCTAGTACATTTTTCTAGCTCAACCGTGATTTTTTCGTGTTTAATTTTAACCTTTTCTAATTCATCTTTTAAACTTTCTATTTCGAACATTGCTTTTTCTTGAGTAGTGTGATGTTTCACCATTTGGCTCTGGTACCTTTCTACATCCGACTTTAAGTTCAGATTTTCAGTTTGTAATCTGTCCTTTTCAGTATGCACCCTATTCAATTCACTTTGTAACCGGTCTACTTTTTCCTTCAATTTTTCAATTTCGGTATGAGCCCTCGATAGTTCTTCCTGTGATTTTTCATGACTTGTTTGTGTTTTCCCAATCTGAGTGGTCACTTTGTTTAACTCATTCTTAAGACCATCTATCTCAGACTGCAGTCTTTCCAATTGCGTTTGAGCTTTACGTAGGGCATCTTGAGATTTGTCATACTGCTCTCTCATGACATTTAACTCCATTTGACAACGATCCAGTTCCAAACGTAATTTTTCTTCCGATTCCTTGGAAATAGTAAGTTGTGCAGCAGTTCTTGAGTGCATTTCTCGAAACTTTTCCAGCTCATCAACAGAATTTTTGTAATCTTCCTTCATTTTGTTGGACGTCAGTTGAGATTTTTCCAATTCCAAATTTAATTTTTCCATATCGGTATGCATCTGATCAAGCTTTGCTTGTAGCTTATAAATATCCGAATGAGATTTTTCAGATTTTTCCAAAAGCTTGTCGTATTCTCTTCTAGCAGCGTCTCTTTCTTCTTGGGACTTTTGCAGTTGAGATTGCAATTTTTCCACATTCTCACGATATAATTTAACTTCCTTTTGAGAACTATCGTAATCGTTATAATATTTTTCTAGCTGGTTCTGAGTTTTCTCTAACCTGTCTTTTATGACATCAAACTCAGCTTGGGAATTTTCTTTTTCTTTTAAGGCTTTCGTTAGCTGAGTTTGCAACGAATCGGCTTTTTCTTGCAGTTTTTCTAGATCAGCATTTGTGATGTCTTTCTCCTTCTGTAATCGTTGTAAAGCCGCTAGAGTCTTTTCATACTTTTCCTGAGATTTTTCAGCCTCTACTTCGATCATTTCTTTTTCCTTCTGGAACTTCAAAGAGCTCATCTGAGCCTGACTCAGTTGGGACTGCATGTTCTCTAACTCACTCTGAGCTCGTTCTCTTTCAGCCTGCAACCTTCTGAGTTCTGCATTTGCCTTATCCAGTTTCTCCTGTATTCGATCCGATTCCATCTGAGCTTTATCCAGAGCGCTCTGCATCTTCTCGTTTTGGGCATGGCTTTTGTTCATCAATGTTTGAATTCGATCCAGTTCAGTGCGTAGCTTTTCTGCCTCCGCCAGTGCGGCGTCTCTCTCGCTTTGCGAGCGTGCAACTGTTGACTGTACTCGATCATACTCCTCTTGGATACTTTCTTTGTCCGCTTGGGCATTCTCTAGTTTAGCTTTCAGACGATAAATTTCTCCCTGCGAGCGCTCGATCCTCTCTTGAAGTTGCTCGACCTCCCCCCTGGAGCGGTCCTGCTCTGCCTGGTGCATTCGATACTCTGCTTGAACCCTGCGCAGCTCAGCCTGAGCCTTCTCCAAGCGATCTTGAATGCGCTCGTACTCTTCAGATTGATACATTTGGGACTTGCCAAACGTACTCTGAGACCTGTCGAAGTCGGATATCAGGCGACCAGACTGCTCTCGCATCCTCTCATTCTCCAGGGCAAGCCTAGCAAACTCAGTGCGACTGCGATCAGATTCAGTCTGCAGCTTCAGCATATCTGACTGCATCTTGTCCAACTCTGCTCTGGCCTGACCTAATTCAGACTGAGAATTTTCAAGCTTAACTTCGATTCGATCTTTCTCGGCCGCTGCCTTCTCGAGCCTCACCTGCAATTTCTCCATGT
Organism: Latrodectus hesperus; assembly: GCA_037975125.1. Lineage (NCBI taxonomy): Eukaryota > Metazoa > Arthropoda > Arachnida > Araneae > Theridiidae > Latrodectus > Latrodectus hesperus. The sequence continues at coordinate 4,715,355 of JAJQOW010000015.1, read as the reverse complement.
CGCTCTCCAGGGCGTGCATCTTCATCTTGTACTCCGCCACTTCCCTCTCGTGCAGCTCGCGCTCTTCGCTCTTCTCCTGCTCGGCCCGGTCCCTCTGATCCCTCAGTTGAGCAATCTGCCTGTCCTTGTCTCCAATCGCTTCTTCTAAACTTGAAAGTGCACCTTCCGAGGAGGAGTGATTGGCTTGCATAGCTGTTAACCTTGCTCTGGCCATGTCCACTTGGTTGTCTTTCTCTTTCAAAAGATCCTCTAGGTTCTCAATCTGAAACAAAAAGATTCATTCCATCAGCAAGTGTCACACTCAACCGCACAAAAATTGCTTAATACCATCACCGCTGTATGGAAAGCACATGACGGTAAAAGTTTACAATCGTGTGCCTCTGTCTGTGAGCTTGTGTGCCTCTGTCTGTGAGCTTGTGTGCCTCTGTCTGTGAGCTTGTGTGCCTCTGTCTGTGAGCTTGTGTGCCTCTCTCTGTGTGCTTGTATGCCTCTGTCTGTGTGCTTGTGTGCCTCTGTCTGTGTGCTTGTGTGCCTCTGTCTGTGTGCTTGTGTGCCTCTGTCTGTGTGCTTGTGTGCCTCTGTCTGTGTGTTTTTCATCTTAATATCTCAAACGAATTGTGTTGAGATATGGAGAGAAGGTTTACAGTTATTTGACAGTACCATTAATCTAAGATTTAACAATTCAATCAAAAATGAATAAGTTGAAAAATGTTATTTTCCTTATACATATAGAATGATATATTTACAATGAATTTAGAATTTATCCCACCTGCAATAAAATCGCCTTTAATAAATAATATAAGTTTCAATATTATTTAATATAATAGTAAAAATAAATATTAATGCAATTTTCAAATATAGTGTTAGTATTTCAATAAATAGAATAAAACCAAAAATATTTTTAAGCAAGATTTTTATTTTGTTTAGATATTAATTTTCTTTCTCCAGAAAGTGAAGCTAATTACAATATTCAAATTTTAAAGAATTTTAATTAATATAATTGTAGGTCTTCATTAAAATTATCATAAAAATTCTGTTCACGAATCTACATTCATTAAGCACATTCTGTAAAGAAACAGATTATTTTTAATATTTTATGTGCTGAAAAATATATCATAATTTATTAAGAAGGGTAAATAATTAGTTACTAACTAATGAGACATGTAATCTGATATCTTCTAATTAGTAATGCGAACACATGTAAATTTTTATACTTTCTTATGTTGTATTGTCCAAAATATATATATAATTCATTTCTATAAATATTGTTTGCTTGTGAATTTATTTGGTACTTTACTGTTTGGGACCGGATTCACAATTCATTAAATCCAGAGTATTTGGCGGAAATTTTGCAAATATTTTGGCGATTATCTTAATGCCTTAATTTCCATATAAAAATCCTCTAAAAAATTAACTTTAGAAAATCTTTACTCTGGTAAAGAGAAAAGGCGATTTCGTAAGCACTTCTTGGCGATTTTAACAAAACATTTGGCGACGAATCTGGACTACAGAATAGTACCATTAAACCAGAAGCCTAATGTCTAGTAATACCTGGTACCAGCCTTTATAATTATCGATTATTTTTCATATGTTTAAAACAAAAATGCTTTCCACAAGTCAATAAAAACAATAATTTACCTTCCTCTGAAGAACGTTTATCTTTCGGTCTTTAATTTCCATATGATCTCTGAGCTCTTGTACCTCTTGAGTGAGCTTATTGCGCTCTTGGCTTGAAGTCATTGTCTGTTGAGTTTTCTTCTCAATAAGCTTGTTTTTCTCTTCTAGGCGTATTCTCAGCTCTTCCACCTTTGGAAGAAAATGACTGAACTTATAAAGAAAGATTGCAATATCTTTTATGGTAAACATATCCCTGAGGCTATTTCGTAAGAAATTCTTCAAATTTGTGAAACATCAAAAACTGTCTTTTAATTAAGGAATCATAATAAAAGCAAACGATGATAATTATGATATTAGAAGATAAAAGTAAACATTGAATAGTTTTAAAGATTAAAAAAGAAGATTTTACGAGATTATACACAAAAGGTATATATAGGTAAATGTATCAATTGAATGAGACTGGAGAAAATCAAGTTAATGCATAAAAAATATTTTATGAATAAAATTGCTCTAATAAACTTGTATTACTTGTATTTATTGGTTCTTTTTTTAATTCTTTTTTGCTCAATCTTTCTACAGTTATATCACAATAAACTAAATTCACATAAAATTTTGCACAGAATATTTCTCAAAAAACTCACAAAGAAGTTTGTTGTATTGATAAATTTGAGTGTGTGAGATCCAAAATTAATATCTGAAAAGAATTTTTTTCAAATTAATATTAGAAATATTTTATAAAGTAAGCTTTTTCTGAAAAAAATATTAAAAACTGCCTGATTGGCTGCTAAAATGAAGAAGGTATCAGTTTTCAATTAGATGCTAATAAATATATTTCTTAAAAATATAAAAATACACACACATATAGTTCTATACCAATTAAAAAATCTATTGTTTCAAATTTATTTAAAATGATGACATATAGAATTAAAAATATTTTAAAATAAAGATGTATATATAACCTCTGGAAAAACTATATATACTTTCTTTTATAGAATTTTCAATAAAATATAACTATTTCTAACTAAATAATCTCTATATATTAAAAAAAATATTACAAAATATACTTAAATGCTAATATGAGATTCATTCAGTTAATAAATATATTTAACACAAAATATTTTTATTATTGTTATAGAGGAAAACTTAGTGAATTATAGTTTTAAAAAATGTATAATGAGGGAAAAAGTTTCTCACCGAAGTATAATATTTTAACGAGTCAAACAGATCTTGGTATTATTTGGATATAAATAAAAAATATGGAAATATAAGAGCTTCAATTTTTCATTAATAATAATTTAATAAGTAATCCAGAGTACAAGAGAAATTTAAAAAATTACCCAAGAAAATAATTTACATGTAATATATTAAATATTCTATCATTTATTATCTTTAATTGATTCATCTATCTATCAATTTAGATGAACGTTTAATATAAGAACGTTAACATAATATGTAAAACCATATAATATATTTATATTCTAAAATTATATCAAAAATAATTCGGTTTGTTACTCAACTGTTATTTTTTGCACTCGCGGTGTAATTAGACCGGGATCTACATTTTAAATAAGATTTTGAACCACAACAAATATTTTAGCCCAAAATAGGATTCGAACCAACAAACTGTTAAATGTACGGCCAGAGGGCTAACCATTCAGCTACCAGAAATACATACTGTGGTAGTCTATTCAGGTAAGACATCATTTTAGTAGCTGGAAAGTTACGAGTTCGAAATCCGGGCTGAAGAACGTGCTCACTAATAGCGGCCTATGTGCGTAAAATAAATCTTGGTTGCATTGTCTTCCATGTGAAATGATATCTTTGTTGCTTACTGCCACAAGTCTAAGAATCTGCTGCTTGGTCCCTGCATCTAAATTATGAGTATCTACTTTTGCGATAATGATGGCATACCCACTGCGTTTCCAATTTACAAATAGCCATCAATTTTGTCCCTTGTAGAGCCAAACTATTTAAATATAATAGAAATGGCTGAATATTACCAAACATTCTATATAAATAAGATCTTATTTCTGTTTGTCTGGAATTCCGGACGATTGTCCAGAATGGAATAAAAATTAGAATTTTGGTCTTTAGCCAACAGAAAATAAAATCTATATTTCGAAGTTCTGATTAGAATTTACAATTAAAATTTAAAACCTAATTAACGTTAATTTAAACTCCCTCTAAAGTTGCTAATGTCAACTATGTAATTAATATAAGCGATATAGCTCACGTCACTCCCGAATTTTTCTTCTTCAGATTGTTTTCCTCTTAAAATTGCCAACTATGTCGCAAGTATGAGAAAAAAGGAAATATTTATGGCTTCGAGCTTTGCTTTCTTTTACATTTAGTAATTTATAATTTAATTGCAGAATTATTCATAAAAAAAATTTTAAAAAAATTGGATTTTTCAAAAAGTATCCCTTTGTTTTTCGCAGCATATGTATTTAAACTTCTCGCAATTCGTTGCCCGTGTTATGGACAACACTCTAAAATTGACAAATCTCGTTACTATAGCAACCGCAACTAACTAGACTACTCAACTATTCAAATGTGATGGACAGAATGTACTTTAGCCATTAAATATGATAACTTTTTAATGCAAATAAATCATTTAACCATCGTTGAATCCATTTTTGCAGGAAATAGCAACCGCTTTCATACTCACATCAGCCTGAAGCATGTTGTAATGCTCTTCTTTGGCACAAAGGGATTCTTTCAGAACTGCAATATGGCGTTGGTAGTCGTGGTGTTGCTCTTCTAAGGTCTTCATTTTAGCTGTCATCGCCATTATTTCTTGGTCCCGTCTATTGAGCTCGATTCTCAGCTCTTCCATCTACGAAACAAAATGCAGAATGGGGAATCAGTGATGGATATGCAAACTTTTGATACATAAATGTGCAAGCAGCAGATATTGATAAATGCAGAGAGTCAGTGTAATCCGCAATTACTTCAAATTATAAAATATTCAGAAATTTAACCACGTTTATACATCTGGTAAAAGTTAACAATCGGGTACTACTATATTTGGCGATATTTTTGATGCCAAGATGTGATTAACAAGATGGCCGCTATACAAATGTAAAGTTACCAGGATTACCAGAAATTAAAGTTTATCCCCAAATGTATTGCCAAACCAAGTGGTACCCGATTCTATACTGATCCCCTTCATCTTTGTTAAAAATTGAATCATGCTTGAATTTTGTTTACTTATTTTACGATCATTCCAATGTTAAAAAAATAATGTTGGCGTAAGCAAGACAGTAGTCTTAAGATTCAAAAGAGATCGTTTACAAATATTGCAATTATTAATTTAAAATTCTATTAATTAATGAAATTTTTAGAAATTTAAATCGTCCTTGCCGATTTAAACTAATTATAAAGCGGGTGTTTAGTCATATTTTTTTCTTTTTGCTTTTTCTGCTGTTTCATTGGCCATGTGTTAATGGTTTGAATCAATGGAAAATGGCTTCTCAAACTTTATATAATAAATCGTTTTATTAACAAAAAGAGCTTCGACACTCTTCTCAGGCATTTGATGTTGAATTTCGCCTTGTTTGCTGCCGCTCAAAGAGTGTGATTTAAAGTAGGCAGCGAATTCGTCGACATGTCGGATTGACAGCTCCGTTTCAATACTATGTGATGTGAATGAAACGGTATCTGACGTCATGGATATTTTAAACTCATGAATGGCGCATTAGTAAAGTGGCGCACTCAGGATCTCAACATTAAAGAAAGAAAACCATTTTATGGTTAAAAACAATTCTAATTTTATTAAAATTTCTAAAATTAAAAGAAAATAGGTATTGCAATAAAAATAAATTTCTTTAGATTCCTAAATGTTTCTGAATATTTCTAGAGGTAGATATGTGGGATTGAAAGCGCCACCAGAGGGCCATACACATGTTCGCCGTCGGACATGCGCAGAAGAGAGAGAAGAGAACGACGAGGAGAGCCAAAACACAAATTGTTTTCACAGTAACAAAATTTAAGGCTTAATCACATCTTCATAATCGTGACAAAAATCACTTGATTAAATTCAAGAAATAATATATACCAACTTCATTCGCATAAAAGAAAAAAATGTAAAAATTCTGTATCATATAAGTCAAATTCTGAAAAACTTAAGAAAATAAAGCTCTTCAATTGCAGCAGGATTTTAAAAGCAAATTAGTCAGAATCTCTCAAAAAACATAAGAACAAAAATGTCAAGAATATAAGCCAAGTATTAAAAATTTGAGATTATAGAGAATGATTTCAAATTCTAGAGATTTCAGGCACAAAATTCTTCACAATTTTAAGTGCTGCCACCCAAGATTACTAAATATCTCGGGATATCACATACCAAACAATACAAAATTAAACCAATGTACAAAGTTAGAATACATCAGATACTGTTATATAAAATCAAGAATACGAGACACACTAATATTAACCGAATCATAAAAGGCTTCTTTTCAAGATTTTAGTTGTAGAGCTATAATTTAAGGAGAAATCTTTGGCGACTAGAAGCGTTATCAGTTTCTTTTTGAATAAAACTTAAGATTGGTAAATAGAAAATAACTTTTTCAAAGTAGACGCCATTATATTATGATGGTCTGCTGATTAAAAAAGAAGGCGCGGGAACTGTAGGATTTTTAGTGTCTCTGATCCTGGTAATCTTCTGATTCGTTACAGGAGTGAAATTTGAAGCACCACTTTCATGAAATAATTTTGTTGCTGCACTTTCTCTGAAAGGCAAGTCTAGTTAATTTATTCTAATAGTTATTTACAGTTATTGTTGTTAAGCCTAATTTTGAATTCAAAAGACAATTAAAATCTATAGTTGTCTCCTAGAGAGATTTTAAAATATCTAAAAATATTGAAGGCAACTTTATCCAAAGAGACATCCACGCATAACTGTTTTCGTAATTTGTCAACGAATAATTAACAAGATAAATTTTCTGTGTAACTATTGGTTTTAATAGTGATTTCAAACAAAAGGGTTCCAATAATTTAATTTTTTTTGCAAGCATTTACATTAAAACTAATTAAAAATGCCGAACAGACATAAAATTCTCATGGCGATATAAAATATAATTTATCAAAAACTTATCCCATTGGGTATGGAATTCGTTAAGTTTGGGTACAATGTTTTCATTCTTAGTTTAGAATTATTTCGAAATCAGGACTTATGGTTTTAAGCAGATTCCGAACAATTAATAAACATTCCAAATCAAGATGGGATTCAAACCCAAGAATTGTTAACCTAAAAGTCAGTGGGGTAACCATTCGGCTGCCAATTCAGTACCAAAATATTGAATTAATGATACTTATGCCAATAATACTTGTGAAACAGAACTGGTTCGAGCCGCATCATTCTATAAATCTCTAAAAAGTTGTTGTTGTTGCTTATTAAACTTGGACAAACCACAAGCTCGCTATGCCAAATTTAAGTCAGTAAGGTGCGTCTTTCGTTTAACTAGAGCGCCAAGAAGGTGAAAGTACGACTTTACTCTAAACTTCTCCGATAGATGGCATTACCAAAGGTTTGGTTTGTTTGCCGCTCAACGGTCATTTTTTGCACACGAGGGCTAATTAGACCGGGACCTACGATTTAAAGTGGATTCCGAACCACTACAAACATCCATGCTCAAGGTGGGATTCGAACCCACGAACTATTGAACCGAAGGCATCCAGCTCGGCGGCATTAACAAAGGATCCACTCTCTCAGTTTTGATATTGATCTGGAAGGGGAGAAAATTTTTTCACACCATTACACCCACGGTAACTGCTCAACCGCCGATCACAGGACTTTCGATTCCACAGATTTAACGAGCACGTATATCACATGTACTCACTCGGTGGTTCTTTGGCGGCATTGGGAATCGAGCCCAGCCCTTCCGAACGAAAGGCTGATGTCGTAACAACTAGACTACCACTACCCTTAGTCTTCAAAATGACACGCAATACAAAACATTTTATAAAAAAACTATTTTAAAAATACAATATAAAATATCTTAAACAACATTTCTAACGATATGAAGTCGTCAGTGTAAAGATGACCATTTTATATTCAGCAACACTGAGCTTAAAACTTTGAAATAATAAAAGATATCAAAAACATAATCAATAGTACTTTCAGTTATTCTATAGAATTTTACATTACATTGTATGGCATCAACGACCGAGTGTAAGATTTCTTGTCAATTTATCCATACACATTTTGAAGTGATACATTACTAACTAACAAAGAACTAATACTTTACCTTTTGTGAATGTGAATTCTGTTCTAAAGAATCATTTAATTTTTCTGAACTAGTTTCTGATGGGCATTCACTATTCGTGGACGAATGATTTTGTTTTATTAATTTTGCCTCGAGAAACTCGATTTCTTCTTCTAAAATGATGATTCTAGATTCCTGATGCAATCAAACACACAACATGCAAAAATACATAAGAAAAAAAAACTATACAAACAATAAACAATTCTAAAAAAAGCAATAGCAAGCAAACAAAAAGTATATGCATTAAATACAAAAATTAAAAAATTCTACCAAGCAAAATAAACTTTAAAAAAGTCTCAAATCATGCTACTCTATTAAAATATATAAAATTGTAACATTAAAATTTTTAAAAAATAGATTTTTTAGGCAAATAAATAAGCTAATATTTGTAGAAACCAAACATATAAAAAATTTTTGACATAAGTATGTTATTATAATTTTAAGGACTCTTATACAACGATTCTTAATTTATCAACATCTTCTAAGGAAAAATAAGAATAGAATACATTCTACATGAGGCAGATAAAACAGATAGGATTACGGGTTTACCAGGTTCTTCAAATAAAAACCATCATGTTACTAGTAGGATATATATCCCCCCATTGGCGACATTTTTTCGTCGCGAAGTAAATCTAACGCTGTTGCCACTTAAAAAAACTGCATATATGACACAAAAATTACGTAAATTACGAGGAAAAAAACAAATCTGGCAACCAAAAAATCCAAAAAAGCAACAAAAATTCAAATTGGCCACAACAAAAGGCGGTAGATTTGGCGAAAAATCTCTAGGGGGGATATATCATACTTATACCACAATCGTATTACACAACCTTAAGATATTTACAATGAAAATGGTCCAATAGCTTGCTTTTTTTTGTTTGTTTGTCGCTCAACGGTCATTTTTTGCATACGAGGGCTAATTAGATCGGGACCTACGGGTTACAGTGGATTCCGAATCACTACAAACATCCATGCCCAAGGTGGGATTCGAACCCACGAACTGTTGAACCGAAGGCAAGAGCGCTAACCATTCGACAGTCCAATAGCTTGCATATTAAAAAATAGCAATAAAGTTCAGCATACAAACCGAAGTAAATTTGTAGTTCTAATGCTAACATTTAAAATATTATCTTATACGATAGTTAAAAACTGCTTTCAGTAATTCGATTTTTCCTATATTACTACATAATGTTTTAACAAACGATTGCAAAATTATTACGGATTAACAGGAGTAATAAGTAAGGTCAAAAGAGATTCTCTATCAGATTAACAAAGTATTTCTGAGTTGTTGTTTTTAAAATAAAATTTTAGTACAATATACTTCTGTTTAAATGCGCATATTTGCAGTAAACTGGAAATTTTCTATTCATTTTTATTCAATTTATTAATGATACATTTTTTGCAATTTTAGGGGTTTAAAAATTGCAAGCTTAATTTGTTTATTTGATGCTAAAAATATGTACACTTGAAGCTGCGAGAGGAAAGCGCCGAAACACTGTAGCCAAAAAGATTGCAATTATGTTGTCATTTACTTTGATGAATTTAAGCCAATGATATTAACTTAAGGTTTTGATTTGATTAATTAGTTTTCTTAGATTTGATTAATTAGTTTTTTATATAAAATTGTCCACACAAACCCGCAGCTAAAGACAAAATTTTAAAACGTCTTTAGGTGTGTAGCTGTTGTCACTCTCGACGAATGACCCCACAAGACACTTTTTAGTCCTCAAGCTCCAAATTTGGCAATGCTTATTATGCAGACTTTTGGCTTCATCCAGTACTCTTTTTCCACTGAACAAGATAACATTAAATGGTATGCCTCCCTAATTACGAGTACATCAACAATTTACAACAGAGGTAACAGTAATCCCGATTTGAATCATTATTTAAACAATACATTTACGCTAATTCAATGTCAAAAATGAATATAAGAATGATATTAGAGAACGTAATCTAAATTATTGTGTGTGTGTGTGTGGTCATATATACTTTTATTAGATATATGTATCCATCATTTGAGCCATCAGTGTGTCTAAATGTGTGAGTGAAAACTACTTCACATAAATATTATTTAGTTTAAGTATTTTTATTCTCGCGGCGATAACTGGATTTTGGATATCCTTACGCATCCAAGACACGAGTTTGGAATCGAACTATTGAACTAATGACTAGAGCACTAACAGTTGAGCTAACAGCGCTTGGTTCATAGGAAAATAAACTGGGCATGTGGCTTTACAGCAGGTTTCCGATGACGATTATCCACGCATGGAAATATCGATACTATGATTTGATTTTCTTTGTCACTTTAGTCAGCAAAAGCTAATTTAACTTAGAAATACAGTAAATATATTTGAATTTATACTTTACTAATTTAACGATGCTACTAAACTTTAAATATTAATTGATAAAACACTAGCGTTCATTTAGTTTTATGCAAGCAATTCATTTTTTTAATATGTAATAAGAAATTTTATCTAATGCAAATGCCTCTATTTAGTTACTAGAATTAAATTTTTCAACTTTAAATGTTTGAACTTTAAAAGTAGTTGTGTAATGGAAAAGAAATATTCAAAATGTCATTCCAAAATATTAAATTGTTTGAAAAAAATACTGCAAAATTGTGAAGTTTTAGTATGATGTGTTACAGCTTTTTAATTATATATTTATCTTCACCAAAACCGTAACTTATATTAACTTCTAACTGCTTTCCAAATAATAAACAAGTAAAATTAAAAATAAAACAAATTTTAAACTTTCATTTGTATATGTTGTTGTTACTTATGACCCTTGGACAAGCTAAGCTCGCTATGCTATTGGCTATGTGAATTTAAGTCAGTAGGGTGCGTCTTTCGCTTAACCAGAGCACCACGAAGGTGAAAGAACGACTTTGCTCTGAACTCCTCCGATAGATGGCACCACCAGAGGATCCACTCCCTCGATTTTGACATTGATCTGGAGGGGGAAGAAGTTATCTCCAGACCATTACACCCATGGTAATACGGTATTCTGTTGTTATTGTTAATAAAAATACTGATTATATATAAATTATTAAAAAATTATTTAGCAGTGCAGGCATTGAAAAAAAATCATATAGCAGTACACAAATACATTGGCATTCTAGAATCAACATTATGAAAAATATCTATAATTCAAAATTATAATTTTTAGATATTTACAAAATAAATGATATATAAAAGGTATTAATAATTTGAATTCAAAATGTTTATTGAAGTTACCTTTGTTTCCAAAGTTGCCTCCAATATTTTTGCTCTTTCATTCTACATAACAAATAGATTAAACCAAGTAATAAAATAATTAAAATTGAAAGATAAAAACAAAAGTTTTGAAAAATAGAAAATAAAAATGTAGTATATGTAAGTAATAAAAGAAAAATGTAATTAATATTACAAACATTTCATCTCTAATAAGATCATGTTGAATTTTAATAGTTTTCTTTATTTGTGGTATAGTTTATAGTTAAAAACTGGTTTTTCAGTGACATGTACAAAACAAAAAAACTGTCATATCTGTAGTTTTTGTTTCATAAATTGACACACATCAAAGTCGTTCATTTTAGAATCTGTAACCATGGAAACTGAATTCTACCTGAAATTGAATTGCTCTGAAAGGTATTCAACAATCATCGCGTTAACCGCTACTATGGAAACCGATTGAAAAGACATTGACGTATTTTTTAAAATACTATTATAAACTTAAGGAAAAGAATAAGAAATGACGTTTATAGGAGAAACTACTATAAAGCTTCCTCCTTCTAACTGGTAAAAATGTCAAGTTTATAATGAATTTAACAAAAACATGTATACATAATTTAAATTTAAAATATAGTTTGAAAATCATGAGCAACGCCATGTCTATTACCAGGGAAGCGTTATGAAATACTTTGTTATTTCGTACTTTGCTAAGTTCTTTGTCTCTAGATTCTAGCATGGACTCCAAATGCCGGTAGCGCGCTTCCGTCTCGATGAGTTTTGTTTTGACTCTTTCAAATTCCATCCGATCTTCTTCCATAATTTTACCACCTGCAATTTATAAAAAGAAAACATTACATTTGAATATAACTAATCATATGAATATAGATTTAAGTTTTTCATGTACATAACACATTTGATAATAAAAAGAGGAATTGTTTAAACGTATAAGTAATTATACTTATCTTTGTTTTTATGCAAATTGTTTTTGATTCTAAGCAATTTTAAATGAGACTAAGAAAGAGAAAAAGTTAGTTCTCAGTGTTGCATTAGCAATTTATATTGTTCCCAAAGGAAAGTGTGAAATTACGTCTTGTGCAGTTAGTTACATGTGCTCAGAATTAAACAATGTTTATCGATACATTAATTTTTTCACACAAGTGTTAATTATACTTGAATCTGGTTTCATGTAGATTCTGGTTTCATGTGGATTACTGGTTTCATGTGGATCACTATAAACATCAAACCTGGCGTGGGATTCGAACCTACGAACTGTTGAATCGAAGATTAAAGCGATAGCCATTCGATTACCAACTCGGCTAACGAGATAGAGTTATCGATAACAAGCAGCGAATTTTATTCTTTACGGTTTATACAAAAGACGTCAATATTTTCTAATAAAAATCAATGATCGTAATTATAAAGGATAGGAAATTCATTAAGTTTTATCCATGTCAAAAATATTCTTTTTTTCAAAACTTCGCATAATTCTACTGGCTGCGTTAAGTTGTTTTACAGGTTTGGTTTGTTTGTCGCTCAACGGTCATTTTTTGCACGCGAGGGCTAATTAGACCGGGACCTACGGTTTAAAGTGGATTCCGAACCACTACAAACATCCATGCCCAAGGTGGGTTTCGAACCCACTAACTGTTGAACCGAGTTGTTTTACAGGAGTCACCTTGATTTAGCAACAGACCAAAGCTTTCCGGCATGGAAGATAGCGGGTTTATTGTCGGCCACCGTTGGTTCAGTGTTGTTGTCGCTTTTTTTATTTTTTTATTAGTCAAGCAGCCCAATGTGAGATACTAAATCATGAACTGTTGAATTGAAGGCCTGAGCGCTTGCCATTTGGCTAACAAATATGTCTAACTGACCTGATTTATAATTTAAAGTGGAACCATTACAGAATTCCAAACTCGAGGTGGGATTCTAACGGAGACTATAGAACAGAGTCCAGAGAGCTGACCAATCTTTTACAAGCTCGGCTTTCAGCCACCGTTGAATAACGGAGGATGAGTGTCACTTTCATCATGCATTTGTCTGGATGAAGCTGCAAAGTTTGCAGGTTTCCTTCCTTGAACACACACGCTTCATTAACTAAAAAAAACAACCTTCCGAAATGCAGTTACAAGAAGTGAACTTTAAAACTCCTTACATTTTTCAGCCATTAGTGGTGTCAAAAATATTTATCAACAACAATTAAAGAAAGCTCATTATATCCAAGAGGTTAGGTAAAAAGATACAAGATCTCGGGTTCGATTTCAACTACTACTGGACAACGGAAGGTTGCTCTCCTGCATTATGTATGAACAATGTCGAGGATGGTACAAGAGTGTTTTCCGGGTTTCCTCCTTTAAAATATTTGAACAAGATCCATCTATGAAAAGCTCTTGGAGAAAGCAAGAAATGGTAGATATAAACATATATACATAATCGATATCTTCTAAGGCAATTCGCGATTTTTAAGTGTTGCGAGGTTTGAATATTGCTTACAAAAAAATTAAATGAATTAAATAACAAATTTTAAAAATGGCTAAATATACAATCCGACAATTATTCTAAGAATATTTATTGAAAAAGGTATTTTGTATTTTAGTAAAACATTCAAGCAGTTTAATTAGTTTGTCGCTCAACGATTATTTTTTGCAAACAAGGTTATTTAGACTGAGACCTAGGATTTAAAGTGAATTCCGAACATCTAAGTCCAATGTAAGATTCGAACACAGGAACCGTTGAATCGAAGGTAGAGTGGCAAACATTCGAATACCAACTCGGCAAATATTTCAATGGAAATTTTAAATGCTTCATTGCAGTATCAAATTATCTCTTACATAAATGTCGGTAGTAATTAAAAAAAATTCTAGTAAAAGATAAGTAGATTTGATTAACAGAAAATAAAAACAAATTTATGCAGATCCATTATTAACTTATGAATAATTAAGGTATTCTTTTTAAAAATTTTATATTTGTCACTCAAGTCTTTTTTAAGCTTTTAAGAATTATTTGGACCAGAATTCAGTTTAATGTGGATTCGAACCCACGAACTATTGAGAGAATGTCTGAATCCTAAAGATTCAGTTGCAGGGAGACAGATACTAGAAACGTTTGCTGAGTTGGTTGTGACTCGATAGTCAATTTCTACACGCCAAAATTAATCCAAGACCGAAAAATTAAAAACAGGTTCTAAAATACTACAAACATCCACACCAATATGGGAATCGAACCGCGAATAATTCAATTGAATATAGAATGTTAATCACTCGGCAGCCAGCTTGCCAAAATATTTGTCAAGAATGATGTTGACAATTGTGTGCATAATTGTAGCTTTGGGCAATCACATCTGCTCACCATTGGTACTAGAAAAAATGGCCGGGGGGGGGCACATTACCACTCAAATTTTCTAGGCGGGACTAGTCGGCCATCATCAGGCTTATCAATGGACACTTGAGATCTATGTGTTATTCTTGTGGAAAAAAGATTTTCACAACTTGTTCGAAGTGTGGTGACTTTCAGGCCAGTCTTGTATTGATTGGGGGCTTTACAGAATTAAAGCCTAAATTTAGAGTTACATTTTCTGTTGTTGTTACTTATGACACTTGGACAAGGCAAGCTCGTTTTGCCGACGGCTATGCGAATTGTAAGTCGATAGGTTGTGTCTTTCGTTTAAGCAGATCACCACGAAAGGGAAAGTGCGACTTTGCTCTAAGACTCCTCCGATAGATGGCACCACCAGAGGATCCATTCCCTCAATTTTGACATTGATCTGGAGAGGGAAGAAGTTTTCTCCAGACCATTACACCCATGGTAACTGCTCAACGATCGACCATAGGACTTTCGATTCTACAGATTTACCGAGCACATATATCGCATGTAATCGGTGGGTCTTTGGCGGCATTGGGAATCGAACTCCACCCTTCCAGACAGAAGGCCGATGCTGTAACCGCCGGGCTATACCCCCCATGGCCTTTAGACTTTCTTAAAGTGACAAAGTTCATAGTCTTGATTTAGCGTTGCTAAGCACTGGAGATATGCAGTAACAACACGTTTTAAATAGTATAAATTGTTTATATTAACATAAATTATATACATAGTTACAATGTTATGCTATTACATAAGATGTTTCCTATATAACAATTCGATTTCACAAATTGTAAAATATGTGTGCGAAATAAGTTATTTGTTCTTGAAACAGCATTCTATGATATTTAAAATAAAGTATTTTGTGAGTTTATATTAATACCTAATTCTGAAGATTTCTGTTTTTAAGATATAATTTTAATATAACAGAAATATATATTTAAGATATATATTTCTGTTTTTAAAATCTTGCATGCAAAGGTGGGCAGCAAATAAATTTTATAAAATATATAACATTAATATATTGTATAGTTTAATGCAAAATTATAGTAAATGTGTTATACAAAAATATATTTATTGAAATTAAATATTAAAACCAATGGATTTTGAGTTAAAGAAATTAAGCAGTAAAATTTTTTATTACATTACAATAGCTGTATCTTACAATCGTTACGAAAAAACGTATTGTGAAAATATTTGTATCATCATTATTTTGTCACTCATATTATTTTTTTTAGATTTATATGCGCTATTTGTTATATTTAAGGTGTTATTATATTGCATTCTCTGAAAATTTTGTCATGTTAGTTCCAAATTCATATCAATAATAGGATACTACAAATAAATAATTCCAAAATTTAAATCAAATTAAAATATCACTCGTTTTGTTTGAATTTTAATAATTCTTGTTAACAATAAATTATATGTATAAGAAAGAAACATTTTATATTTACAGCAATTCAATTTAAAATGTGTAACAAATTGCAATTTTAAGAAATTAAAAAATTGAGCATACATACTGTAATTCAAATAACTAATTTCATAATAATATAATTCAAATAACAAATAATTAAAAATTATAAATTTGAAACAAATAATTTATTTTCAATTTATATCATTACGAATTTAAATGTTTAAATTGAAGAAAAATTATATTTATACAAAAATGTTCTTTCAATTTAAACTAAATATTACATTAACATAAAGCAATTTTTATTTTTACAAAGTAAAATTCAACAAAAATCATGAAATTGCCAGAAATTCCTTACATTTGACGCATTTGAAAATGCAAATCTAAATAACACGATATTAAACTGCACACAAATATTTTCAATAGAGTTTATAAGAAATAACAGTATGTTTAATAAACTCATGAAAAAAAAATTTCTTTTCTTAGCCGATGGAAAGAATAGATTCGTTGATTGATTATAAAAATAGAAAACATTGCTTAACACAAATAATAAGCACATATAAATAAAGATAAAAGTTATTCTTTACCTACTCCCTTTATTTCCATGAGTTTTTTAATACTTTCATCCCGGGCAGCCAGTGTTTGTTTCTGGGTTTCTATTCTAAGCTCTAATTCCTGAAAGAGAGTTTCGCAATGTTTTTTAACAGGGAAATGAAAAATAAACCTACAGCAACTTAGAAAGCTTTCATTTGATAAAAAAATTCCATATGCTAAGTTATATATATACATATATACATATATATATACATATATATATACATATATATATATACATATACATAT
The DNA here is from genome assembly GCA_037975125.1 of Latrodectus hesperus. Lineage (NCBI taxonomy): Eukaryota > Metazoa > Arthropoda > Arachnida > Araneae > Theridiidae > Latrodectus > Latrodectus hesperus. The sequence continues at coordinate 4,698,652 of JAJQOW010000015.1, read as the reverse complement.
ATATATATACATATATATACATATACATATATAAATACATATACATATATATACATATACATACATATATATATATATACATATATATACATATATATACATATATATACATATATATACATATATATACATATATATACATATATATATATATATATACATATATACATACACATATACATATATACATACACATATACATATATACATACACATATATACATATACACACACACACATACACACACATATATATACACACACACATACACACACATATACACACACATACACACACACACACACATTATATATATATATATATATATATATATATATATATATATATATATATATATATACACACTCAAACCTCTTTCCATGCGGTTTTTCTTGTGCAATTTCTTATCCGTGCAATTTGTTGTGCGGTATATGAAAATTTCAAATTGGAATATAATTGAAGAAATTATCAAAAATGAAATGATTCGATTGGCCATTTAGTTTTTTGGATTTTTCATATGTATTGCATCACATTGCTTAATTATTGCGTTAGCCAAATATATATGTATTGTTACCCTAAGTACACAAACTAGATTTATATATCCAGTGCTTTCTAGTTCCTTGTTTAGTACTAGTCTATATAATAATATTTCTTATCGCTTGCTTTATTCTCGTTAAGTTCGTTTTCCTGCTTTGCCTTACCTGGGATATCACTATTCTAACTATATACTAAGCTCTTGTTTTGTGATTTCGTTTTAAAAAGCCATTCCTTGTTATTTCGTAAGGTTTTGAATTATTTTCATATGGTTCCCTCCACCGTATAAAAATTACTTTTTAATTATATTGCGAAAACTATTTTTTATAACTGTACTCGTTAAGTTTTGTGCGATTTTTTTATGCGTTTTCTTTTACAGGACCCTTATTTACAGCACAAAAACATAGGTTTGAGTATATATAATCTTAAATTTATATATTCCAAGAAAATAGAATGATTTACATAATTTACCAATGTAAATATCATTTAAAGTTAATAAATTATGGTAAATGTAACAAAACTTATCAATAAGATAAATTTAACAGAACGAAAAAAAAAGAAGCAACGATATGGGGATAATAGAAAGGAGAAAAATATGAAAAATTGACCAAGAAAATGAAGTAGAAATAAAACTTCGAGTGAAAAATAAATAGAACAAAAATTCATCCCTTATCACGGAAACTGGGGACAAGTGTGGAGGGATGTTTCGAATTTTCTGTGCGAGTTTGTGTATATATATAGAAGTGAATAAATTATACATGTTTTTTATTAGTTTATATATATCATGAAAAACCAGAATAGACATTATGGAGAAAACATGAAAAATGGAAGCGACCGTAAACGAAAGAACAGATAAAAGAGAATAAAAATCACTGATCCAAAAGACAAAATATAACTTGTACTTAAAAGATTTCAATGAAAAATAACATCAGGAAAAGCTAACAAAAGAAAAAATGTAAATTAATTATTTTGGTAAAGTAAAAATTCATGGTTTCCATATTCATTTGCTAAATCTTGCATGGGATAATTTTTAATGTAGGCCATGTACATAAGAAAAAAATAACTTCAGAATAGCTATTTTATAAAATTACAAAATTTTCTCAAAAAAATCATACAATATCCATGAATAATTTAACTATGACATTTTGACTAATGCGTTCTTTATTTAGATGCTTTGTTTTATTTTATTTTAATAACTTATTTAGTGCTTAAGAAATACTGAATGCAAATGAAGTTGGTATTTTACCTTCAAGTCAAATTTAATTGTCTTTTTGTCTGATTTATAGTGTTAAGTAAAAAAAATTTAAATCGCCTCAAATCTATAACTCTCAAATATTTAAAACATTAAATAATGTCTTGTATATTCAAAATGGTGATTTGTTAAAAAATAAAATAAACTTACGTATCGAGTCTAGAGCTATGTTTAGAAGTGGCAATGGTTTGTTTGTCGCTCAACGGTCATTTTTTGCACACGAGGGCTAATTAGACCGGGACTTACGGTTTAAAGTGGATTCCGAATCACTACAAACATCCATGCCTAAGGTGGGATTCGAACCCACGAACTGTTGAACCGCAGGCAAGAGAGCTAACCATTCGGCTGTCATCTCGGATTTAGAAGTGGCAATAAGGACGGTTTTAAGAATTACAGTTAAAGAATCCATTAAATATCAAGAATGCCATTGATATTGTACCTCGCGCTTTGGGGTTCGTGTTGATTGACAGTCAATAAAACAATCTAAATTCCAGCTGTAGAAGTCACAATGACACAGCTCCAAATCAGCTAATACACACAACAGGAAATAACTTCCAATCACAAAAGTCTCTAATACACCAGGCAGACAACAGCTACGATGCACTAGAGTAGCATTCTGTTCGTCTTCACTACCCATCGGACCAAGTTCTCACAAAGAAGTACATAAATGGTTGCTGTTGATCTCTTTTAAAATTTATGGTTTGCATATGAATCTTGAATTTTCATAATTTTGAAAAGGTGAATAAAATCTTCTATACCGGGTGGCGGTATTTATGCCTGACTAGGAATGAAAATCTAGGAGTTTCGCCAAGGTTTCTGGAACAGAACGTTCCACACTTAATATTGGTCCTTCGGTAATAAAATTTTCCAGAAATATCTATTTTTCGCCAAGTGGTCGCCAAATCACCAAATCACTAGAAATGCTGTATTTATTGTTGAATTCGCCTAAATTGTGCAAATTTTGTCCAAAATCTGTATTTCAGATCTGTCTGAGATATTTTAAAACAAATAAAAGTAATATTTACAAATTTTTAACACTATTAATAAATCAAAAAGATAATTCATGCATTAACAATAGAACAAGACATCATATATATATATATATATATATATATATATATATATATATATATATATATATATATATATATATATATATATATATATATATATTTACCATTTGCATCCATTTTTTGAGTTGTTTATGTTACCGATTTAGATAAACTTATTGTTGCATTTACTTCATTAACTTTCTCAATAAGCTAATAAATTAGAAAAGCAATTTTTTTAAAAAAGGCTTCCAATTTTTAAAAGATGAGTATTTTTAAGTGATTATAAGTCAAAGAATTCTAAAAGATGGAAACATTATATTGCATATTTTAAAGAAAGGAAAATACCATATTACAATTGATTTAATTATAAATGATATTACTTGATGCGTTATTTTAAAATGTATGTTATTTGATACCTGTATTGAATGTATTAAAAGACACGCTGTCATTTAACACATATATTATTTCAAAACTTTTATTTAATATAGATATTATTTCAAAAAGAGTATTATTTTTGACATTTCAAAAAAGTGTCATTTGAAATTTTTTCAAAACAGCGTCACTTGACAATTCAAAAGAATGTTATTTATGATTATTTCAAAAGTTTCATTTGATATTATTCCAAAATAATGTTATTTGATGGATATTTTATTTAAAGATTGTGTTATTTAGTGTAATTGTTTTATTTAGTGAGTTATTTAGGTATTAATTCAAAATAACATATTATTTGATAAAGATATTTTTGAAAACTTTGTTATCTGCTATAGTAACTATTTCAAAATGGTGGTTCGGCTACCAGCGCAGTAAACACTGAGCTCTGTTTTGAAATGTTGACTGAATTTAAATATCTTGGTTCAATTATCACCGAAAAAAGTGAAAAATAAACCCTGAGGTAAAGACTAGACTGGCTCCAAGAAACAGACGTTACTTTTCAATAATTAAGCAGTTTAAATCTTCTGTGTTCACAAGAAGGTTAAAAATGAACCTAATCAGACCTATTAACTTTTGCAACTTGTACTACTATTACAACTCAGAAACAAAAATTTTAATGAAAATACATGGATCAATTAGGGGTAGAGATATGTGGATGTTCAGGAGTAATTCAGATTTCAGCTCTGTAAAGAAAAATAAAGAAGTAGATATAATTAAAACAAGTGGCTCGGACATCTGGAGTGATGATAGTAAAAGCAACAAAGAAAACTAGAGGGTAAGGAAAGGTTGGACGCCCCAGAAAGAAATGGTTGGATCTAGAGTGAGGAGGATTTGGAAAAAATAAAGATCGTATATTGGAGGAAACAGCTCAAGGATGGCGAAAAGTGGAGCTGTTTGGCGAAAGAAGCCAAATTCTTACATGGATTTTAGAACTGAGTTGAAGTAGTAGTAGTTATTTACATAGATTTTATTTCAGCACTTAATTATATCATTTCGAAATGATTTGCTTTTAAATAATATTCTACGTGACCAAGGAATATTATTTGAAAGCTGTCTTATTTCCCTTGATTTCAATCCATCTAATTGTGATCATTAAGTCTAATTTTACAAAATTACAGCATCTAAAATGGAAAATATTTTTATATTAAAAATTAATACGTGAAATTTAGTACGTTCATAATCTATTTCTTTACATAAACTGATAAAACTTCATAGCATTTGGAAAACTCTTTTTCCAGCAGGGACAGAAGATCTTTCCTGAGTGCCATTGGTGAGGAGCTAACAGATGACAGTTTTAGTTTGCTTGAATTTTAAAAAAGATAAGGTCCTTCAGGATATTCCATTGTTTTTACAGTCTTTATTTTTGGATTTATGGAAATTGCCTACCTTAGCTGAGCAAGAACTGGTAGGATATAACCCCAATTGGTGATTTAGTGACTCTTTCGATTTTGTGACACAATTGGCGCATGTTTTCGGAACTAGAAATTTCCCAAAGTTCGCTGAATTGAAATGCTGGACGAAAAATTCAAACTTTGTTGTCTCTTTAAAAAATATATATGAAGCAAAAATGACATGAAACACTAAAAAAAAAACATTTCTAGCTGTAGCACAAAAAAAAAATCAGAAAAGCAACAAAATTTCAAATTGGCGACACAATCAAAATAAAGAACGCTAGATTTGGCGACAAATCTCTTAGGGCGATTATATCATACTTATACCACAGAACAATCTGGGACTAGGAACAACAGATTAATATATCATTTAGAATGAATGCAATGTTTGAACGGTAGCAATCGTTTGGGAAAACTGTGACGACGTAGCTTACCTTAATCGTTTCTCTAAGTAGAAAAATCTCCTTGGTCATGTGCTCCTTTTCATTGTAGAGCGCCTCTAAGTGTTGCTGCACCTCTGCATCGGGATTGCGCATGTGGGCCAGCCGCAGCTCCTCTTCAAGTTGCCGAATTAATGCAGACTGCTTCTGAAAACGAAAAGAAAACTTTTCAAAAAATGGCATCCAATAACGAAATAATTCACACGTCATTATATCAACGAATTGCAATATTTTAACTTTTAATAAATAACTCAAATAATTTTGCCAGAAATCTTCCAGATCTCACAAGCTTTATATATAACGATATATACAGTAAAATAATCTGCTGTTATTTATGACACTTCGATAAGCCAAGCTCGCGATGCTGACAGCTATGCGAATTTGTGCCAGTAGGGTGCGTCTTTCGTTTAACCAGAACAAAACGATGGTAAAAGTACGATTTTTCTCTAAACTCCTCCGATAGATGGCACCACCAAATGATCCACTCACTCAATTTTGACTTTGATCTGGAGGGAGAGGAAATTTTCTCCAGACCATTACACCCATGGTAAATGCTCAACAACCGACCACAGGACTATCGATTCCACAGATTTTACGAGCAATTATATCGCATAAATTCAACTCGGTGGGTCTTTGGTGGCATTTGGAATCGAGCCCAGCCCTACCGGAAGGAAAGCCTATGCTCTAACCACTAGGCTACCACGGATACATAAACAGATCTTCTCTTGTAAATGAAATAAAATGCTAACCAAGTATTCAAAGTGTGCCATCAGCACTCCAAATATAGCTAGGGTTTATGTACACTTTCTAGAATTGCTATCTTCTTTGAAATTAGAAAACAAACATAAGACCCTGATGGGTTTAGTGCAAAATCAGGTACCCCTTGGTCTGTCGCAAAATTTGCCAATACATCTTGGCGAAAAATTTTAATTTCTGGTAACCCTGGTAATCTTATTTGTATAGCTTTTGTGTAGCGGCCATGTTGTTAGTCACATCTTGTCTCCCATCTTGGCGTCAAAAAATCGCCAAAAATTCTAGGGGCACACAATTTCAAATTTTTACCGACCCTACCATATTAACTAATTGGTAATCGTGCTGGTTTGGTTTGTTTTGGTTTGTTTGTCGCTCAACGGTCATTTTTTGCACACGAGGACTTACGGTTTAAAGTGGATTCCGAACCACTACAAACATCCATGCCCAAGGTGGGATTCGAACCCACGAACTGTTGAACCGAAGGCTTAGTAATCGTGCATTTCGAATTATTTGCTTAAAATTTTATTATTTGGTATATACAAAAAAGAAGGTATCCGATTCACCACATCGTGAGACGTTTGGAGATGAAAGATTTCAAATAAATGTTTCAGAGTTATTACGAAAATAAATGTTTTTTTTTTAATTTTTTATTATAACAAATTGTAATTATACACCTAGAAAGGAGAAATAATTTTATTATTGCTTTAATTCGTTAAATAATCTTCACAGACAGGGGATTTAATTTGTCGATTTATGATCACTTATTCAGAAGGGTTAATTCAACGAGGATCAGCAGTTTAAAGTGAATTCCGAACCACTACAAATATCCTCTCGACGATAGTAAAAATTGAACCTATGAACCATTGACTTGAAGACTAGAGACATAATTAGTCAGCTGCGAACACAGTTTTACATTTAGAAAGAGAAATGTTTGCCGATTCGGTTCATTTTTCACAAGTAAACATTTATTGTATTCTAAGCTGATTCGACTGAACTCGAGGATTCAGCACCACTCAAAACATCGACACTTGAGATCAGAATCTAAGAACAGTTAAGCTAAAGTTCAGAGTATAATTGTCAATTTTTTTTACTCACATGTGAGAAATCTAATACATACATTCTCACAATATATGTATTCATTACATTGGGTTGTGCTTTCTGTTGAATGCATGCTTTAGATTTATAATGTATCAGAATGTATGTATACATTAGATTGGGTTATAAATATGATTATGTTTTATTTGCAAGACACTGTGAACATTTCAAATGACATTACATCGTTCAACAAGGACACTAAATAAAGGCACTTTATTCTCAAAATATTCTTATTATACACATTTTATATACTATATATAGAACTAATAATAACTACCTTACAAGAAAGTTCTTGTCGTTTTCACGTTGCCATTGAATGGAGTTAGAATAAGTATGCAAATTAGTGTATGACGTGGTTGAGACACCGGTCAGTCGAGAGTAGGAATATTAGTCGTCGTAAAAGCAGATGCACCACGCAATTTCACCAATCGTAACTTATACAGTAGCGAAGAATGGACGTGTTGAAAGAGTTGCTTCGGTGTTGTTTGTTTTACGATTTCAAAGTGGGTTTATCAGCTGCTGCAGCATCAAGTCGCCGAATATGTCAAGCGTTGGGTACAGTGCTGTGAATGAACCTTACTGCAAGTCAGTTTCCCAAATTCAGGTCGGGAGATTTGACCCTCTGTGATGACGCTGGTGTCTGGTGGACTAGTCGTCAAGTGGTCCACCATGAGCTGCTGCCCACAGGCCTAAGAGCGGATCCGTGCTCACAGCAACTGGAACGTGTGCAACAAGCATTGCAAAAGAAGAAGCCAGCACTGGTTAATCTCAAGGATGTACTGTTCTTGGGCGATAACTTGAGGCCGTTTGCCAGAAATACCATACAGCGACTTCTTCTTAAAATTGAGTTTGTATGTCATTGGGCACCTCTGCTTTTATCAGCATTTTGTACCATTAACTCCAAACCCAATGTTTCTTAGTTCCAGTTGCTCGGGTCACCCACTTTACTAATAAAGTCCGATAACCCTTTAATGGAATCTAGGTGTAACTCTCTAGTATGGATGATGCCTAAAGAAGTTAATTTAGAGAGGGCAAGATCCTCACATTCGTAAATGACATGCTCTGCCGTTTCCTCTTGCATATGACATTTCCAGCAGATAAGGTCTTGCTGAAATAGTCCCATCTGGTCAGAAAGTCAGTCATGCTAGGAATAACGTTCTGACTTTCACCAGAAGAAGATGGTTTAGAGGTCATTTCTACCTCAAGTGAAGGATTCATTGCTGCCCCTTTACAAGATTGCCTCTGAGTTCCCTTGTCTTTTTCAGCAAGGTCTACTTTAGAGGCTTCATCTGCAAATGCAGAAAGGTTTGTTACTTCTTGTGTCTTTTCAGCCACAAGATAACAATTAAAAAGCTCAGGTAATATAAGTCCACCCAGCATTGCCTGAGTTACTGGGCAAGGCAAATTACTCTAGAAGTTCGCCAAGCAACTAGAGGCTCCGTTAAGACACCAATACCGCGGTGCCAATTAGCCCCAGGCACGGATCGCATAACACCAGGGTTTACGGGAGCTGGTTCGCGGCCTCTGATTCTATATTCAAGGCTATCCTGTCATTCCTACAGGACATTCGGCTATCAACCACTTGCCGACGCGCCTGGTGGCTGTGCTCAAGCCCCAGGAAGGTACACGTACCCCCTGGTTCCAGGATACAGCGACTTGGTTGAAAGATTTTGTGCCATACTCTTCTCTCAACTGACCTTCCACCTTCAAAAATTACCACCTCTTCTGTTCCCTGGACAATTACCTTCGTGGAAACTCCTTCACCAATGAAGCAGACTTGCGCCAAGCACTCAAGAATTTCTTTGCATCCAAAACCCCCGACTTTTAACTCAAAAGGATTGCACAGCTCAAAACATGTTGAAAGAAGTTGCTGGATGCCGGTGGTATTGCTTCGAGGACTAACAACAGGCTACATTTTCTGTAGGTCATGATCTTTTGGGTCATTAAAAATGGCAAGAATTTTGCTTACCTTGCATTTTTTAAACTTTCTTTCATATTAGTTATAGATCTAAGACAAATTTCCTGTGGTTCTAACATTTTATAAAATATTTTTACACAAGTCTTATTCTTTTATTTTAATTGAATATTTTAACATTCATTGGCTTATGCTTTAAGATTTTACTTAATATGTTTTATTCTTCTTTTAACATTAAAACACTTATTAGCTTCTTCAAAATTCATTGAAAAGCAGTCAATAAATTCTCTTCTAGCGCTTTTTTCTTTTGTGGATAGTATTAAATATAAAAATGACATGAAATAACTAAAATTAAGTGCTATTTATTAATATTTTATGGTTTTCAGCTTTGCATCTGTTAATTATAAGCAATAAAATTCTTACTTAATGAAAAAATCTACAGAATTTTTGTGAACATTTCTAAGAAAATTGTATAAACATAGTAAGAATTACCTTCGAAAATTATGATCTGCATATAAAACTATGCACACTATTGCGTTAAATATCGAACATTTTTCTAAATTTATTAAAATTCAAATACATCAAAAAAATTATTTACAAATTAATATGCAAAATGAAAGCTTTTTAAATTGATAAAACACAAAAGAATTTAGAAACTTAAAATATGTTTATAAACAGTGCACACGATTATATAATTATAATACTAACGAGGTTCTCCAACATTAAAATCTTTAAAGAGAAAAATATAAATCAATAACTATTCAAATAAATGTAAAATATTTATAAGTTTTACGCTTATAATTTCTAGTACATAACTTCATAAAGAAATAAAACAAAGAGAACTTACTGTTCTAATAGACTTTTTAAATTTGTTTTTATGGGAAAAAATATGAAGTTTCAATCGATTCATAAATAAAGGATGCAGACGATTATTTGGCAGACGCGAAACATCGTTTGCAGATTAAATTATATTTATTTAATGAAGCTCAGCTTTTTTTCATGTGAATTTTGAAGGTGCGCGTCTAGCTCAAATGGATCTTCTGAAGTAATCAATTTTTCAAAGATTAGATAGCTGAAAATTAATTTGTTGCACTCGAAAAGAAAATATGTCTTGATTAAATTATTTTATGAATGCTTTCATGTTTGTTTTCTCTTTGCGTTATCGTAATTAATTATAAAACTAATCATTAATGGCGTTTGCATATCATATTAGTAATGAATATATATAGTTTCGTGAGCAATTTATCAAACCTAAAACAGGTAAGCAAAACTAAAAAATTAAAAATACATTTATTGAATAAAAATTGACAAGAAAATATTTTTCCAGCATAGTTCAGGAGGCTGCATTTTATTTTCAATAATCTATAATTAACTTTAAAAGTTATTCTATAATTAATAATTTCTTTGACACGATATCTCCTATTACAATATAATACATTATAAAGATAATAAATGAATGCAACACGCATCAATTTCTATGATGCATATTTGAGCATATTTGGATAATTATCTTTATATTTTTAATACTATAAAAGTGCAATCAATAATTCCTTGAACACTAAAAAATGCAAGACGGCATAAATTCTGCACAAACATGTAAATTAAGTACAAACTTCGGTAATCAAGTAAAATATAAGATTTTATGTATGTATATTTTAAGTATGAACAAAATACTTTTCCTCAATATATTAACATAAAAGGAACATTTTTAAATTTAATATGAACACGAAACTTAATTAAATAATAATCAACTTATATTTATTATTATTATAAGTACTAATTTAACTTTATAATTAAAAAACGAAGCGCGGTGGCCAGTGGTAGAGTTTCACGCTCCCAAGGCACAGGTCCTAGGTTCGATACTCATTCCATCCCTTCATTGGGTCCATTAACTGAGCACCAAGAGAATTAAACACTGGGGGTTTCGCGTTGGACTGATCACCTAATCGCTTCACCCCAGCCAGGGCCAGCAGCATGTCCGATTTCGGACCTTGCGCCATAAAACCCAACCAACCAGCCAGGGCCTCTCGGTCAGGAAAACAGAGATGGGCACTGTAGGTCAAGGCCCACATTGGCTGTCGTGCTGCAGAGTTTAGTTTAGTAATAATAAATACATAAGTGAAGCTTTTTTTCAAAACTAAAGTATTAAAAAAATATGTAAGAGTCAAGTTTTTTTTAAAAATTTATATTGGTACCATGTTTATCGTAAATACAGTACTTTTATTGCAAATGTTAAAGCTATTACTAATAAGCAATTACCTGGGGCCTGAGCAGCTACCAGGCGCGTCGGTATGTGGTGGATAACCGAACGTCCTGTAGGAATGACAGGATAGCCTTGAATATAGAATCAGAGGCCGCGAACCAGCTCCCGTAAACCCTGGTGTTATGTGATCCGTGCCTAGGGCTAATTGGCACCGCGGTATTGGTGTCTTAACGGAGCCTCTAGTTGCCTGGCAAACTTCTAGAGTAATTTGCCTTGCCCAGTATCTCAGGCAATGCTGGGTAGACTTATATTACCTGAGCTTATAAATTGTTATCTTGTGGCTGAAAAGACACAAGAAATAACAAACCTTTCTGCATTTGCAGGTGAAGCCTCTGAAGTAGACCTTGCTGAAAAAGACAAGGGAACTCAGAGGCAGTCTTGTAAAGGGGCAGCAATGAATCCTTCACTTGAGGTAGAAATGACCTCCAAACCATCTTCTGGTGAAAATCAGGAAGCTATCCCTAGTATGACTGACTCTCTGACGAGATGGGATTGTTTCAGCAAGACCCTATCTGCTGGAAATGTCATACACAAGAGGAAACGGCAGAGCATATCATTTATGAATGCGAGGCTCTTGCCCTCCCTAGATTAACCTCTTTAGGCATCATCCATACTAGAGAGTTACACCTAGACTCCATTAAAGGGTTATCGGACTTTATTAATAAAGTGGTTGACCCGAGCAACTGGAACTAGGAAACATTGGGTTTGGACGTTAATGGTACAAAATGCTGATAAAAGCAGAGGTGCCCAATGACATACAAACCCAATTCTAAGAAGAAGAAGAAGAAGAAGCAATTAAAAGGCATTACAAAATTAATATAAATAAGAAAATAGTGTGTAGCGTATTCTATTATTCAACCAAATATAGTTAAAAAAATTTTAAAAATCTATATAGTTTAATGTTTAATTCGATTAAACTAGTTCGATTTCCCGTAGAGATCAGTTAATTAAAAATTTATTATTTAATGTTAAATTCGATTAAACGTAGTTCAATTTTTGTTTTAAACAAATTCAAATCCATTCAAGTTTAACATTTCATTGGCTTTTAAGCATCTAGTCTCAGATTACCGGAGATCTCAAATAACTAAAATAATCGCGTAACAATTTTTTTTTTTACATCAGTCGTTAAAGTAAATATTCCGAAGCTATAAGTTCTTCCACTTTAGAATACTAAAACTACAAAATAATAAATCTATCATAATTTTATGTAAAAAGAACATAACATTTGAATAATAATTATGAAATAATTATTTAAATGAAAGGCAAATGTAGCAATTCGAAAATATAGGTGGTAAATATTGCAAATGAATCATTTTAAATTACAGTGAAATTAGTTACTTTTGTAATACATTTTAAGAATAAGGTATAGTATTGAATTTTTTAAATGGATTCCGAAATGGAATTCATACGAGGGGTTTTGCATCTCTTAAGTTTTAATGCTTTTATTGATTAACTTGTTTTCACGCGTCTTCTTAAATTTTTACTTTAAAATTTTCTCACGTTCTCAATATTAAATATTTCAAAAAATATTTCTGATACTTTGCCTTTAATTTCTAAAGGGGAAATTTCAATTTTTAAAATTTAAAACAAATATCATTTTTTAAATTTTGGGATTTCAATAAGCGACTTTCTTTCAATAGTTAAAGTATGTTCTTAAATTTTATCGTAATTTCGATTGTAGTTTGTTGGAAGAAAACGATCTGGTTTGATAAGTCTAAAAACCTTACCGAGGTATGAAGAATCTATCAAGCTGCGATTCATTGATCGACAGTCAAAATATGTTTCTCTATTACTTGTTACGATAGTCTGAAACTGATTATCGCAGTTCAATAATAATTTTAAAAAAATCCTCTGTGATAAAAGAATAGGAAGTCAGTAATACACGATCTTCTTCTTCTTAGAGTTGGGTTTGTATTATATTGGGCACCTCTGCTTTTATCAGCATTTTGTACTATTAACTCCAAACCCAATGTTTCCTAGTTCTAGTTGCTCGGGTCACCCACTTTATTAATAAAGTCCGATAACCCTTTAATGGAGTCTAGGTGTAACTCTCTAGTATGGATGATGCCTAAAGAAGTTAATCTAGTGAGGGCAAGAGCCTCGCATTCGTAAATGATATGCTTGGCCGTTTTCCTCTTGCATATGACATTTCCTGCAGATAGGGTCTTGCTGAAACAGTCCCATTTTATGGAGGTGTTTTCTGAAATAGTAATGCCCAGTTATGAAGCCTACGATGAAACGTATCTTCTGCCTAGAGCATCTCAGAATTTCAGAGGCAGTCCTCGCTGATGATCCACAGATCATACTTTTATCGTGGGTTTGACCAGGAGTGTTGAGCCAAGCTTCATACATCTTCCGTTTTTCCCATCTAAGAACATTGGTTTTTTTTTTTGGTCTTCAAATTGATCCCACAAAAAATGTTCTGCACCAATGGGAGCAAAAGACGATCCTTGTTTAGCAAGTTCATCAGCCCTTTCATTACCTTCGATACGTAATACACGATGGTTCATATAAAAGCCTCGTAACAAACTTCAGCTGTCCACTAAACAAAGCCGAAAATATTTATATAACTCTAATGACTAATTTCACCCTTGAAAAAACACAAAACTCCTATTTTTATTATTCAAATTCCATATAACTCAGTAAAAGCTATTGCGAATAAAGATGGAATGAGACTGAAAAAGAATGTCGATGAACATATTTCGAAAAACAAGAAAAAGCGCCACTTAAGAACCCATCTGTCACGTTGAACAAAGCTGTGAAAGCGTCGGTCCTTCAAACACGAGCCACTAAAGTGGATCACACAACTGAAGAACTTAAGTACACCCAGTTTTCGCCTAGCGAAACTTATCCACATTAAACTTTCAACAAGCATTTTTTTTATTCCCCTCCACTTTAAAAAACAAACTTAAAAAATCTAAAGGAAAAGATTTTTCTTTTAAATTTACTTGTTTTAAGCACTAAACTATATCAACTTTTTAAATTTAGAACAAAATAGGAAATAAATTACAGTATGGTAAGGAAAATTTCTTTTCTATATATGGTTATTTTTTTAATGTTCTTTTGTTAAAAAGAAATAACCTAACATGTTTACTGATTTGTTAAAATAATTATAAAAACATTTTCAAATTTTACCTAGAAAAATATTACCTTCAATTATTATGCATTAAAAAAATAAAACAAATATTATAAATTTCGTGTTGTTTAAATTTCATTTTTATATAAATTCGATGTCTAGATGATTGATACCATTTCCTTAAAAATTATATAAGTAAGAAAAAATTACTCCAAAGTTTTAAATTTATAATTCCTTTATTTTCAAAAAAGCTATTTTTTTTAAATTTAAAAATTGCTTATGCACTGCTAATTTTATTGCAATCTTAAAGTAACACCTTACTAACACAATATAGCAAGAGTTATATATTTTAATTCCTTTAATCAAACGATTTTGTAAGAAAAAGTTTTCGCAAGCGATTTCAATTTTTTTTAAAGATAAAAAATTGCATTATCGCTTGGGTAAAAAGCTTAAAATGTCGAAATATAAAAAAAATATCTTTGCTGTATTTAGTTGATTAATCATTATTTTCATGAAAAATTATGATGGAATCTACGCAAGACTACAAATATTTCATTCCAAACCTTTATTGAAAACTATTTTTTAATATTTATTAAATAGAAAACTTCAATAAATAGGGTTTTTATTATTTAAATTTTCAGTTGATTATTTTGTATTTCTTTATTTTTTATGTATGAATGCATGATTAAATATGTTTTACACCTCATTATTATGCATAGAGTTCGAAACCAGTCAAATTTATATTTTTAATAGCATGTGAACTATATTTAGTTAAAACTATTCAAAGTAATTTAGGAATATTGTCACACACAGAAAACTCTAGATTAATTTTACAAGCAAAAGAATAACCAAAAGTTGCACATAGCTAGATCAGGTGAATACGGCGGATGTTCGATCACTTTAATTTGTTTTTGTTTAAGAAACTCAACTGTTAATCCAGCTGTATGCGAAGATGCATTGTCATGGTGAAGCACTGAGTCCCCTAACATTCAGTTCTTGTAGAATTTCTGGAAGACATTTAGTGGTATATACCAGTTTGCTGTTACTGTCTTCTGTCCTTCCAACTTGATGGCTTTGACCCATCCCGTACTTCTGAAGAAAACGGCATACATCACTTTTTTCAGTGCGCGTTGTTTTTTCACCATTGTCGGCGTGGGATCATCTTCAAAGACCCATACTTTGCTTTCTTGACATGTTGGAACGTCAAAAAACGGTATGTACGTTTCATCACCTGTTACAATTTTAGAAATGATGTGGTGGCCACCATCATTCAGCATATTAAGAGTTTCTTTACTGATTCTGACACGCTCCTCTTTTTGATGTTCAGTTAGATTATGGGGAACCCAACGACAAACTACTTTTTTCATATGTAATTCTTCATGAATGATTTTGTGTATGGCTGCGGATCCAATGTTAAGTTCCTTCTGTATCATTTGATAGGTACAGAGATTATCATCCATTAACATTTTTCGTATGGCAGGCACATTATCCGGTATTACTGCCGACGGCGGCTTTCCTGTGTGTTCTTTATCCTGAAGAAAATTGGGACCTCTTCTAAATTCCCTAAACCATCTGAATACAGTAACACGAGCTGGAGATTCATCACCCAATGCTAATTGCAACCGTTGAACGCATTCTTCTTGATTGAATCCTGCTTTGAAATCGTAGAAAATCATAGCGCGAAAATGTTCTCGCGTCAACTCCATTTTCTCTTCTGTTTCAAATTTATTCCACGCTAAACAAGTTGAAGTAAGTTAGTAAAAAATCGTCTTCTGTGTTAAAATACTTTGTACTTTAAAATTAAACCGTTATTATTATTTTGTAAATTCTCGCCTGCGTGTATCTCAAAAATTTCAGAGTAACCCTCGTATAATTAGAGATATTTTTAAACAGTTTTCTTTCCCTTTCGTAACTGCTATCTTAGTGTTTTATATTTTTATGATCAAAATTTAAATCTGGTTTTAAATATAAAATAATATCCGATTCCAAAAATTTTAGTAATACCATACAAGACATCTACTACTCAAAAATATGATAAATATAAAAAAAATGCTTAGTTATAAATTTTACACTAAGTCAGTAATTTTACGTCCAATAAACATTTATATTGATAGAATTACCTCTTAAATTATCTACAAATTGTCAGTACTTCTTAAATTAAGGTATGCGCTTGTGTTCGAGGTAACATTTTCTTAAAGGTTAATTTAATTTTCTTTTATCTTGTTTTTATATACATTATGACGTAAAAAATATTAGCCAAAATTTTAATTACCTATAGCATACATTTTTTATAAAATCTGTTATTCAGGCAAATTTTCGTGAACTTTGTTCTACAGAAAATTGTAAGGCATTTATATTAATTTAATATGAGCATAAGGTTCCTCTTCTTCTTCTTCTTAAAATTGAGTTTGTATGTCATTGGGCACCTCTGCTTTTATCAGCATTTTGTACCCTTAACTCCAAACCAATGTTTCCTAGTTCCACTTGCTCGGATCACCCACTTTACTAATAAAGTCCGATAACCCTTTAATGGAGTCTAGGTGTAACTCTCTAGTATGGATGATGCCTAAAGAAGTTAATCTAGGGAGGGCAAGAGCCTCGCATTCATAAATGATATGCTCTGCCGTTTCCTCTTGCGTATGACATTTCCAGCAGATAGGGTCTTGCTGAAACAGTCCCATCTGGTCAGAAAGTCAGTCATGCTAGGGATAGGTTCCTGACTTTCACCAGAAGAAGATGGTTTGGAGGTCATTTCTACCTCAAGTGAAGGATTCATTGCTGCCCCTTTACAAGATTGCCTCTGAGTTCCCTTGTCTTTTTCAGCAAGGTCTACTTTAGAGGCTTCACCTGCAAATGCAGAAAGGTTTGTTACTTCTTGTGTCTTTTCAGCCACAAGATAACAATTAAAAAGCTCAGGTAATATAAGTCCACCCAGCATTGCCTGAGTTACTGGGCAAGGCAAATTACTCTAGAAGTTCGCCAAGCAACTAGAGGCTCCGTTAAGACACCAATACCGCGGTGCCAATTAGCCCTAGGCACGGATCGTATAACACCAGGGTTTACGGGAGCTGGTTCGCGGCCTCTGATTCTATATTCAAGGCTGTCCTGTTTCCTACAGGACATTCGGCTATCCACCACTTGCCGACGCGCCTGGTGGCTGTGCTCAAGCCCCAGGAAGGTACACGTACCCCTTGGTTCCAGGTGAGCATAAGGTTAATGTGACAATATTCCTTGAAATGAAGCAAAATCTAAAAAAATATTCGGCGATAAAGAATATATGGTTAAATATATACTACTATATGGTTATATTACGAAATTTTAATGAACGTTCTCTTTAAAAACAGCTGTAAATGAAAAAGTTCATGTATATTCACAATTTTGCTGCATTTTATCGATAATAAAGATTTAAAACATGTTGGCCACGTTTCAAAGAAAAATATCTTCATTATTACTTGAGATACTGTGTCAACGGGGTTTTGGAGATTTTGAGAGAAACAAAGTTTTGAGAAAATCACTTTTAAAGTGATAAAATAGTCTCGCTTATGATTGAGATGATGTTGCCACTTCTTTCCTAATGTATAATTCATATAGTGGCCTCATACTTAGGGCTATTAGTCAGCGCATTATAGAAAACCAAATAGGCCGTGGTATCCTAGGGGTTAGGGCATCAGTCTTCCGTCCGGAAGGATGGGGTTCGATTCCCAATGCTGTTAAAGACCCACTGAGGACATGCAATAGACGTGCTCGTTAAATCTGTGGAATTAAAAGTAGCAGGTAGATCGTTGAGCAGTTACCATGAGTGTAATGGTCTGGAGAAAATTATACCCCTCCCTTTCAGATCAAAGTCAGATTGAGAGAGTCGATCCTCTAGTGGTGCCATCTATCGAGGAGTCTTAGAGCAAAGTCGTATTTTCATCTTCATGGTGGTCTGGTTAAACGAAAGACGCACCTTACTGACTGAAATTCGCATAGCTAACGGCACAGCGTTCTTGGCTTGTCCACGTGTTATAAGTAACAACAATAACAGAAAAACAAATTCAAAAATTAGTAAAAGGAATAAAATACCACTTTTTTTACATCTTCTGGTTTGAAATTTCTATTTCCTGTCTCGTTTTTCAAAAGACGCGACGTATTTTAAAAAGCTCCTGTAATAATTTCTCTCTCTCTCTATTTGACACACAATAAAACAAAAAACTACTTTTTGGAAACTGGAATGTATTGAAGGCTAGATTCACAAATTAAAAAAAAATTGTCACATGTAGTCAAAAATTCACTTTTAGACACGTAAGCGAATACTCATAAAATATTATGCTTTATTTACACACTTAAAAAACTATTAGAGATTATTAATAAGTTTAAATATAGTGTATGCTAAAAAAAAGAAAGTTAAATATTTACTATAAATAATTCAGATACTCAAATAGTATTCTTATAAACGTTGACCACAAATTTAATTAAAAAAGAGTAATTATGTTTATTGTAATTTTTGGATCTGAATATAGAACAAGAGTACAGGATGTTAGTTTTAATATGGCATAAAATTCTTGGCCAATTCCTGTATACCAATTCCTACGGTATACCAATTTTCGAATTTTTTTGGCGGCGAAGAAAAATTACCTTGATAACGTAATGCCGCGAAGTTGTGATTGTGACGTAATAAATGCCTGAAAAAAAATTAGATTACCTAAATGATACATTTAAATCTGATAAATAAAGGACATAAATATCTATTTTTCAAATATTAAAATTTAAAAAAGAAAAAATCTAAAAATATTAATTAAAATGGTATTCAATTTCTAAATTTTTTTCGAGAGGAGGTTAATACCAGGGTTGCCAAAATGGAATTCGCTTCATAATTATTCTTAATCTCTATAGTGTAATTAAAAACAAGGTTGCCAGATAAACTAGGAAATCCGCCAAAAAATTCACCAAATTCAAAAATTGTCATGATAGATTATACGGCAGAATCTCAAGAGATGGACATAATTTTTGTTCTAGAGATTGAAAAAAGTCGAGCACAGTTTATATATATTATTACCAGAAATTAGAACGAGTTCAAGACCAAATGAATTAGAGCCTGATTAAGAAATTCAAGGTTTTAAAAGTGACACATCGCGGAAGATTTAATTTGAGAAAATCACCCGTGCTTTATTTTATGGATTAATTAAACTATTGATACAGTGAATTCTAAGCTAATATAAAAACCCAATAATAAAGGTGCTTTTTTATACTGAAATTTAAAAAAATATTAAAAGTAATTTATATATTACTAAGTAGAAATGACAGTAAATGTTGAACGCTCAGCCTTTAAGTTCAACAGTTTATGGGTTCGATTCCCACTTCTTCTTAGAGTTGGGTTTGTATGTCATTGAGCACCTCTGCTTTTATCAGCATTTTGTACTGTTAACTCCAAACCCAATGTTTCTTAGTTCCAGTTGCTCGGGTCACTCACTTTATTAATAAAGTCTGATAACCCTTTAATGGAGTCTAGGTATAACTCTCTAGTATGGATGATACCTAAAGAGGTTAATCTAGGGAGGGCAAGAGCCTCGCATTCGTGAATGATATGCTTGGCCGTTTCCTCTTGTATGACATTTCCTGTAGATAGGGTCTTGCTGAAACAGTCCCATTTTATGGAGGTGTTTTCTGAAATAGTAGTGCCCAGTTATGAAGCCTACGATTAAACGTATCTTCTGCCTAGAGCATCTTAGAATTTTATAGGAAATCCTCGCTGATGATCTACAAATCATACTTTTAGCGTGGGTTTGACCAGGAGATTTGAGCCAAGCTTCATACATCTTCCGTTTTTCCCATCTAAGAACATTGGTTTTTGCGGTCTTCAAATTGATCCCACAAAAAGGTTCTGGACCAATGGGAACAAAAGACGATCCTTGTTTAGCAAGCTCATCAGCCCTTTCGATTCCCACTTAGGATGAGGAAGGTTGTGTAAACTTCAGAATCCATTTTAAACTGTAGGTCCTATTAAAATTATTCCTCATGCATAAAAAGGATAGTATAGAACTTCGGCCAAAAATCATATATTACTAACATATATTTAAAAGAAGATGTGTACTTCTTTTAGCATTTAAGGCAAAATAACTGATTTTTAAACAACTCAATGATAAAGTTTAGACATTGGAAACTTAGAAAATGCAGTTGTTCGTCAAGACATATTTTTTATCTTGATGAAGAAATCGATTTAATGAAGAAGCATAACATTAAAACTATTAAGCTATATCAAGAACTGTTTTTAATATAGTATATTTTTACTATTTTAATTATTATTATAAGAAAATTATAATAATAAATAAAAAAATGATGAATAAATTTTTATATCTTGTGTGGATTACTTGGAAAAATGATTATGAGATTCTTGAAAAATCGAGAAAGTTGATTAGTGTTAGTTATTCACCTTGATATAATAAATGTTTCTACATTGCAAAATAATTAAGACTGTTTCTTTTTGAAAAAAAAAAAGTTGAAAAGGTTTGATGCGACTACTTTTGATTTGAAGATCAACAGTCATGTTTTGCAAATGGAGCTATAGTTTAATGTGAATTCCGAACTGGAAAGATACAACCCGTAATGGGATTCGAGCCCATAAACTATTGAACAAAGACCGGAGAGCTAACAATTCAGTTCGTTAGGACGGTCTATTGATACGACAGCTTTCTTCTGAGTCAAATGCTCCCCGGTTTCGAACCCAACAACTGCTGGACTGTAGGTGATGAATATTGCGCTTCAGTTAAGCTATATTAAGAATTATATTTAATATAGTATATTTTTATAATTATAATAATTATTATAATAATAAAAAAATGATGGATAAATTTTTATATCTTGTGTGGATTACTTGGCAAAATGGTTATAAAACTTCTGAAAAATCAAGAAAGTTGACTAGAGTTAAATTATTCACACTGTTAACATATCTGCCACCATATCTTTCAGGGGAGGTTGTTTGGGAGTTTTCCTGGTTTCTTCCTTTGCGATACGGGAATATGACCATTTCTATGCCGTCGTAAGGCAATAAGCTGATTTATATTAAAATGTTTTAAATTGAACCTTAAACTACCCCAAACAAGGCGTCAGAATTCTTATTTATGCAATACAATATTTCTTTTGAGACTGAAATAAAAGAAACTTCAAATGCAATGCAAGAGATGGTATTAATCAACACGGTTTTGTAAAAATAAAACTCAAAGAACAGAATTGTTCAAATTAATAGTCTGTAAAAAAACATTCTAGTTTCATCAATTACAAGAAGTTTGAATTTAAATAGTTTCATGAAAACTCAATACCTGCCCCTGACCTACAATCCCCATCAGAATCTGAGACAGTTTCGAAATCCTTTATTATGTCCCTTTAATGCCAACAGACACGATGCCAAGGAAAAATAATCAGCGATTCCAAGTGTCCCCCCCCTCTACTTCCGCCAATAAATAAGCAATCTCTGAAGGTGCTTCGAACGACGACAACAACCCTTTTATGCGACCACATAAATTAAGGAGAGGGGGGTCTTTCTTAACTCGCTGCCTCCGCAAATCGTCCATTCACCAACGACTCGTCTTCCAAGTCTGTTTACTCCACTCCTAGGAGCATCTCCTTGGTTAAATTAGAAGTTCATTTAGCAACCACAGGGGTTCTTTGGAACATTTCCAGCCGAGAGGGTATATTCAGACCAAGTCTGCGCAATTAAATAACCCTTTGAACCTCAGGGTAAGATAGGGGATGGAGCAGCCGCCACCGCGACGAAATTAATTTTGATGCAAAAGCCCCCCTCCTTTGATGTATATTCTATTCAAAGAATGGGCTGTCTCGGAATTACGGGAGTGAGCGATGGTAGTAATACGAGAATAAACTGTCTGCTGCCGTCTCATTTATATAAATAAAATCCTTGTTCTGTTTGCCCACGGTTGCAGTGACAATGGGGGGGGGGACGAATCGAAATTTACTTCACGATACTGGACTGTAGTTAGCTTAGCTGTTTGATTATGAAATTTTGATTGCAACGTTTGCTATATTATAATTTAAACTGTAATTCATTCTGAATTCACCGTTGAGTTACTTATCCTGTGATGGATACCATTCCGGAACTTGGCGCGCTTCAAGAAAGGAGGCACGCGATTCCTCTTTTTTATCCATAACTCTTAGAGATTGAGAAAAAATAGGTATAGTATAAAATCCTCCTTCATTTACATTTCTACAATGTAATTTCTTAAAATAACGATATTTCATAAATAAGTGAATGCTTAAAACACATTTTTGACAATTTGTAAAAGCATTATTTGCGCCGAGCGCAACGAACTTGTTTTCGGTTTTCTCAATAGGCTCTTGATCTGAAATGCATTGGAACGCAGACGAATAGTATTTGTTTATGCGAGGCCGATGTGGCCTGGTTAGGGCGTTTCTTCTCGTTATCGAAAGGTAGCGAGTTCGAATCCCGACCCAACCGAGGATCCGTCGAGTTCGCTAGCGGTGGCTAGGACGCGTTAAATAAGTCAAGGTCGCAGTGTCTTCCAAGTGAAATGATAGCTTTGAATGCATGTCCAAAGTCTGGGGTTCTTTTGGTTGGCTCCTGTTAATAAATTGTGGAGACCTGCCCACTTTTGGGGCAACGATTGCCCATTCACTGGGTGCGTCATTATATAAGTTGCCATCACTTCTGCCGTTTGTAGTGCTGAAAGGATTTATCGAAAGCGGCAGGCCGGTCATTGGAAATAGAAATTTTGTATATACAAGTAATACAATTTAGTATGAACTAGAACTAAATTTGTGATAAATATTGTATATATAATTAAATAAGTAGGTGCTTTTAGAATATTACATTTCACATATAATTTAAAGTGTTTTTTTAAATAATTTTTTTTATTTTATGCAGAAAATGCACGAGACTTAAAAATATAATTAATTCTGAAATTCTAAAATGTGACTTATTTTAACAAAAATCCTACCTATGTTAAAACTAATTAGTCCATTTAGTATATAGTGCACGTATTTTTTCACCTTAAAAAAATGAGAAAATGAGTGTTTTAAAAAGTTCAACTTATTCGACAGATTTCGATATTTAATTTCATAATTAAGAATCGGCACAGGTGCTTTATAATCCATGATGCTAAATTCTGAGTTGGCGATTTTTTGGCGGATTTTCTTATGCATCTAGCAACCTAATTTTTATTACATCATACATGTGGAGACCTATAAAAATTATGCACAAAATTCTATTTTGGTAACCCTAGTATTTAGTATTTACATCATCACGCATGTCGCGAAACGTCATCTTGGCAAAATTTCGTCATCGCAGAGAAAAAAGTTCAGAATTCGGAATTATGGTTTATACAGCACCTGTACCAAAGAATTTTTAAGAGATCGAGAGAGAGACAACGAGAAAGAGAATATTACATTCCTTATTTTTTCGTCTGAAAGTTGTGACCAGCGAATAATGTCGGATTTGATCCCCAATATTTATCTGAAGGAATATTTAAAAAACACGTTTTATAGGTTAAGCGTTATATTTATTGTTCTTCCTAATCGTAAGTATCACTTACGACTCCTCCTACTTCAGATGTGATTGGCCAATAAAAGTGCCAGTCAATTTTTTTAACCAATTACAGCCAAAGTAGGAGTGTCATTGTCTTGTGGAAATTAATCGTATGTAAAATTGTGAAATTTGAATTAGTTACTGCGCACTGCACAATCTAACGCCCGAAGGCCATTGTAAGACATTTTACGTGTCCAACGCGCAAATTGCCTTCTGCAGAAATTTTCGTAGATATCGGACTGTATTCATGCATCACCAAGGAGAAAACTCCGAAAACTCCAAAGCAACTACTCCGTCAGAACTTGTTGCACCAGCATACTTCCTTGTACCTGAGTAGAGTTGGACTCTAGCTGTTAGATTAAAGCAGTTAAATGGGAATCTTCACTATTTATAGGCAAGGACCAAGCAAACCTTTTGCTATACTTGCCTTGCAAATCCTAGAGCTCTCATTTCATTTGGAGGACAATGCGACATTAACCAGGTTAACGTGCCCGAGTAATCTTTAGTGAACACGTCAGATGTTTGTTTAAGCAAGGATTCGAACTGTCTACCTTCCGATAATGAGAACGACGCCTTAATTAACTAAAACACCGTGGCTTTCACACCGGAAGAAATGCAACATCCATCTTCCGTTGTTTAACGGTGTCTGGTATCGAACCCGGGAACTTTTACTCCGAAGAAGACTGTCTTACCACTAGGCCAAGACTGAATCAGAAAAGAACTTTAACGATCGATAAAAAATGTTCTTGTCTTCCTTTTCCAATTAAATGTCTTCGTACATGCAATTTATTTAGGTAGCTAATTGAAGAAACTAGTTGCTTCTTCTAAAAATATTCCTCGTGTAGAACAATGGAATGAAACGAAAAAGATAGCTCGCTATTCGCCATTTGGATGCGACTGGTCTTAATGAAGGGTATATTTAGAAAATAAAAGAATGAAAAGAATTCGCTGGTTTCACATTCTTTGCTGAACTTTATAATTTGCGAATTTCAATGGAAAAAACTCATTAAATTATCAAGCTCAAGTAATGCAAAAGTGAAGAACTCACTTTCCAGTGTAGATTTTAATTGGCGTTGTGAAGATTATACAAGTTTTGGAGTTTTCTTTTTATACCTATTTAAACTAATCTTAATTTCCTTGAATACACTATCAACAAGTCTCAATATCATTTATTTAAATTCAAGGAAAAACAAGATCATTTTTGTGACAGTTCATTTAAATATTTAATGCTTATTAAATCAATTGTAGAAGCCAAGAAATTGCAAATCGTCCAGTTCTAAAGTGGGAATTGAACCCATGAGTTGTTGATTTGAAGGTAGTCCGCTAATATTTAGTTGCCAGCTTTGTTAGATTTAATTTGTTCGCCGCTTAACTATCATTTTTTGCACATGAAGGATAATTAGATCGGGACTTACTGTTTAAAGCGGATTCCGAACCATTATGGACATCCAAGGCCAAGGTGGTATTCGAACCCACGAACTGTTAAATCGAATGTAAGGTCAACTTGGTTAGATAAATTTAAGAAATTTTCACTGAATGCGATTTTAAATATAAATATTTCTGAGAATAATGAAAAAATTAGTAATATATAATTAGATATTTTTCCTTTATCTCATTCTAATGCTAAAAATATTTGCCGGTAGAGGGCGCTACAGAAAATTATACATATAGAACGTGTGCTGGCGTGTAAACGCGTAATTAAAATATCTGCAGCATTTTTCCTGAAATTAAATAACTTTTATTTTTACTTTAAATAAAGTGATTTCGTTTTGAGATATATCATTGCTGATTTTAAACTGAAAATCATAATTTCAGGTAAGCGGCTTTATTGTCTGTTGGTTGGTTTGTCGCTCAACGGTCATTTTTTGCACACGAGGGCTAATTAGACCGGGACCTACGGTTTAAAGTGGATTCCGAACCACTACAAACATCCATACCCAAGGTGGGATTCGAACCCACGAACTGTTGGACCGAACGCAAGAGCGCTAACCATTCGGTTGCCAGCTCGGCCTTTATGTCTGTAATTTAAAAACTAGTGTTTAAGTTGAGATAGCGAGAAATTCCGTTTCCATTTTATAGATGGCGTTACAATTTCATGAAAAATGGATTAGCTCTTCTGATGTGACAAGTTGGACATGATTCATGGAGAGCAAACGACCCTCCCCCCACACAGAGACCATTTAAAATTCGTACTTTATCCTATTAAGCATTTAGACACATTGAAACTGTGGGAACTAGACTGTCATAAACGGCTGAAAAGTTAGCGTTCTGGTGTTCAGTACAAGAGTTCGATTCCCACGTGTACCATGGATGTTTTTAGTGGTTCGATGTCTATATATTTTAAACTAGAGCTCCCGGTCTAATTATTCCTCCTACGTAAATTGCAAAAGCCGGCTTTGTTTGATTTGTTTATAATTCTACAACCCCTCTTTATATACGAGGATTGACCAGAGGCGTAGCGACGGGGGGGGGCAAGGGGCTCCCATGCCCCGGGCGCTTTTGTTTGTTTGTCGCTCAACGGTCATTTTTTGCACACGAGGGCTAATTAGACCGGGACTTACGGCTTAAAGTGGATTCCGAACCACTACAAACATCCATACCCAAGGTGGGATTTGAACCCACGAACTGTTGAACCGAAGGCAAGAGCGCTAACCATTCGGCTGCCAGCTCGGCCATGCCCCGGGCGCAGCATATACAGGGGGCCAAATCATTTCAAACAAAGCTAAACAAAATTTTTCAGAGCATTTCAATCTTTGTATTATCATAATATCAATTTTATTCGGAGAAATAAACTTTTCATTTTATAATTATTGTGTCCTGTGTGTGTCCAGGGAAAAATAAAAAATACTCCAGAAGGAGGAATCAGATTTGGAAAAGAAAAGAAGTTGCTGATGAAAAATGAAGAGCTTCAGGAGCTTGCTATAAGCGAAATTCTTACAATCTTATATTTCTTTATTAATAATAATTTTGCATGGTTTAGTTCCTTTTAAAAATTGTGATCTTTCGATTCTGATACCATGCTTTCGATTTTCATTTCTTAATTAGTTAGATTTTCGGTTTTCATTCTTTTAATCTTTTCCTTTTTAAGTTTCATAGTTTGCTCAAAGTTTGTGATATTATTGTTTTGTACTACAAATCTTGTAAATGTGTAAATAACAAAAATATCTTAATTTTTTTTTCATATAAAATTTCTGGAATTTTAGATTGGTCAGTTCCATTTTAATGCATATGAGAGGTTTTCATTTTAGTATAAAGTTATTTACCAAATTATTTCTGTTAATGTTATATGGTAATTTTTGGATCTATTAACTTAGGGAGATTACAGAAGAGTAAGCTCATGAAAGACACCTATTTAATTTTGTGAATACGCCAAGATTCACAGAGTCCTTTATGACTCAATTGTTATACAGGTTATCTAAGTCAAATCATACTTAAAAAAAAGTCATAACAATATTAACAAAACAAATAAGTTTGTTTTACTCAATATAAAAAAATAAAAACGTTCAATGAATATTATTTTCTCTGGACCCTTCTGGATGTTATAATTATTCAAAACTTAAAAGTTTTTTGTCGAAATTTCAGTATTTTGAAATATTATTTGTCGTGCCATTTTTTTAATTTCTCATAACAGATTAAATAATTTTATTTAACAAGCAGTACTTCACTAATATTTTTGATATACTTTTATAATAAAAATGTGAAAATTTAATCTCATTTTGATTATAATAACGTAGTAAATAATAATGCGCAAAAATAGAAAATTTCATATAATTGAAGATTATTAATAGAAACTTGTAAGAATTTAAATGTACTATTAATAACAGAAAAGTCCGATTTTACTTAAGTTATCAAGAAGCAATATAGAAAGATCAGTTTAGTAGTTATTGAGACTTAGTGAAATTGTATTATTAATTTTTATATTCATTGTCCCAAAATAAAAATAATTTTTTATCTCAGGCTTTTACTGTTGTAGCCATTCAGTCTAGTGTCGCGTTACACTCGTGAGAAAATTCCTGCTGAAACGTGTTTCATATTAGCAGTTCCCTTTGTCCAAAATATTGTGTCCGGCACCAGACTGACCTTCAAAGAAAGGGGGAAATTTTTCATAAAATAGCACTACAGTATGCCGCGTAGGAAATCGTCTTCCTGGAATAGAAATGGAGGGGATCGAGAACTAATTATCTCCAATTTCTAGGAAAACACATAAACTTTCCTTCCTTTTTATTGTTCACACGGTTTGTATTTCGTTTCTTCCAAAGCATCGCTTCATGGGAACAAAAATGTAAACTTTTGAAAATCTGGCGTTCTGACATTTAAAATATTATCGCCGTAAGTTATACTTTCTGTCTACTATGTATTCTTTCAATTTGAATATTTATTTCATATTTTTGCTGGTATAAATATTTACTAGCATATGCTTGCAGAGTTTTGAAAATTAAATATTAAATTACTTATTAGTTAAAACTATATTCATTTAAAAGTAATTTACTTAATGTTTAAATGTTTTTATTTGGAGAAATAATTTTTATTTGACTCGCATTTTGTTGGCTTTACATTAGCACCTTACATTAAAAAATTCTGTTTTCAAATGGTATAAATTAAAAAGTTATAAATGTTTTTTCCTTTTTAAATGTTTTTTCTTTCTGTATGCTTAAACAAACAAAATCTTCTTTAATAGCGTAAGAACCTATTACAGGTCTTAGCTGCCTTTACAGCACGCTCTTTAAATAAACAGAATATATTTCTTAATTAATTAGTTCAATTTATATAAATTTAAATAAATCTTTTAACTTGGAAAAATTCGTTCAGGAAATTTATAAAGAAATCGTACAATATTTCTCATTTTACATTGTAAAATTCTAAAAATAAGATCGTCTTTAAATGATATAAATTTATTGAAAAAAGAAAAAAAAAACTTCCTGCCATTGCAAAAGCAGCATTTCCAAAATGATTCTCAATAGAAATAAAATTTTAATAAAAATTACTCCTTATTTTAATAATAAAATATATTTTAATATCTTAAATAAACAGTTTTATTAAATGCCTTAAAAATACGAAGAAAATTTTCACTACTACGATAACTGAAAAAAATTCTTTAAATAAAATTAAGCGATATAACAGTTAAAAAATATTTTTTTATCTCAGCAATTGTAATTCTTGATAATATTTTAAATCAATGAAAAACTTGAAAGAATATAGAGTGCATCAGTTTTGAGAAAAAAAAGTATTTTTAATAATATAATATATATTGTTTGGCTGAAAATTTCTGATTAGATTAAATATACATAATTTTACTTGAATTTATGTGTGTTTTGATTTTGATTTTAGAAATTTGAAAAATATTTTTGTTGTCTGTATTGGCATTCCGTTGCTCATTAGATATTTGCATTGATAATGCTATGGCATAATTTAGTTATCTAAACTGAAATTAGATGAAGACTTATTAACAAGGTTTTCTAATTTTGGAATCAGAAAAATGTTTTATGCTATAAAAATGAAATAATATTTTTTTATATATCAATATTATTATATAACAATATCAATATTACGTTTTGTGATTTAAATTTTTTACAATATAATTTTGGTTTACATTAATGGTCTTAATGATATAATTTAAATGTTTAAAAAGATATCATTGTGAAAAATCAGGTGAGCTGATCCTAAAATTAGGAGTGTAAAGTCTTACCCAATTATTATTTTGCAATAAATAGCTAAAGTTTGGAAAGTTAGTAACATTATAGAATTTTTGAAAATTTGTTAAGATAAGTTATAGCATACGTTCAACACCTAATAATCAACAATTTGTCGAATCTTTCATAAATAAGATAATGCACAATTAATAGGGAGTAAAAATGCTTAATTGCTTCAATTGGTTAACAAGCTAGAAAAAATACATTTAAAATTTTTAAGACATTGTTAAGTACATGTTAAATCATTAAAATCAATTTTCTTAAAAGTTAAAAATTAATTGATAAATCAATAAATATCCCGACTTCAAAACTGTAATATCCGGATCAAGGCCTACAATGCCCATCTGTTTTCCTAACCGAGGGCCCTGGGATGCGAAGCATATGTCCCGGTTAGGTGGTCAGTCCAAAGCTAAATCCTTGGTGTTTAGTTCCCAAGCATGATTGGTACTCAGTTAATCGATCCACTGAAAGGATGAAAGGCTGAGTTGACCTAGCCTGAGAATCGAACCTCGGACCTGTAGCTTGGGAGCGCTAAGTCACCGTGATTAACAAATGTAAAAGTTTGGGTGAATTTTGTCACACAGATTTCCATGGGAAAGAAGTCTATAGAGAAATGTGGGATTGAAAGATGTTACTCAGCAGTAGAAAAGAAACCAAAAACTCTATTAGAACTTCCAACATGCCTTATCTCAAACGGTGAAGATAGTGAGAAGAGGTTGCCATTCAAATACTTTTTACTATTTCTGCATCAATTGCAAGCTGTGAACGTTCATTCAGCAAAATAAAATTAATTTTTGACTTATTTATGATTCACCATGAGTCAAAACCGTCTAAGTGATTTAACAATTTTAAGTATAGAAAAAGAAAAATTTGAAATGATCAACTTTGATAAAGTAATTGATCAATTCGCTTCAGTAAAGACACGAAAAATGTGAATAGTGTAGTATATTAGATTGCGAATATATCTATGATCTGCTTATATCTATGATATGTAACGAATTATTTCCCGTTTAAAAAATTTTTTACGTTTCTTAAAATAATTGTATCAGTATATAAAATCAATTATATCTTTTTATAATTAATTCTAAATTACATAAGTCCGGTTATTCTAATGACACTTTTCCGAATTCAATATAAGTGTTTTTTTTTAATTAGAATTGAATTTTGTTTAAATTTAAAACTGAGCTTGATACTTTAAATTAATATATTTTCGATTATTTTATAGTCGGTACAACATTCTGTTATTATTTATATTGTATTCTTATTACACTCTATTTATTATAATGTATTATATATCTTTTATTACTTAATACATTTTATTCCCATATTTATATCGTATTATTTTATTTTCAAGGGGGCGCCAAAACGGTATCGTACCCGGGCGCCAATTATGCTCACTACGCCACTGGGATTGACTTCAGAGATATAAAACTGGACTGGTATAAAACTGGATTTCGAAGTACAGGTAACCCTCCTATAACACGGTAGTTAGGTTCCTAGAAAATGCCGTGTTGTGTGAAATCGTGTTGTATGAGACCCAGAACTAGTACAAAAAGGGGGGTTACGTTCCAAAAACTTATTAAAAACAAATATTTTTTTTAATTCGACATAAACAACTTAATTTTTATTAAATAATAAATGTATATCCAACACAAAGTAAGAAAAAATATTTTAATCTAACGCAACCCTAATTTAATGAATTTATTCGTCGTCACTGCTCAGTACAATCAACCGAGAACGTTTTTTGGGTGGAACGATATCGCCTTCACATTCAGAACTTTTTCTCTATTTAAAGTTTTTGTATGTTTTCCCCTCTTAAAAAAATCTGTAATCGAACTTTGCTGACTAGTTCTTACTAGGGCATTGTAAATTTCGCGGTATGGAGTTAAACAGTTTTGCAGCTCCCTTTTGACTTCTTTCCGTGGAAGGGTCTGTTTTCAAGAAACATGACTCGAGATTTTCCGCTAAGTATTGGCCTTCTTGTAATTCTTTTAATGTTAAATTCTTAACTGCACAATCTTCATCAGAGCTAGCGTCCTCAAAATCTTTTTGATTTGCATCCAGGGATGCCATTTCCATCAAATCCGCTACGTCAACTTCTTCCACTAATAATTCTTGAATGTCTTCAGTAGCCATATCCGCAAAACCTTTGCCTCCCATTGATTTAGCGACTTTTAATATGGCACCAATATCGTTTTCTGATGTTTCACGCATGTTTTCTGTTTCAACTGAAGAGGGCCATATCTTCTTCCAACACGCATTTAAGGTTGATGTTTTTATTTCTTTCAGCGACAAAGATATGATTTCGATACAGTGCTTGATTGAAAATTTCTTCCAAGCTTCCATTACGCTAATTGATTCCGAATCGGTTGCGTCTAAAATCCTCTAACAAAAAAGTCTCTAACATTGGAAATAAACCGTGTTATAGGATGACGTGTTGTAGGAATTTTCCCGCAATTTACGAATCGTGTTATAGCGAAACCGTGTTATAAGATACCGTGTTATAGGACGGTTACCTGTACTACAATCCCACTGATATGGTTATCAAACCTACAAATGATTGAACTATATGCCAAAGTGCTTAACATTCATCTACAAGCTCAACCAATATGCGCGAGATAAAATGACTATTAATCAGCACTACGAAAAATCAAATATCTCCTTAAGCATTTATCATAATTTCCTTCAAAACATTATTTTTTACTTGTTTAAATATTTCTTTTACATCCTTCAACTATATGAAACACAGAACCTAGAAGGGATTAAGCAATTAAAAGAAAATGTTTGACATAAAAATAACAAAATTCCAAAACCCACATTGCAATTGAAACTAATCTTTGTAACATCATGAAAAATTACTTATAAGTGATAAAATATCCTACATGATAAGGTATTGCTGAAATGATGTAATGTAACATAATATAAGGAAATAAAGGAAAAAATAACTCCAAAAAACAAGTGCAAATGCGAGAAAGGTTTTCTACCGTTAAACGCTGAAATATTATAAAATTTAAATTACACTGTACGCGTTAAATTTTGAAAAAGGCAACAAAACTATTTTAATAGCATTTTTTTTATTGATCGTAGTATAATGTAAAATGATTCTGTAGATTTAATTGAAATTTCATCTTCAAAAAAATAAACTATATTCATATTTTTATTTCTGAAATAAAGGAAATAATTTTAATTCTCTTACGATTTAATGTATATAGTTTCATAGGAAATAAATATCTGAATTTCCAATAATTGAATTTCAGCTATAAGAAATGAATAGCTCTTTTCGATTTAACAATACTCAAATTCATTTCCCATGTCTCAAAATTTTATAAATTACAAAAGGAGACAAATTCTAAAATTTGAATAAATTACTCAGCTACTTTGAATCTCTAAAATTTCAAATTATTCATGAATTAAATTATTTTAAAAAAAAAGTTTTCATTAAAAGCTATTTCATTGAAAGAAAAAATTCTTTTAGAACATACAAATAAACAAAAAAAAACAGTACTTAAAATTATTCTAAATATTTCAGAAAAATAAAAATATAATTCCGAAGCAAAAACTTAACTGTTACAAATTATAATTAATAAATTCCTCTTTTAAGGCTTGGAAGAATACTATTGTTTGTTTGTCGCTCAACGGTCATTTTTTTGCACACGAGGGATGATTAGACCGGGACCTACGGTTTAAAGTGGATTCCGAACCACAACAAACATTCATACCCAAGGTGGGATTCGAACTCACGAACTGTTGATCCGAAGGCAAAAGCGCTAACTATTCTGCTTCCAGCTCCACTTAGAAGAATATTGAATGACCCAATTGTAAAAATGCAACAAATATGGAAAAAATCCTAAGAACTTGAAAATCGAATTAGATATTTTAATTCCTTTTACATCTTTAAAATTTCAAAGATTTAGGCAAAAATACGAATATTTTTAAGAAATCATCACTGAAATGAAATTCTAGAAACAGTCAAATTAGAGAGAGAAACAAAAGAACACTTACAAATATTATTCTAAATTTATCAGAATGATACGAAAATAATTTAGAATCAAACGTACAAATTATTTTCATATTTTATCTAATCCGTTTTTTAAAGTTTTAGAAAAAAATATTATATTTGGACATATTAAAATAATTAATTAAACGTTAAGATTTTAATAAGATAAATTATAAAAGATTCGTTTGGATTCCAAATTTTGTATTCTCAGTTAAGTTCAAAGAATTCTTGAATAGTTTGAAGAATGAAATCAAATCATGTAAAAACGATTATTTATGAATAATTTGAAGAATGAAGACGATTATGAATAAATTAATTCACATATAAAAACGATTATTTATAAATTAATTTATAATAGTTTCCTGGAATCATTAAGTTAATATGCAACGTTCTAATAAGCTTAAGAACTCTTAAAATGTTTTATATAAAAAACAAAATTAAAGTAACTAATGAATTCTATATGTAATCCGACAAAATGAAAACTGCAAGCATGTTTCTATGCATAAAGGAATTACTTCTCAAAAAGAGTAAATTAAATATTCATCGCCTTCATCTTTATGGACATCTGCCAGTAATAGTTTAAATAAATGATGATCCCCCTAAACACACATCTTATTATAGTTTCTCCTAACTATTAAAACTAATCAATCAGCTGAAAATGAAGTTGTATGTCGTTTACAAAATGAAATTAGTAAGTTCGATTTTAATTGTTGTGGTTTTTCTGCCAAAAAAGTTTTAAGTCAGTTTTTTTTTTTTTTTTTTTTTTTTTTTAATATCAAAACTATTCTGAACAATCGTGATTTTTTTTTCAAAAAGCTGTAATTTTTTTCATTTTATTTTAGTAATGAAAACTTTTATTTTAATACAAAAATAAATATTAAAATAAAAAATAAATTAACATTAAAATAATACAGATTTATTTTAAAATAGTACAGAAACTTAGTAATAAAATAAAAATAATACTGCTAAAAATATTTTCCAATTACATTAGAATTCTTTTATTGAAATGTTATTCATTTTATTCGATAAATTATTAAATATAGACAAAGTTTAATTATAGAAATTCATCTTATCTAGTTTAATTGCTCTAATGTAAATTTTTTGGACATGATGGTTTATTTGACCAGAACCAAAAGTTTAAAGTCGATACTTTCCTGGTATCAACCAAAAGTTTAAAGTCGAACCAAAAGTTTAAAGTCGATACTTTCCTGGTAACAAATACTTTAAAGTTGATACTTTCCTGTCGATATATTAAAGTCGATACTTTCCTGGTACAGAACCAAAAGTTTAAAGTCGATACTTTCCTGGTAACAAATATCCAAATTGGGCCATCTTCTGAATGAAGTCTCGGATTCGATCCCATTTAGAGTTGAATAATTAAACTTCTGCGATGACCCATCTGCATGCATGCATGACAGCCGAGGTGGGTGCTTTGAAGATTTCTAGGTTTCATTTCTTAACTCAATAATACGGGTCATTACAAAACTCCCCGGATAATAATTTCTTCGGGGGTATTTGAATGCCTTACCGTTTTAGGCTGCTACACTATAAACTACGTGGTGTCAGCGTACTAACTGAATATCAAAATGCTAGGCAATTTGTTGCTAGTACTGTTACTTTATAAAAGCTAAAATATTCTCGAATCATTCAAGTCAAATATTTTCATCTCATCATTTCTCACGAATTCTTGATAAAACACAGTTTAAAATTTCTCAAATCAAAATTAAAAATAATGTTTTTAATTTTGAATTTGAAACAAAGAATTTAAAAAAGTTTTTCAAATTTAATAAAATTGTTCGCTAAAAACATAATTCTATAAAACGTCAGAGTAAAGGTAGGTAGGTTCACACACAAGCACACACACACACACATGCATGCATGCATACATACATATATGTAAGAAGTTATCTTTTAAATAGCTTCGTGAAGACCTTCTCCTTATCCAAAAACATATCTCTAAGAGTAAGACCAAATTATGGAACATAGAAAATTTGGACTATAAAATACTGACAGTTTTTCAGATGATCATTTAGGTTTTTTGGTTTTGATTTGGTTTGGTTTATCATACTACAGTCATTTTTCGTACATGAAGAGCTACATAATGGGTACCAACAGTGCAAAGTGAATCCAGAACATTACAAATATTTAAGGCTGAGATGGGAATCGAACCCATGAAGTGTTGAACTGAAAGTCAAAAAGCTAACATTAAATGGTGGTCACTCAGGAAGTGCATTAAAATTGAAACTAAAGATAAAACCCAATTTCGATAAATTTTTCCAATTTTTAATTCTATTGTCAGTTTTTTTCACGCATGATAAATGATCAAAAAAATTTAATACCAAGCATATTTTTTTCCTCTCAAACTAAGCTGCGTATATTTTGAGTAAGCTCTTTAAATTGAAGAAGGTATCAAATCTGTCCAGAGTCTGACTTAAGCAGAAGTATTCGGGGCAATTGTCCCTGGCTCCCACATCAGAAGGGCCCCCAAATTAAATAAAGAGTTTATTTTACGGTATTAATTCAAATAGAATCATCTGCCGGATCGAATAGAAAATTTATTGTTTTGAAGCAGAAAGGGGGTTTCCAAAGTAGCCCCGGGCCCCAATTAGGCTAAATCAGGCCCTGCGGTATATCAATAAGAGTTGTATGCCTCGAAATAATTATACACAAGAAGCTTACACTTGATGTATAATGCAAGGATTCGTATAAGGGCCGTGGTAGCCGAGTGGTTAGGGTATCGGCCTTCCACCCAGAAGGGTGGGGTTCGATTCCCAATGCCGCCAAAGACTCACCAAGTACATTTGATGTACGTCCTCGTTAAATCTGTGGAATCGAAAATCCTGTGGTCGGGCGTTGAGCAGTTACCATGGGTGCAATGGTCTGGAGAAATTTACTCCCCTTTCAGATCAATGCCGAAATTGAGGGAGTAGATCCTCTGGTGCTGCATCTATCAAAGGATTTGAAGAGCAAAAGTCATACTTTCACCTTCATGGTGCTCTGATTAAACGAAAGACGCCCCCAATTGACTTAATTTCGCATAGCCAATAGCGAGCTTGGCTTGTCCAAGTGTTATTAGTAACAACAACAAGGATTCGTGGCGCTTTCTAATCCCAAAACCACCAGTCCAATCGCTAGAGAGATACAAGACCAACTAAATGCAAGCCAAAACATCAAGTTGAAATGGATTAAAGCCCATGTTGGCCTTGAAGGAAATGAACATGCAGACAGATTGGCAAAAGAGGCAACGGCCCAAGGAGAGACAACAATACTACCTCTTCCCAGATCCCACTTCCAAAAATTAATTAAAGATCAGGCCAGACAGGAATGGCAATCGTACTGGGACAACGCCACAACTGGATGTCTAGTACATAACATCATTCCAAAGATCGGGGTGACCAAGAAATGCTGGCCCAGACAAATTACACTCTTTGCATCTGGACGTGGGCCCTTCCCAAGTTACCTCTATAGATTCGGCTTCAAACAGAACGACCACTGTGCCTGCGGGGATGTTGGAAATCCCTTTCACTACGCCACCAGTTGCCCCTTGACGAGCACCTGGTATTTCAGGATTCCAAATGAACATTTGGTAACCCAGTGGTACAGGAATTTAATAAATGATCGTCATGCCAAAGTTAAAGTTATAGCCCTATTGAACTTCTTATTAGAAAATAGGAACTTAATAATCCCTGAGGATAATGATGATGAGGGGAGGAGGCATCCGATGGAGTGATTGCAACCCACTAGTGAAGATGAACTTTAACTCTTCCTATGCTATATCCACTTAACGATTTGTGACGTGTGATCAGTGACTGTGCACCGATTTTTAACATGTGACCTCAAGCAGAAGTGGCTATCCTGCGGTGGAATCTTTTCTTTTCTTTCCGGCAGTCTCCATCAAAACTGGTAGAATCCTTTTAGGATTAGGTACAGGGAGTTCTGCTGGTGTAAACTAAACAACAAGGATTCGTATAAGCACTTAATTTTGCGATTATCTTAATGCTTTCATTGACTATGACTGAAAATTTTCTGACTAAACAATTTTGCACAGAGAAAATTAGGTTTGTTCTGTTGCTGATTTTTGCACACCAGTGATAACTAGAAAAAGAACCTACAATTTAAAGTAGATTCCAAACCACTAGAAATATCAAAGACCAAGTGAGTGTGAATCGAACAACCGAACCGTTGAACTAAGTGTAAGAACCCGGCGCATTAGTCTCAGTAATTTGTAGCTTGATCATAATTTGTATTATTAAAATTTCT
Source organism: Latrodectus hesperus (assembly GCA_037975125.1). Taxonomy (NCBI): domain Eukaryota; kingdom Metazoa; phylum Arthropoda; class Arachnida; order Araneae; family Theridiidae; genus Latrodectus; species Latrodectus hesperus. The sequence continues at coordinate 4,660,963 of JAJQOW010000015.1, read as the reverse complement.
AGCACATTAGAAAAAAATCGATTGCTTAATCATAAATATGATTGTAGAATGTAGCAAAAAATACAAGGTTACTATTAGATTTAAAAAAAAAAATTCAAGAGAACTAGCGACTTCATATTATAAAATAAAAATGTAAATAAGTTTTATTTTGGCTTTAATATATTAAATCAAATAAAAACATTGTCAGACGATTTGTCTTACTAGGCCAAGCGATAAATTACTAATATTAGATTTTGTTTAGGTTTTTTGTTGTTCATAAAATCTTTTATTATCTTTCATTCGATAGGATTTTTATTCAGTTTTTTGTGAAATATTTATTTTTCCAATTTAGCAATTCCTGCAATCTTAACATGATAAAATATCAAAATTTTTTAATATATAATAAAAATTTATGGAAAATCGAAAACAACAAGTTACTTATGCTAAAAAATGAAACATTAACTCAATAAAAAATATAAGAAAACAAGCAATCCTATCCACTATTTAATCTGTTAGAGCTAGAAAATGTTTTTCTTATCGAAGCTTTTACAAAATTGCAAAATATTTCGCCAATAATTACGAAAAAAAATTACCCTTCTAATAGATAAAAATGATTTTAGTTTAAATTTCTACAAGTCGTTTTTAGTGCTATTTTCCGATACATGCCGCGTGTTCGAAAGGATTGGCGACTTTTGTAGCGGCTCGATCGATGGGGAAGTATGCGGTGTCCCCCTACACGAAATAATGAAACAGTCCACATTTTACTACAGAGGGCACTACAGTTTAATGATTTGTAACTTTTTTCAGTCGCTTTTACGCATTCTGTTCATTGACGTGTTACACGTGAAACGTAAAAAGGGTTGACCTTCGTTATTTGGCTCACGTATTAAAATTAACCGAAAAATTGATCGATTGATCATTTGTGTGCACGAATCACGTGACTTGATTTACCGTTAACGGAAATTTCGGGAAGAAGGATATTGTGGGAGCAAAAAAATGTTAGTTTGATAATACGGAGACACAAGATCAAGTCTAGAATATTTATTATGTGTCATATATACATATTACATAAAAAATTTAAATACTAAGTTGCTTTATATATGTATGAATACACATATATATTCATAAATTAAAAGAACCTCAAATTTTAACGATTATTAAAATTTTGCAATACGTAATTTTTTTCACTTATATTGGTAAATAAGTTTTCTTTGGAATGGAAAGTTGCAGGTTCGATCTTTTCCATTGTTGAATAAGAAAAGAATTTCTGAATTTTAAAGAAATTCTGCAGAAGTGCATGCTTGAGAGTTTTTCGGTTCTGTTCCTAGTGATAAATGAATAGCCTACATGTCCAAAAATTCAAACTACTATGGAAGCTATAAAAAGATTCATAAGTTTTTAGAATATCCACTTTGTGCTGTATAGAAAATTCTTTAATTTACTGTTATGATTAATAATACCGTTGATAATTTAATAATCCGGCATCAAAAGTCTACTGCTAATCTATATTGATTGATTATTAAATTAATTTTGCGATTTATTATTAAATGAAAATTTTAATTCTGAACATCCATACATCAATTGACACAATTATTTTATAAACTAGATATAGAAACATCTCAAACATAATTTGGTCATTCAAACTACTGATTTGTTTGTTTTGCTGCTTAATGGACATTTTTTGCACGAAGGCTAATTAAACTGACCAAATGATCCAGACATCCATACCTATATCATATTGTATTGGTCCGAAATCTAGTTTAAACGGTAGGTGCCGTTCTAATTAGCCCCCGTGCAGAAAATGACCGCTGAGCGACAAAAGAAACCAATCAATAGCATGTACGACCAATTATTACTCCGAGAAAAGTTTCTATACCTAGTTATTAAAATAATTATGTTATTGTGTCAATTGAAATAGGGAATATTCACAATTTTATCATTTAATAATGAATTATTATATTACTGTAATAATCAATGTAATATTAAAAACTTTTGATATACTGCATACAAGATAGCCTCTAAAAAGCTCTATTATAAGGTTTTTATAGCACCATAGGGTATGGGTGCCCAACCTTGTGTTCGCCGATCGTTTTGTATGTGTTCATCAGCACGATTAGGTTCTATGAACAAAAGATATTTTAAAAATAACCATTCATTAATTGTTAAAATATGGTAATCATATACAGTAATAAGAGATATCTTTCAAGACGTTATAAAATAATTGAGTGCAAAGTCATTCTTATGCATTCGTCACGTATGCAGATTAGAATTCAAAGTAATGTTAAAGTTTAAAAGAATTACCAGTGATTTAATGGTAATAACGTTCGTAAAGGCTAAATTGCTGAAATACTTATTTTTAATTTCAAATAAATTAAATCTGTTATTTTTTTTGAGCATTTAAAGGTATAAAAATTCTCTGATGTACATACATGCACCAAAAGAAAATTGAATGAAAAACAGCACCATCTATTGGTGCTGTAAAAGCATCTTGTATAGGGCTCGCTTTCAATTTTTGAGTTAATAATAGGTCAAAGGTTCGTTAGGGTATAGGGGCTTGATTATAGAAGGTGGGATTCGAACCTATGAATTGTTAAATCAAATGATAGAATTTTAACCTTTCTGCTTCAAGCAACTGAAGTCCATCTCAGCCAAATGTTTCCAATCAAAAACTTTGGTAATAATTTTGGTAAAATAAATGCAGAGATTTTATTTTTCGTTTTAAACTGTTAATGTTGACGGCAAATACCAAGCCAAGAATCACCAAATAGATTTTATGATTAAGCAATGTGAATTTAAAACGTTTCAGAAATTAATCTTGACATTCTACCGTAAACTGTTTCTAAGTTTGTGAAACCAGTAATAAGTAGAAACTCGCATAGCACGTCTCATAACGAGTTTTTTTTTTTTTTTTTTTTTTTAACAGATTGTTCACAAATATTGAAATTATTAATTTTAAGCTCGTAAAATTTTTAAAAATTTCATTAATTAATATTATCCTCTCTTGCCGACTTAAACCAACCATAAAGAGGGTGTTTTTTTCTTTTGAATTTTGCTTTTTCTACTATTCGATTTTTTATGTATTCATGACTTGAATCAATTGGAAAACGATTTCTCACGCCGATGTTTTGCTCCTCATATAAGAAATCGTTTTACTAACAAAATAAACTTCGACATTATTCTAAGACATTCCATGATGAACTTCGCCTTGTTTGCTGCCGCTCGAAGAATGAGATTGGAAGGCAGGCAGCAAACTCGTCGATGAGTCAGATGTACGACGCCTTCTCAATATGATGTTATCTGGACCATTTTTAAGCTAATGTGAATGAAGTGACGTAGTAGTGATCTCAACAGTAACGAAAAAAAAAAAAACTTGTAAGAGACTGACTCGCTTAAGCGGAGAGGAGGAGTCCCGTTAAGTCATGTACGTCACATCATTGTTTAGCACACGCTCCAGTAACATCGTGGTGTAGCACTTCAGATCTTACATTTTCTCTAACTTGTGTTACATAGATATGAAATAAAAATCAAAAGTCCCCTCCACATCGTTTCCTAGATGATCGAAAGGCGATAGAAGTGGGTTACCAAGAGAACTCTTAACTTCTATTTCGAAAAAGGGAACGGTTGTCGAATGCGTTTTTGAGGGGGGGTTCGGGACTGTACCTGTGGAACCTGTAGTTACCGAGATTGTGTATCTTTGGGTATTATCATGGTATTAGAATAGTGGATAACAGTGATATTGAAGACCTCGTGGAAGAGCACAACCAAGAACTGACCACCGAAAATTTGGATCGCTTTACGAGCACGATTGTGGAACGAATTATGCTCGTGCGAAGTTCTACTGAACTTTACTTCAAATCAGTTATCAAGTCGAATACACTCAAATAACTAAAAATGAGATCAACTGTGGTTTGGTGGTCTTTTGGACAGCGGGGAAGACGTGTTGCACTAGGAGCATTATGTCTTTCGCGATGGCTGTTTTCAGTGTCTCCTCCCTTGCAACACACTGATGCACACACGACCAGCTGTCTGTGAGAAGTCCATCCCGAAAGCCAGAACATGACTCAACTTCATTGGGGAACCCATCTACTTTACAACAAACTTTCTATTCAATCTGGCAAACGATTTTATTCGACTGCCAACGTAATAAACCTTCTATTCGATTTTGGGGCCCCTCTGGTGTAGGGACACGGGGCAATAGCCCCGTTTGCCCCTGCCTTAGTCAGGCTCTGCCGAAAGCAATAATACATAGCCTCCCAATAACTTTCGGCTGTTAAACATCCAACTGAAAAAAAATTGCAATAAACAATAAGCAGTTTGGGATAGGCGCATTTTTCACCAATGATTACCTAAACTTCACAGTCGATATGTATCAAATTTAAGGAACTTTAATTATAGTTTATAATTTAGCAGATTTTACAAGGTATTATGTTTTTAAAAAATTTGATAAATAATTTATATATTTATCAGTTTTAATGAAAAAAAAACATATCAAAAGAACATTTTACGCTTGATAAGTATAAAAATACAGATGCTTTTACAATTCATTATAAATTTTCAATTAACATGAAATTACTCCATATGGAAGATACATAGATCGAATCTGAAAGTGGATTTTTCGTGTTTCGAAAACATTGTTAATTTTAAAATGAATGCTTCAAAATGGCTTTTTATAATTAATACAGTCTGTTAAACTGAATACACTTTAACTAGTAACTCCACCTTAAATGCATTGATTGGTTTATTTGTCACCCAATGATCATTCTTTGCACACTAGAACTAATTAGACAGGAACCTACTGTTTAAAACCGATTTCTAAAACACTGCAAGCATTCAAGTCGACATCAGGATTCGAACCCACGAATTGTTGAACCCAAGACCACAGTGCTTAACATTCGGTGGTCAGCTTAGCATTAAAGTGATAAATTAAACATATTGCAAAAAATTATTCCCATATCAAAATTGAACGAATGAATAAAACTTTACTACGATTGCTGACTGCAAAGCATTAATTTATATTTAATAATTTGACAAAAGTATGACCACTTATCTTTAAGTTTTCACAGAAAAATGTTTTGGGAACGTTGAAACTGATACAAATATTTTATTTATCAAAAAAAGTTACGTTTAAACATAATATATTAAATAAACATTAAGAAAACTAAATGAAAACGATTAGAAAAAATTTCAAATACTGAAGAACAATATTCGAAAATGATTTGATTTTTTTCTTTTGAGAGAAAACAGCACAAGAGAAACATTTTTTGGAAAAACAAATACAAAGATAAAACATTTTATCGTACCACATCATCTTTCATTTGGCGAATGGTCTGAAATAATTAAGTTATTTTCGCTCTCGAAAGCGGAAAATTTTGGTAACTATGGTAACCACAATAATGATTTTCCTGTTTATCAAGCACACACTCATAATTAAATAATTGACAATTGAAGGAAATTGCATTTTATATGCAGAATAGCTTGAACATTAAACATCATTTTTTATATTTCTTTTAAAAAAACAAAGTTAAAAAACATTTGAAAGATGAGAATGAAATATTTAAAACCACGTCTGTTTAACCCAGTGACAAATTGCTTATATAATTCTCGTAGTTTAAATTACAATTAAATTATGCAAAGCTGGAAACGTAATAATTAATCAGAAGTTTCTTTTTCTAACGATAACTTAATTATCTCAGAAAGTTTGTTTGATAAACAATTAAATGATAAAGGGAAATTAATGTACAAATAAAAATTAAAGCGCATAAAATCAATAATGAAAGATGATAAATGTTTAAATTAAAAAGTCTTAGAAGTATTAATATTTTTTCAAAAATATTAAATATAATTAATGAGACAATAACAAAATATTTGACCGTTCAAAAATCTTGGAAAGACTCAAAACTAGAAAATTTTAGTATAAGTATTTCTTTTTTGTTTTGTTTCTTCAACTCGAATACTTTACAAAGATTACAAAAGATAGTACTTGAAGTTAGTCCTATGAAACTGACAATGGAAAATTGCAATTTATGTACTTGTTGGGTTTAATTCAAATGTTTAGATCCAAGATTTAAAATAAAATCACATTTAATTAAATCAAAGTTTATATTAATTGGCATCAATATGAACTGATAATTTGGAGCAATATACTTATTTTCATGAAAGAATGTTATTCCATAAAGAATAATCTACAATATATAATTTTAAGCTATTGCTTATAATCATTTTATAGAGAAAATTATGTGGTAAACTGCTTACAGGGTAAATAAAAACAGTGTAATACGATATTTTCCGTTTGAAAATTAAAGATTTTTTTAATCAAATATGGCTCCATTTTCGTAAATAAATCGTAAATTTACTTGGATTCTTTAGAATTAAACAAATGTAAATAATCAAAGCACAAAATAAAATGTCACACAATATGACATACTTTTTAAATAAAATATTTTTGTAAATAGAAATTTATCTTATTTTATATATATATCATTGATAAATAAAAGAACATTCTATAAAACCCATATTCTTTAATGCGAAAAATATCAAATTCAAAATTAAAAAAAATATTTTCAATTATTTTGAAGATTAAGAAATAATTTACAAACTGTTGAATAAAAAAAATCAAAGTAGTTAGAAAAAATTTTAAATATTACTAAAATGCAAAAAATTAAAATTACTTTTTTAATTAATTTTTTAATGAAATTTATTACTTTTTATAAAAACAAAAAATACCTCATGTAAGACATAAAATATCGTTTTATTGTTCAATAAAATAATAGAAACATTCGAATCAATATAAAAGCGTCTGCTAGTGTCAAATACACACACATTGTGTGCTACTGATTCCTAAAATAGGACCTTACTGAATTCTTTGGCAAGCACGTATTTCTAAATTTATAGTATTGTTCATTCATTCATGTGAAATTTCGCCTTCTTTCCCTTTCTTCTGACGGTTACACGGGTTTTTAGTTTCAAATCCTATTTATCTCTCTCGAGAGAGAGACCCTAAGGTAAAAAGCTAGTTAGGGACCAAAAGCATATTTTAGAACTTCAAGTATTTTATTAAAAATGTATTAATTTGAGATTAGATTAAAATTTTGGATTTTCGTTGTTTTATTAGATCACCTTGCCAACAGAAAAATTTGGTCTTCCTACTGCATCTGTTTTAATTAACAAACCACATTTTTTGAGAGAAGTATATTTTAATTTAATGGTTTATGTTTTAAATGAGAAAAATTATGATTTTTTTTTAAACTTTATTCCTTTGGTGATGCAGATTATATAAAGCTAAAAAATCGAAAATAAAACTGCCTGTAGTAACCGATATCTCACCAAGTTTGAGTTCAAAAATTTCAAAGCTTTCAAGAAATAAAATAATTTGATAAAAAAAATGAAGGGATTTATATAAATTTCAATTTATTTTATAAAAATTTAATTAAATGAAACGTTAAAAAAATTTAAAAATCATACATTACAATTTGTACTTTCAAATGCACAAATACATTTTATATACAAACAGTAAGATAACAAAATTAATTTATTTCTTTTAAATGAAAAGTATTCCCAAAAGATACCGTACTTTTGCTCAAAATTTTTATTAATATCGAAAAATATTAAGATAGTTGTAAAATCTGAAAAGAATTGATAGTTAATACATTGCACAGTTAAAGAAAATCTGATAAATTTATATGCAAACACATTATTTATTCGGCATGAACTATATCGCATTTATAGCATTATTCAACTAGATTTTTACCATATTTCATTTAATTTTTGAAGTTAAACTTGTCTGAATTTGTTTATTTGAATGTAACCTAAAGTGAATATTAGAAAAATTAAATTAAACAATAGAATGTATTCACTAAAATGAATATCCCAAGTCGGAAGAATATTTAAATCGTCTATTAAGACATTCGATATAAGAAAAGGAAGATATATCCTAAAAAGAAGCTTATATAGGAAAAACAATTGTATTCATCAGCTTATGCAAATTGCCTGCTCATAATTACATCTTTAAGACTCGTTATGAAAAAATTGTATTTTTGCGAAGGTGATGCAATTGGCGACATATTTAATTCTATTAACAAACTATTGAGGTCTGAGGAATTTTCATCGTAAATTTAGGCATCAATTTTGAAGATCAAGCCTGAACTGCATGATTTAATAAATCAAATATAAAACATTTTTGGAAGATAATAGCATAACTTTAAACTCCCCTAATGGACAAGTGCTAATTAATTCAAATCTTAAATCTATTGTCATTCAGTATGACGAAATGGGGGGAAAATAGACTTTAGGGTACCCTTGGCGAAAATTGGCGATTTTTTGTGGCCAAACATGTTTGAAGAAACAAAAATGGCGCCAAAAACACCATGCAATTATACGCACACAACTTAAAAAAATTACATAAATTTTAAATATATTTATACAAATAAAAATAAGATATTTTACGTTAATAAAGAAACGTAAAAACAATTATTTTTATCACGATATTCAATGTCATCCAATTCGGTGCCAAATTGGAGAGGAACTAAGAGGCAACCTGTGAAGTATAGGCCACCCGGCAAAATGGACAGTAACTCTCAATGGAATGAAGAAAGACAAAGAATCAAAATTTTGATAATTAAATGTGCCAAGTGTGATAACTAACTCAAGTTTATTACTTAATTTAAGATCATGTGCCAGAAATGACTCATCATTCACGAAGGATTAACGCATGCGCCGTTGACTTTTGCACTGAACTTGGGTATTATGTCCAAGCATTTTCATTCATCATCAGAATATGCTGGATTCTGATATTTCAGAAGGGTTAATGGTATATATTTACAATTAAAATTAATGGGAATAATACCATTTGTCTTTTCACATTAGCATGTCATTTCCAACAGCTTGGTTACAAACAATTGAATCCAATTAATTTTGCTAGACAGCTTTTTGGGCTTTTTCTATTTTAAAAGGGTAAATTTTCTTAGCACTACTTTCATCAAAAAGTTTATTTACATTGATCAGCGGCTTTATCACTGTCTTTATTCTTTTCATTATTTTATCAAATATTATTCCGTAAAAGCGTATTCTTTACATTTATTTGTACGTAAAACCATTTATAATTCTCAAACCGTTTTCACAAAATTGGGGAATATATCTAATAGATTGCTTTGATGTGATTTTGAAAGTAATTATAATCCAAGTCAGCATTTTTTATAATCGTTATAAAATGTTTTTCGGTGGACCATATTTTAGGCCACCTACAAACATTTGCTCTTTGGTGTCTCGCCAATTTGGCACTAGGTTGTATAATGTTGAATGTGGAAATAAAATTTTTTGTTTGTAAAATATGTGCAACTTTTTAATTGTGTATCATTGCATAGTGTTTTTGGCGACATTTTGTATTTTTAACGCCCGAAAAAAACGATTGGCGACAAAAAAATCGCCAATTTTCGTCAAAGAGCACCCTAAAATAGATTTTTTCCAATGTTTGTATATCGGGTTTGGAGATTTCAGTTTAATTGCTGTTATGAATGAAATAATCAACAACTCTTATTTTGTCTACGGCAGTGAAACAATCATGAAAACAGCTACTTCTTATAGTGCAAAATCTGTAGCTGAACCGAGTAACTCATTCTTGCAATAAATTATGGTTCAAAGTTCAAAAAAATTTTAAGGCTGGAAATATTCTTTGTAAAATAAATTTGTAACACTAAAACTACAGCAACTGAAAAGCTTCAAAAATTTTACTAATTATGAGATTTATATCTTGAAATAAAGATAATTCAAGTATACACGTAAAATATATTAAACACTCTCATTCGCGTGCACAAAAACAATAGAAAATTTAACTGCAGTAACAGGAAAATTCTCTCATCAAAGATCATAATCTAAAATCCAACACATACCTAAATAATGGTGCAGTTTCTTTCTTGGTTTCTTTGTCACTCAACGGTCATTTTTTGCACACGAAGGCTAATTAGACCGGGACTTACGGTTTAAAGTGGATTCCGAACCACTACAAACATCCATGCCCAAGGTGAGATTCGAACCCACGAACTGTTGAACCGAAGAAATAATGGTGCAGATGAGCCCTGGAATGTACCTTAAAGTTAACGGGCTTACTCGCCCATCACCGAGAGCCTCATCATTATCATGGTCAGGTGTTGAGGTCACACCAGAGCTGGCACCCTCTTCTTCACATCCACGCCATACCAGTGGAAGGAATTTGAACGTCACACATTAACGCGGATACAACCCTAATTCTTGGAACTCTAGCAGCCAAATGAGGGAGAATGTGGTCACCCTCCCAATCACAGTCCGCGGTAAATGATGCTTCACTTGGGTGATCCTAACGGGAAGCGGTGTGAAACTCTGAGCTGCTAAAACTCTCATAAACGTGATAACAAAACCCTTAGAATAAATTTTAACATAGATATACATACTATTGTCTAATAAATATCTTAGTGATAACATCCCAACTAAAAGATTTCAGATTCTTTCAACCAAACAATATGCAACTATAATAGTTATCTGTACGTATACAAAACTTGTTACAATTCCAAAAAAAAAAATATTAACAAATTCAAATTACATCAATTTTATCGGTAATATTGTATACCTATTTCTAACAAACGTCAATTTTGCTTCCGAGAAAACTTTGCATACCTACCAACATTACTGAAACACTGAAATTTTCATCTAAAATTATAAAACTTTCCAGAAAAAAATGTATACACTATATTTATCTTTTACTTAATAGACTTGGGTTATTTTCGTTATGTTCGCTTTTCTGCTTTGCCTAATCGCAATTACGCTATCCTGAATTTGTTTAATTATTTATTATAACTATAATCGTGAAATTTCGTGGGATCGTGGGATTTTTTTTATTCGTTTTCTTTTATGTGGTTCCTATATATACGAGGGTTACTCTGAAATTTTTGAGATACGCGCAGACGAGAATTTACAAAATAAAAATAACGGTTTAATTTTAAAGTGACAAAGTATTTTAACACAGAAAATGAATTTTTACTGACTTACTTCAACTTGATTAGCGTGGAATAAATTTTAAACAGAAGAGAAAATGGAGTTGACGCGAGAACATTTTCGCGCTATGATTTTCTAAGATTTCAAAGCAGGATTCAATCAAGAAGAATGCGTTCAACAGTTGCAATTAGCATTGGGTGATGAATCTCCAGCTCGTGCTACTGTATTCAGATGGTTTAGAGAATTTAGAAGAGGTCGCAATTTTCTTCAGGATGAAGAACACACAGGAAGGCCGCCGTCGGCAGTCATCCCGGATAATGTGTCTGCCATATCGAAAAATGTTAATAGATGATAATCGCTGTACCTATCAAATGATACAGAAGGAACTTAACATTGGATCCGCAGCCATACACAAAATCATTCATGAAGAATTACATATGAAAAAAGTAGTTTGCCGTTGGGTTCCCCATAATCTAACTGAGCATCAAAAGAGGAGCGTGTCAGAATCAGTAAAGAAACTCTTAATATGCTGAATGATGGTGGCCTCCACATCATTTCTAGAATTTTAACAGGTGATGAAACGTACATACCGTTTTTTGACGTTCCAACACGTCAAGAAAGCAAAGTATGGGTCTTTGAAGATGATCCCACGCCGACAATGGTGAAAAAACAACGCGCACTGAAAAAAGTGATGTATGCCGTTTTCTTCAGAAGTACAGGATTGGTCAAAGCCATCCAGTTGGAAGGACAGAGGACAGTAACAGCAAACTGGTAATAGCAAAATATATACCACTCAATGTCTTCCAGAAATTCTATAAGAACTGAATGTTAGGGGACTAGTGCTTCACCATGACAATGCATCTTCGCATACAGCCGGATTAACAGTTGAGTTTCTTAAACAAAAACAAATTAAAGTGATCGAACATCCACCGTATTCACCTGATCTAGCTATGTGCGACTTTTGGTTACTCTTTAATCTAAAAAAGAACTTACGTGGACGTCGTTTTCATTCAGAAGAAGAGATTGATGTGGCTATAAATGCATTTTTTTCATCTATTCAAAGAAATGAATGGCTTGAGGCACTTAAACTGTGGAAAATTCGTCTACAAAAGTGCATCGATGCTGGAGGAGACTACTTTGAACACACCTAAAATTTTGTAAGTATAACTTTAAAAACCTAGTTGTATCTCAAAAATTTCAGAGTGACCTTCGTATCACACAAAAAGAGGTTTGATATTATCAATTTTTGTGAATAATTGTGAATATTGTGAATCGTTTACATTAGAAAGGTGGCAACACAACATAAAGTTGACATTAACGCCACCTATTGCGAGTTTTGCAGAACTATACCCTCATATTTTAAAATAATAATTCCACATAGTAATATTAAGAACGCTTTTAATTAATGGAAATAAATCCTACCAAAAAACATAATTTCAACATTCAAAATTCAAAAAACAATTCAAAAATTCAATTCAAAAAACAAAACAAACAAAAACAAAAAACAAAACAACAATTAAAAAAAAACAAAAAACAGAACAAAGCATTGTATGCTACAAAGTTAACGCAGAAGTAAAAAAAAAAAAAAAAATTTGGTAATTCTTACAGCTGCCATCAAATGACAACATGTTAAACGATACACAGCCTAATACCACGAAGCAGTTGACATTTTGCAATCCCGGTACAGATACGTCACTTCCCAAGTATCAGTACGCACTCTGCTAAGACAGAAATAACTCGCGAAATCACCGAAGAGCGAATCCTCGAATAAGATTCATATATCGATTAATCTCGATGGAATATGAAACACGCAATTAATCAAATACAACCGACGAATTAATATCATTATATCAACTGTAACTACACACAACGTCGCACTGGGGACTTATTGATTATTATGTTAAAGGCCGGTGTGTGTCCGTTCCCAAACCTTTTTTTTTTCATCGATCGGCCCTAAGACTCATCATCGATTCATCGGTCGGGCTTCCCTTCGTTACGGCAGAGGAAAAAAAAAAAGTATTTTTCTTATCTTCCTATTAACGAAATGTATGTATACAATTACAGGATTATCTTGTAATAAAAACATTTTATGGTAAATATTTACTTCTTTTTATCTGTCGTCTGCAGACATAAATGTTAAATAAAATTCGGTGGCAGCATTAACGATTTTTTCGATTTCTTCTGAAACTAAATAAAATGCAATAAGACTAGATTATAAATGATGATAATAAGTGAAATAGTATGATCAACAGTATTTTTGAACGCTGATATTTTTCAATAAATTGGTTGTGGTTTTATAATAAAAAAATTTAAATCGTATTCGATGTTTATTCAAATAAAACACAATTAAATTAGAAAAGTTGCTCTTTTTATACTTTTCTTTTGTTAATGATATCAACTACCTTAGGTTAAAGTTTACTTAGAGTACCCCTTGATTTTTTGACACCAAGATAGGCGCAAAAGCGTGAATAACAACCCCGAAACTACCTTAGTTAAAAAGCTGAAAATACCAGGGTTGCCACAAATTAATATTTATCGCCAAATTTTTTGCCAAACTAAGGAGTACCCGTATCTACAACGAACTTTTGTCTTTTTACATTTATAAGCAAATTGACTTTCTTCGACTAATGAATTAATACACTGTTGCTATTCTCATGAATTTAATTGAACACCGAAAACAATTTTAAAAACATCTGCTTAAATCAAAACGATATTTCATTGAAAATAATTCAAAAATCAGTTTATCGATGTAAAATGTTGGGATTAATGGAAATCCACCCACAACTTATTATATATTGTTGTTGTTGTTACTGTTCCAGATGGTCCAATTCCAATACTAGACCACCTCCACAAGTTCATAAACTGCCAGGAAATCCACAAACATAAGAGGCTTTGAGAAAGCCTCTTCAAAGTCAAAATTCAAGCAGTTCAAGATGTGCTCAGGCGATGCCTATTCACCTTTACATTTTGTGCATAGACTAAAAGTCTTTTGACCCAGCACATATTTGAGGCCTCTTAGGTGACCACTGGCGAAGAGTGAATTACAAGTCTGGTGGCCGCTAGCTCCCTCGAAAAGAAAGGCGCCAACAGGGCGGTTTTTATTATGAATGTAAAGGGTCAAGTGATAGAGAAAACCATCTAATCATTAATAGTAATCAATAAAGATTCTTACAAAAATTAATAACTATACCAAGAATTTTAATTAAAGTCTCCAAAAATTAGATATTTTCACTTCGATAAAAGACAATTGAGGACGAAAAACATGGAGGTTGTTGATACGTTTTCTAGATTCCAGCAAACCTTTTGTGGCCCACGAAAATTGAATGCATAAATTGTTTTATTACAAGTCTATACTCATGTGTAATTCTAATTTCTTTATCACTTCATTTCAGTATGCAAACGATTAATACTAATTCATCAAGCATTGCTGTGTACATTTCACAAGAGAAACTGTAACTCATGTTTAATTTCTATTTCCCTCTAGAAAATGAGCCGAAAATTTCGTCCGCGAATATTCGATGACATTAGCGTCTGATTCTCAAAAAGTTCGATAGAATCCACTAGACAAAAACTTAAAGTTAATAATAGAGATTAAGTTGAGGTTAATTAATACTAGAAGCTTCAATATATAATGGGAAAATAATTGATTTTACCATCAGAAGAATATCAGTTAATTACGATTTCGCAGATCTGTTACGTTTTTTTTGTTTTTAATTGCTAAGTAATTTAAAAATTAAATCAGTTTTCTCTAAACTTCAACTTAATCATTAAAATAGTTCATAACTTTCAATAAAATTTATTAACAATTCTAAAAAGTTCCGCAAGATACTTCAACAAAAGTTGGTTGATAACATAAGACACTAAATTGTTAGATGTGAAAAATCCCTACCAACACTTGATCAACTTTGTTTTTCAATGAATGGAATTAAAAGTTTCTTTTCCAACGGCGGGCACATTTGGGTGACGAACCTTATGCCACAACAAGGCCAGAGAATGCTACTCATTTGTCGTTACCCAGCGGGCACCTGTGAACCAAGTCACGGAGGCGTGTAGCATTACTCGCGCCATACCACCACAAACTCGTTTATGCAGACGAGGGCTACATTCAGACCGGAACTTACAGTATAGAAGTGGACATCCGAAGGACTACAAACATCCATACCCGAAGCTGGGATTCGAACCCGGGACCCACAGCTCAGGAGTCAGAAATGCTAACCACTCAGCCAATCGGTCGGCAGGAAATTATAATAAAAGAAGCCATTTTTATTCCAGTCTAATATGTGATATTACCAAAGATTTGACATCTAAAAGAGATTCAAATGCATCGTGCCATTTAATCGGACACAATTTTTATTTTGAAAATCAACAAATCTTAAACTAGAAGAACTGGAATGCTCGAAACACATTTCAATTTATTACAAAAAATTTGAATTCAAGATTAATATAGGAATGAACAAAATTATCCGATATTTTAAGCAGTTTTAAATCCTAAAATTATGCTTAAAAGATATGCCACGCAAAGAATTCATAATGAAGATAATTTTTACAAGAAATATCTCGCCAAACGAAATTTTTTACTTAAAAAATTTATATTTGCGCATTATTTGGAAGTTTTCATATCACGAGAAAGTGATGCCATCAGATATATATAAATGAGGAAAAAGTGAAGGATGCGTAGGAGCGTTACCCGCGCCATACTACTATAAACCCGTTTATAGGGCGGGCCACATTCATACAACAACACAGAAGAAAGGACAGAGAAACACAGAGAAGAAAAGAAACATCCATGCCCGAACCGAGATTCGAACCCGGGACCAACAGCTTAGGAGTCAGGAACGCTAACCACTCAGCCAATCGGTCGGCGGAATTAAAAGTTACGTTTTATGAATTAATGTATATGAAACCCAGCTGCTCAGTAGTTTAACGCCGCATCCCATAAAATCAGCATCACTTGCCGCGAAGAAGGATTTGGGTTGACCACATCCTCTCTCTGGGTTGCTGAAGCTCCGTGTCCACGATCATCTGTGACTTCCTAAAGTCCTTCAGCTGGTGGCGTTGTTTTTGCTGCAGACTTCCAGCTGCCTAGCCCTGAGTTAGGCTCTACCCAATTAAATAGAAACAGTTAAGTTGAGTCCTCATGATTTTGAAGCAGGGACCACGCAGAAGACCCTCAATACTTTACCTGCCAACCGCCGCGGTATCATTTCACTTGGAGGACATTGCGACCACGACATATATAATGTGCCCCAACCGTCTTCAGCGAAAACGACGGATTTTCGGTTAAGCCGGGATTCGAATTCACCCTTCCCGATAATGAGAACGAAGCCCTAACCAACCAGGCCATGGATGTGAATAGAAGGGTGCCGGTTCAGGCGTCACCTCGTCACCTTACCGTGATTCAAAATTACGAGGCGCTTGGTAAGAGAGTGTTCCAAGCCCCTTAATATTAAGCTACAATCCAGGGTTCATATGAACCGTTATAGGCATGTGAACAAACGCCTTTAAGACTATACAATGGTCACAAAAGGTAGAATATGATATGTAGAAAAAGTAAACATAATTTAAATATGAGCAATTTTACTTTATTAGATAGTTTTTACTGGCCGACTACAAGCAGTTTAACTTGGAAATAAATATGCTGGAAAATAATTGTTTTGGTATTCTAAAATTGTAAAGGGGGTCATACCAAAAATGCGTTCAACATCGACAGTTACTTTTTGGAAATAGAGCTCCAGTGGCTCAATAGCTTCACGCCGCTTCCCGTAAGCTCAGCAAAGTGATGCATCATTTGCCGCGGGCAGTGGTTGGGAGGGTGACGACGGTGTACTCTCCTTCACTGGGTTGTTGGAACTCCGTGGGTTGGGGACGTGTCCACGTTAATATGTGACGTCAATGTCCTTCCGCTGGTGTGGCGTGGATGTGGAGAGGAGGGTGCCAGCTCAGGTGTGGCCTCGTCACCTGACCGTGGTTCAAAATGACGAGGCACCTTAAATAGAGCAAAGTCGTACTTTCACCTTCGTGGTGCTCTGATCCAAACGAAAGACGTTCTCTATTGACTTAATTCGCACTGCCAAAGGCATAGCGAGCTTGGCTTGTCCAATGTCATAAACAACAACAACAACAACTTTTTGGAAATGCATTTCCATTTAGTTCTATAGTACTCAGAATGTTTACAAAATTTTAAAGGGGTGGTCGCAATTCTCTTCCGAGTGAAGAGCACACAAGAAAATCGTTGTCAACTGTAATCTCAGAGTCCGTAACTGCCAAGTGGAAAATGAAATTGATAATTACTTTAACTAAAAATTAATGCATGAAGATTTGTATCAAATAGTTTTCCGTTGAGCTCATTATAATTTAATTGAGCATTTAAAAAAGGAAAAGTGTCAGAATCTGTAAAAATGCACTTACAAATAGTGTCTACAGCATTGTTTCTAAAATCGTAACTGGTGATGAAATATACGCATTGCTATTTTCTGACTTCCCATCGTATCAGAAATCTAAAAGACGGTTCCTTCAAGATGATTTCAAACCGACATTCCTGAAATGACACATCAAAACCACCAAGCTATGGAAAAGCATACATATATAGCGGTGCAGGACTATAGCATAATTGTTTGTTTGTTTGTTTGTCGCTCAACGGTCATTTTTTGCACACGAGGGCTAATTAGACCGGGACTTACGGTTTAAAGTGGATTCCGAACCACTACAAACATCCATACCCAAGATGGGATTCGAACCCACGAACTGTTGAACCGAAGGCAAGAGCGCTAACCATTCGGCTGCCAGCTCGGCTGGACTATAGCATAAGGTTAACGGGTTTGGAATACTCGCCCATCACCGAGTGCCTCGTCATTTTGAAACAAGTTAGATGACGAGGTCACGCCTGAGCTGGCACCCTCCTCTTCAGATGCATGCCATATCAGATCAACAGTTTGTTTTGTTTTGTTTGTCGCTCAACGGTCATTTTTTGCACACGAGGGCTAATTAGACCGGGACTTACGGCTTAAAGTGGATTCCGAACCACTACAAACATCCATGCCCAAGGTGGGATTCGAACCCACGAACTGTTGAACCGAAGGCAAGAGCGCTAACCATTCGGCTGCCAGCTCGGCCTATCAGATCAACAGAGGGAGTCTGGGTGTCACATATGAACGTGGACACGTCCCCGACCTATGTAGTTCCAGCAACGTGATCACCCTCCCAACCACTGTCCGCGGCAGCTCCACTTTGCTGATCTTAACGGGAACCGGCGTGAAGCTACGGAGCCTGCTACAGAAAGACAGAAAACAGTCACTCTATTGAATGTCAAGAATGAATATTAGAAAATCCATCACGAGTCTTCTAACAGCCACTGCATTCATTCAAATTAGCCTTCATTTCCAAATTTAATGGCAAGATTAACGTTTGAGTTTCTTGAACGGAAACTCAAAATTATAGGACATCCATTCCTCTTACATGATCTAGTACAGGGCTCTTGACTACTACGTAATCTAAAATGGAGATAGAATGCTGTGAAAAATCAAACACCTAACGGAAACGAGAACTTTCGATTTCGTTGTCTGCCGATTGAAAATATATGTGTCTCTGAATAATGTGGAACGAAACGTCTAAACCAGGGCTTCTTAAACTATGGGTCGCGACTCCATTGGGGTCGCGTAGCAAAATTCTGGGGTCGCGAGAGATAAAAATACAATTTAACAGAAAATGTTTCTTAACTTGTAAAATTATTGTTATAAAGATAAAATAACAATTATCGTAGATAAATATATCATAAAATCTTCTAGTTCGGAAAGATTGTTTGTACCTGCATTTCTATTAAGAGTATTATAATACTCTTAATAGAAATGCAGGTACAAACCGAAAAACCGAAATGATCCTGAAATCGAAACCGAAATGATCCTGAGAAATATTATCAACAAAATTTCTAGGTATTATTGCTGAAGAAACTATATAAACATTTCGTTTTATTCTCATTTAGCCATTGTTTGATTGTGAACGAAATGCATGTTATTCCGAATTTGTCAGTTTAAAAAAATTTTCCATTTATACTCGTATATTGTTGGATCTACTACCAGCCAGTTAATTGAATTTATTTTTTTATCAGTGAAAGTAGTAGTGTTAAGAAAATACAAGTTGCTAAGGCATTTAACGATTTGTTTTAAGATTTTAAGTTTATTATTGTGTTTTTAATAAATAGTTTTAAATATTTCACAAGTTTTTATAATAATTATCTACAACTACATAATTGTTCCTGTAGGACATAACAACCAGGTATGTATAGTATTAAATTATTACTCCAAAAAGGTATGTTTCAAAACGAATTCTAAACTTTTATATTTTTATATGTATATGTATATTACCTAATAAATAATCATCAAAAAATATTTATTTTTCTTTTATATTTGTATGGGGTCGTCAAGAAACTCGCAATCATAAATGGGGTCGTGAATTACAAAAGTTTAAGAAGCCCTGGTCTAAACTTATGTTTGTGCTAATTACTAATGTTATGTATGTTAATGTGTCGTCCAAAATGAAGGTATTTTGTGTTATTGAGCGATCCTAGAGACCACATGATCGTGACAACCTCACACATTTCTCAATAGAAAATACTTTTCCTAATAAATGAGCATTTAAAGTTACCTTACAATTGTAAAATCTGCATGGTGGAGCTATATTGAATGAAATCTTAAGATGGTCAGGGTTTGGTTTGTCACTTTACGGTCATTTTTCTCAACTTCACCTGGACTTACAACAAGAAGTGTATTTCAGACACATACAATATTCATACCAAATGTGAGGTTCAAATCAGCAATTGAACGATAATCCTAACAGTCAACTGGACGATAATTCCTTAAGACCTACAATATATAAAGTGCATTTCACACATCTACACCAAATATGAGATTCAAATCCACTATCAATTGAACAATAATCATTGAATACAGTCCCCAAAATCAAACCGTTAGTTATCATCAGATAAAATAAAAAACGCAATCAAGAATATTCTCATACGAGAAAATTAGAATTCCAATAACCGTAGATTTTGACTAGGAGCAAACATCGGTGCCAGAAGTTGGTTTGTAGCTCAACGGTCATCTTTTGCACTCGAGGGCAAACCAGATCAGACATACAATTTAAAATAGATTTCAAACTACTACAAACATCCAAATCCGAGGTAGGAATCGTACCCATGAACGATTGAACCGATGACCAGAATGCTTGCTAACGCTCCCAAAGTTGGAATCGAAACTTCGAGAATTTGTACAAGGTTTAGTTTACCATTTATGGTCATTTTTTTTTTTTTGCTTTCGGGGACTAATTAGACCGGGATTTAGTTTAAAAAGGATCCCGAACCACTACAAATATGCATGCTTAAATCGGGATTCGAACCCACGAGTTCTTGAACCGAAGGAAAGAGTGCTAAAAGGTGCAGTTGTTATGAGGTTGGTTTGTTTGTCGCTCAACGGTCATTTTTTGCACACGAGGGCTAATTAGACCGGGACTTACGGTTTAAAGTGGATTCCGAACCACTACAAACATCCATGCCCAAGGTGGGATTCGAACTCACGAACTGTTGAACCGAAGGCAAGAGCGCTAACCATTCGGCTACCAGCTCGGCAGCTGTTATGAGGAGAAGGGCTGTGAACAGAAATACGAACTTTTTGATGGAATTCAAAACTTTTCACGATTGTGATGCATTTGAATATTGCTTTTTTTTAATGGATCAAGAATCATTATTTGAAACAATTTAAAATAAGATCTTTAAAAATAGAATCTAGTAAAATAAGTGAAACAATTTAATAACTACAAACACATAAGTAATTTTGATAAATATGCTAAAGAAAACAAGTTTTGAACAACAAATTCCTAAGACACCCTTGGTGTCAACGAACACAACTAATAAGTTTTCACGATACCATTAATGTACTAGAAAGTATAAGTGACATTTATGAAATCTCAGTTATTCTAACCCAAAATTCACAAACCAAATTTAGTAGCTAATATTAAAATTTTTACTACATAATTTTATGTAAACTTTAAAACTTTTAATCTGTGACAAATATTAATTAATATAAGTTATTAATTATTATATATATATATATATATATAATATTTGTAATTTTTTATTTTGAAATCAATTTTGTCATACTCTTTTCTTAAAAGTATATACCAAAATCTAGTCCTTAAATTCTCAATCAATATCGCCAAAAACGTTGCCAAATTAATTTTTACCTATATTAATTCTATTACTTGCTAGCTATTTTATTAATTGTCAATTGATAAAAAATTAATTTGAAATGTTCAGTTATTGTAAAAAAAGAAAGAGAGAAAGTTTAGGTATTTTAAAGACGTTTGTCTCATTTAAAGTCATTAAACTGAATTCGTCAGAATAATCGGAATGTTATAGTTAGATATTGCTAAATTTTTAATATTTGTAGAAGGAAAAATTCAAAGTATAAAATAAATGCTAAACTAAATACGATACGGTTGAAGTGAAGAAAAAATAATAAGAAAAATAAGATTTTCGAATTGTTTGAAAATTTGATAAAAATTAAGCAATTAAAAATGATGCATTCAAATTTTCGTCACCAAATTAAAAACATAAAAGCATCAATGTGGATATATTTGAATATATAAATTTCGGAGAAAGTAGTTTTACGGTAAAGTATGCTACTCTACAATGAAAAAATGGCGACATCTTTGGGATTTTAGCAATATAGTGGTATCAAATCCAAACACGATTGCGAATATTCCAATAAGTATACAACACAGGGTTTCAGTAAAATATTTATCAAAGAAAACAATGAAATGGCTAAAAATATTTTTATTTACACACAAAGAATTAAGTAAATCTTTTTTTCTGCAAATAGGGTCATTTTTCACTTTCAAAAATCGAAGAATTTCCCTATTTCATTAAAAATAGAGGTATGCCAACATCAACCAATAAACAATTCATAGCTAGACGAAATTCAAGAGAAAAATACTGTGTACTTTTTCTAAATATGTTTACTTTCCTCCAGAAAGAAATGCAAATAAAGTTCTGTCAAACCATTTCTAGCTGTAGAAACTTGGAAAAAATTGCATTTCTACTTTTCTTTTTCCATTCTCAGCGACTTGGCAAAACTGGAAAGAAGCCAAACTAAGACTTTTCGCTAATCGATAGCAATATTCCAAAGTTAAAATGAAAAAAGTAACGAGTAAAAAAAAAAATACCTCGTAACTTTTAAAGGAGAACGTCAGCATTTGTTAACGCTTTGAGAAAAGTTATATCACCAGTTTTATTTGCAATAAAATCTGTCATTCACAAGTGCAAATATTTCCGAATGTTCCATTTGAATTTCCGGCTAAACGATATAAATAAGTTAAAGCACTTAATATTTAACATTTTAAATCTATTGCAAAACAAATTTTTAACGCTGGCTTATTTAATAAAAATATAAGATTAAATAATGTAACAAAATACATTCTTAGAAAATCAGATAAAAATATTAGTGATGTGTGAAAAGTTGTGCAAATATATTCTACTATACCCTTAAAAGTACATTTCGTCGAGTAAGACGCTTATTAATCGTTTGCTCTTTTGTATGCAAACGACTGTTTGGCGTCTTAAAATCTTCGCAGACGACTTCCTAGTGGCTATCGTTTTCCTTAATGAGGCCATTCAGCGAATTTGGTTAGTTTTATTTTTCCTCTTGAATTTATTACAAGCAGGCGCGCAAAATTTGATCTCCTTGTTAATTTTAATCGAAATGTGTAAACTATTTTTATAAATAGAATATTTAAATGCTTTAAAAAAAAACCTGAATGAAATAATCAATTAGTTTTAATAAATGAATCGAAAGATAAGTTAGAATTCATTACCTATCTTTATAATTAATATGACAAGAAAGTAAAAGAATCGTATTTATTTATGTAAATTTCAATTGTAAAATTTATTTCTTTATAATAACATAAAAAATATTTCACTTAAACTATAGGAAATCATTTTTTTAATTGCTAAAAACTTATACTCTACTTATTTATTAATATGAATCTAAAAATAATACACCTTCCTAGAGTACATAATTAACTGATAATTTTTTAAAATATCGAGAAAAAAAATTCGAGGAATGTTTTCTTGATGTCTTCTTACACTTTCTATTAATCAAATTCAGTAATTTTTTTAATAATTTGAAAGCATTTGTCCATATTTGAAAAGGTGGGTTTAAAAAATCAATTTTATTTGTTGATTTAATACTAGAAAGTGATGAATAAAAATCGTTTGCGAGTAAAATAATAACTCATAAGCTTTTAGAATCAAAAATTTAATATTTAGGAAAATGTAAATAAGTAAGTCTTGTCTTATAACGAAAATTTAACCGCATGTGGACCTGTGTTGATTAAAAGAAATTAAATGTTGATTTAATAATGCAAACGATTTAGGCATCAATTTAGTGTAAAACGCTATTGACCACCGAGTGTCACTACTTATTATAATCATATTGGACAATTTTACTTATGCTTTATATGAAAGTTAATCATTTTTAATAAAAACAAGTCATAAAAACATCTTAAGATTATCCAAACTAATTAAAATTATTACGAAAATTAGCGTGTACTAGCAATACCAATAGCGTCACCTCGTCATTTTTCACTACCAGTGATGAACTTGAGGCTACAAATTCCGTAAGAAAAAATGCAATTTTTAGGCTTGAGTTATTAAATTTCTTTATTTTAAACTTTTTTATTGAATTTCGAAAAGAAATTAACTCTTGACCAACATCCAATCAAAAGCGAAATTTAAGATAATTTTAATCACTACATCTTCTCACGTTGCTTTTTAACATTTTATTCATAAAAAGTAAAGTTTCTGAATAATTAATTAAGAGACTGATATTAAGACATTTTAATAAAAATTAAAAATGCAACTCAAATATAAAAGCAGACAAGTGCTTATGATTAAAAACATCCTTATGCACTAAAAATCAATTAGATTGAGTATAAACGTTATTTTTCTCAATAGAAAAATGCTGGGCCCACACCCGAACAGGTATCACTCTAACAATCGGTTCACCAGCTTGTGGGTTCGAATCCCATCTCGATCTTAGATGTGTGTAGCGATACGGAATGCATGTTAAACTGTAGGTATCATTTTAACGAGTCTTTAATCTTATGGGGGGGGGTGAACATTTTGCTCGTGAAATATTTTTACACTATTTTTTACTGTTATTTATGAACATAGAGGCTAACTTTATCCGGATCACAGTTTAAGGAGAACTACAGAGGGTATTAACACATTTTTAGAACGATTTCGATTAAGAATTTTAAAAAAGTAAATGTTTTGAAATAAAAAATTTTGGCAACAGCTTATTATTTGAAATGAGAAATATCGTCTGCTACTTTTAAATTTATTCTTCTTTCAAAATGTCGCATGTAAACAAGTTGTGGATAGACGGATATGTTTTTGCGCTTTCCGAAGAGAAAATTTATTATTCCAGGATTCAAAAACGTTGTGAAATGCATGGTATTAAAATTTCTAAGTGCAAAATAAGCAACATTATTAATCGGACAGGTAAAAACTGTCAATCATTATTTTTACATGGAAAGAAGACTCCAAACGAATATCCGAAAAAAAGTACGTACTGTTTCAAATGTTTCTAAAGTGAAATCACTGGTAACAAACGAAAATCCGCCAACACAAAAATCAATTGCAAAGTTTTTAGATACATCTGTAGCAACAATAAATCAAAATAATAAATCAAGATTTACAACTTAAAAAAGCTACAAAACATAATGTTCACCAGCTTTTGCCGAGGCATGTGGCTCAACGCAAAACATTTTGTAGAATCCTGTATGAAAACCATTTAGCAGGAGATAAATGGAAATACATTGTGACCCTTGATGAAGCATGGGCTTAACTAAATGACTGCAACAAAAAAAGGTCTATTTACTATAAGAAACGAGGAGAAAAAAAAACCCTGGTTTCGTCAATGTAAAGAAAGTTTCAGTAAGGGGTTTATGATAGTCGCAGATTTCTTCTACAATGGGAAATTAAAAATAAAAAGAGTAGAAAAAAATGTTAAAATCAACTCATCATACTATCAGGAGAAGGTTTTACGTCCAATATTTATAGAAGAAATTCCACTTCTTTATCCCAAAAACTTTCAAAGAGTGAAACATCAACAAGACAAAGCTACAAGTCATACTTCGAAAACTACAACTGTATTCCTTGGAAAAATGAAGACTAATACAGGTATTGCATATATACCTTTTCAACATATTCCTGTAAAGTCCCCTGACGTTTCACATATGAACTATTGTGCCTTTGGTCTGTCAAAAAGAGCTCTTTCTAAACGCAAATCCACCACAATACATGGACTCTGGAAAGTAGTGGAAGAGGAATGGAAAGCAATACCCCTGGAAATTTTACGAAAAGCTCTTATATCATGAAAATCACGATGCAGACTTATAGTCCAGAAAAAGAGCTATCAGATCGAACATTTAAAAAAATAGTCTTTACATTTTAAACATTAATTAAACGGCCCCAAAATCGTTCTAAAA
Source organism: Latrodectus hesperus (assembly GCA_037975125.1). Lineage (NCBI taxonomy): Eukaryota > Metazoa > Arthropoda > Arachnida > Araneae > Theridiidae > Latrodectus > Latrodectus hesperus. Next base: position 4,635,481 of record JAJQOW010000015.1, on the reverse strand, counting down.
ATGTGTTAATACCCTCTGTAATTATAATTTCTAGTGCCAAGCTGCTATAGGACTTTTACCGTTCCGTACTACAAAGGGCAGTTTGTCCCTCAAAGGTCACTTTCTGCACATGAGGGCTAAATAGACCAGGACCTACGGTTAAAGTGGATATTAAACCATTACAAGCATCCAAGCTCAAAGATTCGAAGTCACAAACTGTTGGTCAGCTCTCTTGCATTCGGTTCATTTGGCTACCAACTAGGCCACAAGGGGCAGAAGTGATTTCAACTTATACAGTGAGGCACCCAGTGGGTGTGCCATCGTTGCCCCGACAAATTGAATCTTCGTAATTTAGAAGTACAGAACAAGCAGAAGACCCCCAATACTTGGCCTGCCACACGCAGATATCATTTCACATGGAGGACATTGCGACCACGGCCTATTTAACTTACTCCAGCTGCCATTAGCCAACACGACAGATCTTTGGTTCTGTCGGGATTCGAAGAGGCTGCCTTCTGATAACGAGAGCAAACAGTCGAACCAACTAGGCCACCGCGGCCTTGTTTATAAGGTAAACTTCGAATCATTATAAATATCCATTTCGGAGAGGGTGTCGAACCAACAAATTGTTTAACTGAATGCTAATAAAATTTTAGCAGTCAGCTCAATTAGGGAAAACTATTTTAATTGTGTTTCGAAAAAATAAAATTGTGTAATTCTCACTTTATTTGTAATGGTATAATAGGTATCAAAAATATTCTCCGATAAATATTTCTTTCAACATAATTTTTATTAATCCTAATGTTATATACAATGGTTTAAAAAATATTCCTTCATTTTCCTTCACATTCTATTTTATGCAGTATAAAATCTCCATCCCATATACAGTGAATAAAATAAATAAAAATGAATTACCGAGTCTATATAAAAGAAGAAAACAAATTTTCGGAAACCTCTCAACTAAAGCGCTTTTCATTAATACTATCTTTCGGAGTTACCATGGAAACTGCTCCCCCAGCTTCAAGGAACGAAAGCAATGCGCGGGGATGCTCCAGAAACCTCGCTCCCCAAGACTTTTCCCTGCCTCTTTAAATGCCATAAAACTTTCCATGCCGCCCACATCTATTTGGAAAACGTCTCCCCGTAATAACCTTTGGCATTTCGCTGAGATGGAAAATCCGACGGACAATAGCATGTTGGAACACGCGTCGCACGTTCCAATAAATGGTTTGGAAGCAGTTTCAAAAGTCTGGAATTCTTCGCTCATGTTTGAGAAAAAAAAAAGGCTTTTTTTTGTGGTTGAAAAGTAGACTTGTTGAATAGCAAAATCCCTACGAAATTTTTTAGCATTGTTTAGTACTATGTTTTTAGAGATTTGTGAATATATGCGGAAAAAAAGATTCGATTTAAATTGAAACAACTAAAACAGTCAAATGCGGGAACTTATTTGGTAAACAATTTTTCTCCTGTTTTATCAAGAATTATCCCTTATATATATATAATCACCAGACTGTATAGTAATATTAACGGGTTCTGAATGCTAACCTACCACAAAGCACATCGTCATTCAGAGCCACGGTCAGGAGACGTGGTCACTCCTGAGCTGGCACCTTCCTCTCCACATCCACACGATATCCGCAGAGGGGCTTTGGGTGTCGCATATGAATGCGGCACTTCCCCAACCTAGGGAACTCCAGTAACTCAATGAAGGAGAATGTGGTCACCCTCCCAATCACTGCCCGTGGCACATGATGCTTCACTTTGCTGATCTTAACGGGAAGCGGCTTGAAGCTACTGAGCTACAGGAACTCTGCTATAGAAAGACAGAAAATAGTCACAGTTAAGGATATTATTAAAGCGGAAGAACTTTGAAAGTCACAGATTAATGTAAACACGTCCTCAACCCAATGAGAGGAGAAGGTGGTCACCCTCCCAAACACTCTCCGCGACAAATGGTGATCCATTATGTATTAAGAATTTCTTAGACTGTAATGTGATGCGATCAATGTTTTTCTACTTTCAGTTGGGCTATATTTTGTCACCGCGTATTAAGCCTGCTTTTAAATATTTTATTGTTACCACCTAAAATGCCTTCCGGAGGTCAATTTCATAGACAGTGGGCCATATTCACGTGTCGCAAAGGAGGAAACCCGGAAAACACCCCAGCACCTAACTCGACAAACGTAGATGCTGAAAAGGCACAAGCGCAATAACTATCTCTCGTTGTTTAACAATAACTAGGCTCGAACCAGAGATAAGTTGGATTATTCTAAGAAAGTTGGCACCTCAGGTTTTAGAAGCAGTTTTAACCAAATCAATTATCCCTCAACCCATTGAACCTTTAGTCCCACTTGTTTAGGTCGCCAATTGTGTACTGGAGAGTCCAGCAATTGGCAATTCCAATGTCTGTTCATAATGCTTTTCGGAGTAGATCCAGAATTCATTTCCACCATCTTGAACGAGAAAGATCCAGTTCACTTCTGTTTTCTGCATACAGTTTATTGAACTGGGTGCTTGAAATTTTCCGAATGTTCTTCCTTAGTCAGTAGCTTTATTTACAATTTTTCAGCTCTTCTGTTAATGGATACACTGCATAAAAGCGCAAGAAATGAATCTTTCTTCACAAAGGTGTCACAACAACTTTTGTCAATACATATACCGACTTTTATTTTTCCTCATTCCTTGAGCTAATAAAGGTATTTTGGTTCCGTCTCACGGTCAACTTTCGTAATTCAAGAAAATTCTACATAAACACCTGCTTCTAAACGGATTTGGAATCACTTACAAAACACAAGCGATTGGATGAAATTCACGAGTGAATACAAAACATTCCCAAGCAGAAACAGATTAATATAATGAATGGTTTTTAATTTATCCAACAAAATATAGTATCTTTATGCCCGATTTAGCCTAATTGGGGCCTAGGGTAAAAACTTCTTTTAGGGGCCCTGTTCTGCTTCACTATTGTAATAATAAATATTGAACTTTATGGGGGTATTTAAATTTTCATCTCTTTCTAGAAATATCACAAGAAAATTGCCGCTCAACTTGTCTAGTGGTCAGCGTGTCTGACTGCGGATAGGGAGGTCCTGCGTTCGAATCCCGATTCAAGCATGGATGTACTTTCTCTCTCTTTCCTATCTTTGTCCTTTCCTTGTATGAATGGATTGTGAATGGTTGCCTACCCTATAAACAGGTACCTATGGCATGTACTTTCTATCCTGTCTTTGTCCTTTCCTTGTATGAATGGGTTGTGAATGGTTGCCTACCCTATAAACAGGTACCTATGGCATGTACTTTCTATCCTGTCTTTGTCCTTTCCTTGTATGAATGGGTTGTGAATGGTTGCCTATCCTATAAACAGGTACCTATGGCATGTGTGTACTGAGGAAGTCGGACTCCACACCAAAATAGGGTTCAGTTGGAAAAGTGGAACAGCGCACCCCATAATGCCAGCCTTGCTGGCACACGACAACAACAACATCACACAAGAAAATTGACTAGAACCTTAAATATCTATTAATTCCTCCTTTTTTTAAATGGTCAGACGAAATATAGATCAGTCTCTTTTAATGATTTTCTGACAATTCTATGCCCATCATTAAAAGGATAAATCACAAAGAGATACGACATATGTTTATGTAACAGATTTATGAAGGTAACATAAAACTGACGGACTTTATACTATATTCATACTTTGTTTAAAAAAAGTACATTAAAGGCGGAAACAAAATGAACTTTCTATTCGATTTAGAGGTCCCCTTTGTTGTAGGGACCCGAGGTAACTGCCCCTTATGTTCTACCTTAGTCAGGCTCTATTTCAGCACAATGAATCTTTATCGGTGTAATTTCAAGATAAATTATCAATAAATTGCTAACTATCAATAATTTGAATGGATTAATATATTTGATAATTTATTGCAAACAGTTTTACATTAAAATTGATATACAACCCATAGCATGAAACTGATCTTTAAACTTAATAATGAAATATGAGATGTTTATGTATTTAACAGTAAAATCATAGAAACAAAAACTTCAGCTGTCAATTTTAAAAGTTTAATTTCATTAGAAAAATAATTTTAAATAATCTAAAAATTACATTGTTTTTATTCACTGTTAGCATTACAATGCAACATGGAGAAATTGAGTCGTTCAACAGATTTTGCGGGCTATTAAAAACGGGCACGTAAAATTTGTACGACAAAAATGAGGTAATACGATTAGATTTTCAATATTTTCATATAAAATAAGCGGCATTATAGAGAAACAAAGTATTCAAACGAACAATCTGTACAGCATGTTTCTCATATAAGCAAAAGGTATTTGAACATTATTGCCTTAGTATCCAAGTTTTGACAGCACGTAGCTGAGGTTTATTGAACTATATCATATCGTAGTATTGATGCTCTCGTAGCTTGTTATCAATTGAATGTCAGCAGATGTTTGATTGGTAGAGTTTTGTGGCGCAAGATCCAAAAACGAACAAGCTGAGTCTGAATGTCGGCAGAATACATTATCGATGGTTAAGGGCATTCGTTATATGGTATCCAATGCAAGAGTTGTGCATTCTGCAATCATTGACAATCTAGTTTCAATAGCTCAGTAGTTTCCCGTTAAGATCAGAAAAGTGAGGCATCATTGGCCGCGGGCAGTGATTGGGTGGGTGACCACATTCACTCTCTGGTTTCCTGCAGCTCTCTGCGTTGGGGACGTGGCCACATTGATGAATGATATACAAAGTCCTTCCGTTGGGGTAGATGGATGGCTGCCAGCTCAAGTGTGACCTCGTCGCCTGACCGTGGTCCAAAATGACGAGGCTCTTGGTGATGGGCGAGTATTCCAAAACCATCCACCTTAAGGTACAGTCCGAGGACTCGCTTGCACTGCTATGTATGTTTCACTAACATCCCAAAAGATCCTTACTTCTTTACTTCTCAAGTCTGCGCAAAGCGTCATTGGTACTAAATCGCTCTGCCTCCATACAATAACATAATTAACTTGTTTCCAATAACTCGTTTGATTTTCGAAATAATACCACTACAATTTCTAATTTGCCGACCGATTGGCTGAGTGGTTAGCGTTCCTGACTCCTGAGCTGTTGGCCCCGGGTTCGAATCCCGATTCGGGCATGGATGTTTCTTTCCTTCTCTGTTCTCTCTGTCCTTTCTTCTGTGTTGTTGCATGAATGTGGCCCGTCCTATAAACGGGTTTGTGGTGGTATGGCGCGGGTAACGCTACTCGCCTCCGTGACTTGGTTCACAGGTGCTCGCTGGGTAACGATAAATGAGTAGCAGTTTCTGGCCTTGTTGTGGCATAGGGTTCAGTCACCCTTGTGTGCCCGCCATTGGATAAAAAAATTTTTCTAATTTTACTGGTAAAAGCGAAGCAATCGGTTTCGTCTTAGAGCACTGCTATTTTCCCATACCTCGATACACCCGATACGTTAATATTTCCAAAGTTATGGTTACAAGACAAAATTTTATCAAGCACCTTGTAGTTGGATTGAAAAAATATTGGAGAAAAATTGTTTCAATTCATTTTAAATCAGTTTTAACTAAGCAAAATATGTACCTTCCATTTAAAAAAAAATGAATTTCTACTTAGATTTAGAAATAGCAATTTACCGTCATATGTCAACTCTGGATTTGTTTATTTTCGCAGGAACTCTGACTCGAAAAGCTCTTAAGATGGATGAGCGACTTAAATGAGCGCAAACGAACGATGTCGACGACGGAGAATCCGAAAAGTTGCACGAGACTCATCTAAAAAATTTTTTTTCCTTCTTAATGAACAGTTGCGATTGATAGCAGTAAAATCCGAGAAGGTCCTATACAGTTACATAGTAATATTTATCGCCAAAGAAAGAATGTCAAAATCACGGCTGCAATACTCTCGTTCTCATCAATGTGCATATTATTTCGCCAAAGAAACTCACAAATCCTAGTTGGGCATCTAACGGGAAAAAAATATCGAACGAAAATTGTAAACCTGGCTTTCGTAAAAAAATGCAATTTAGAAAAATTACTAGAGTTTATATGGTATTCACTTTTTATATATTTAACTTGTTTAAAACGTTTTCTACCTCGAAATAAGGTTTCTTGTATTGGTACTGATGAGCTAAAATCAAATCGAATGAAGCATCAAACCCCTGCTAATTCCAGTCACTTACGAAGTAACTAATTATTGAAATAGAAGTGCCAACCATTACTGTTCCAATCCATTTCCAATTGGAGGCATATTAGGAAAATCGAAAACACTTTCGCTGCTTGCGGAAAAAACAATTCTTAAAAAAAAATTATGAAGCAATTTTTAATTATATTTTAGGAATTTAAGAAGGAGGAGGGATCTGAGATGCCGTGTATATTTTTTTCTGCCACAAACAGTCTTGTTTAGCTCATTTCAAAGATGGGAAAGAATTTGGGGTCTCCGTTCTTGATGCGAGCAAAGTTCTATAACGGTTGTATCACGTTATTATTTTACAGTAAATTTAAATTGCCACCAATTACAAAGTCAAATTTATTATAAAAGAGGTAATCAAAATTTCCACATGAGAAATAATCTATGATAAGTTATCCAGAGACTAACATGTTGATACAAGTATCATTCCAGTTATTCTGAATACAACTTTGGACAAAATTTCAGCACATAAATAAAAACAACAATAAGATAAACAAAATAAAGAATTGCTTTATACAGATGTACATTGGGGAGGTGTCAGTAAATATTTTCTATTTTTATTGCTTTTTCCTATTTTTCTTTTGTTGTATACCTTGTATACAATAAATCTAATCAATTATTCTACATAATAATTGAATAACTGGATTTCAGTTTTATGCTGTTCTAATTTCTACAAAGAAATCGTTTTTTAAAACTAATGCTAGATTTGTATTTTTTGCGAGAAAATATTCTTCATTCTTAAATTTTTAACAGTAGTGTTTACACGAGTAATTTTTGAGTATGGCTTTTTATAACCAGCTTTAACAACAGCACATGGGGTATTTAACATCAGATTGAACAATTTGTCAATTTCTCTTGCGCTTTTTAATAATAAACTTAGCATCATTTCAATAAACTTAACATTTGTCTTCTGTATGTTCTTCTGTATACTGATTTTGAAATACAGTAGACATACCATTTTACAAATTTATAGGAAGCAATGAAAATGTTCTTGTAATTGAAAGTTTGTAAAAAAATATAAATGCTAAATCTTAAAGGATATTGATATATTTTGGTAAAGAGATAAGTAAATTTTTTCACAAACTAAACTTTTTGTAAATAAAATTTATTTACGCACTGCATAAAAAACGCATGGAAAATTGAAAAAAATATTTATAAAAAACAATTCTGGCTTCATTATTTATAAAAAAACAAGGGAAATACTCATTTATTGTTGTTGTTACTTACAACACTTGAACAAGCCAAGCTCGCTATACCGTTGGCTATGCAAATTTAAGTCAGTAGGGTGCGTCTTTCGTTTAACCAGAGCACCACGAAGGTGAAAATACGACTTTGCTCTGAGATTCCTCCGATAGATGGCACCACCAGAGGATCCACTCCCATAGTTTTGACATTGGTCTGGAGGGGGAGGAAATGTTTTTCAGACCATTACACCCTTGGTAACTGCTCAATCACCGACCAGAGGATTTGAATTCCATAGATTTAAAGCGCACGTATATTGTATGGATCTTTAGTGGCATTGAGAATCGAACCCCACCCTACTTCTAGGCTACCACGACCCTTTTTAATTTATGGGTGTGTGCATCAAATAAAATCCCAAATACTTATTTAAAAAAAACTAAGGAAACTCTTTAAACTTACTAAAAAACTAAGGCCCAAATTTAGAATTGTTGTTACTTATGACACTTGGACAAGGCAAGCTCGCTTTGCCGACGGCTATGCGAATTAAAGTCAGTTATGTGCGTCTTTGCTCAAAACTCCTCCGATAGATGGCACCACCAGAGGATCCACTCCCTTAATGTTGACGTTGATCTGGAGGGCAAGGAAATTTTCCCTAGATCATAACACTCATGGTAACTGCTCAAGGACCGATGACAGGACTTTCGATTCCACAGATTTAACGAGCACGCATATCATATGTACTCGGAGGGTTTTTGGCGGCATTGGGAATCAAGCCCCACCCTTCCGGATGGAAGGCCGATAGCCTAACTACTAGGTTACCACGGCCTTATTTGTTAGTCACAAAATTACATTTTAAGAGCATATTTTCCATTTTTTTCATTCATTATGTTCTCAATCATTTGACTGACTGCATCAATGCAGGCGTTTTTTGTAGGCTCTTCGCATTCTACACTCTTGTCAGCAAGTATAAAGCAACCTTTGATGCGGCGATGACAACTGTCCAAATTGCTGTGAGACAACTCCAGCGTCGGTTTGAAAGTTTTTCAAGGGCTGTTATACTGTCCGATTCTAGGGCTGCCCTCCTGACGATAAAACACCTGCGTCAGCTGATATTTTAAAAATTCGTCTGGCCCTCAGCGAGTTACTTGAAAACATAAAGACGCTGCTTTGCAGAGGGTACCAACACACTGTGGAGGAGTCCAATGAAATTAAACACCTGGTTCCTTGGCGAAGAAAGCAACCCAAATTTTACAAATATCCTAGTCGGGCAGTGGAAAAAAAACTTCTAACCTGAAATTGAATATTTAGCTTTCGGAAAAAGTGCAATTAAGAAAAATAACGAGATTTTTTTTATGATACTCACTTTTTTATTTATTTAAAATGTTTCCTACCTCGATATAAGGTCTTTGGTACTGATAAGCTAAAATCAAATCGAATGAGATATCAGACCCCATAAAATTCCAATCAGTTATGAAATTACTCTAATTATAGATATATAATTGCATATAATCAACATTCCAATTTCTGATTGGTGGCATACTAGGGAAATCGAAAGCATTTTAGCTGTATGGACAAAAGCGATTCTTTTTTAAAAATTATAAGAAAAAAATTGTTTTTTTTTAAATTATATTTTAGGAATGCCGAAAGAAGGAGGGATCTGGTGCCATGTATGTTTTTCCCCCCATCACTAGAAATTAAGACTAATTTTAAAAATCAGAAAAAATTAAGCCGCTTCATTCTTGAAGCGAACAAATTTCCGGAACGGTTGTACCACATTATAAGCAGTTTTACAGTTGACTTTTATGAAGTCTAATTAATTATAAAAGCTGTGATCAAACCAATTCCTTTTTATATCGCCAAACGGTTAATAAAAAAATGTTTTAGAGGAGATTTGTGAACACAAAAGAGGCAAACAAAAACAAGAAATGGCTCAATAAAGTAACGAATATTGGAATTGGCCAAAGAGCAGATCTATTATCCTATGTCGCCTCACTCTGGCCATGATTGCCACTCTAAACATCTATATACCGTATAAAAATATTGTCAAATCCTGTTTGCTAATTGTGCAATGTACGAGAAGAAATGGATGTGAGCCATTTGAGTCGTTGCCCGGCATTGAACTCGGGACACTTTGTGTGAAAGACACTGGAGATCTCGGCACAAGAGGAACGATTTGTAGATTTATTATGATTTCAGCTTTCCATGTTACCAATGCCCTTTGTTCTAGTTTTAATGCTTGTTATTCTGACTGCAGTTGTCTTCTAATGTCATAAGAAATTTAAAAAAAAATGTTCTCAATCATTTAATCACTGGATACTTCTTGAGTTGCAAATTACATCCGAGTTCCCATTCAAAATGTCCTGAAATGATCTTTGGGTCAGTTTCTTTGTTGAAATTTAAGTCATCTTAACGGAAGTTATTAAGTAAACGTTCTTGGTTGGACCCCATGAGAAATAGGAAAAGATGAAGCTATATTAATTTAAAAAGTTTAAGGCTAAGTAAATTTGAAATTTAGAAGTGTAGAAAAAGATCTAAACTTTTGAGAGATTCCTTATACCATATACGCCAAGATGGCGACAGTTGGTTTTGTCAGACTGGGCCTCGAACATTCTGTATTCTCGCGAAAGAACTATTTTTGTAGACAATGACATTGCTTTGGTTTGGTTTGTTTGTCGCTCAACGGTCATTTTTTGCACACGAGGGCTACTTAGACCGGGACCTACGGTGACATTGCTTTGGTTTTGTTTGGTTTGTTTGTCGATCAACGTTCAATTTTTGCACACGAGGGCTAATTAGACCGGGACCTACGGTTTAAAGTGGATTCCGAACCACTACAAACATCCATGCCCAAGGTGGGATTCGAACCCACGAACTGTTGAACCGATTTGTTTGTTTCTTTGTCGCTCAAGGGTCATTTTTTGCACACGAGGGCTAATTAGACCGAGACTTACGGCTTAAAGTGGATTCCGAACTACTACAAACATCCATGCCCAAGGTTGGATTCGAACCCACGAACTGTTGAACCGAAGGCAAGAGCGCTAACCATTCGGCTGCCAGCTCGGCGACATTGCTTTGGACTAAATATCAAAAGCAGCTTTTGAAAAAATACAAATGTGTCGTATTTAAATAAATTGTTACAAATTATTCAGCTTGTTTTCAATAAAACCTACTAAGAACTTTTTTTTTTTCTGAAGAACCTTAGTTGATATTCATTATCAAAACAGCTTTTTGAGAAATTAAATATTTATCAATATATTTTTTCAATAATATGGAAATAGTACTACAAAAATATTTTTAGAGGATAATGGAGATTATATGAGAATACTTTTTCACTAATTTATAATGAAAGAAATATTTTTAAGGAGTTTGAAGTCAATATAGAGGAATACTGGCTATAACGTCTGGTATAACTCGTGTACTTCTTTAAATAAACATTTTAAATGCGTTAAAGAGACTTATCAATCTAACAACGTATTTACTTCATATTCTTTATCGTTAATCACCGACGCTATCTGCTCGTTGTTGATTGATAGGTTAGAGCGTAGAAAACTTGTTATGAGTTTGATGACTTAAAGAATACTAAATTTTCCTATAAATATATCTTAAATGCTCTTTTGCTTTAAATTTTAGAAATGTTTCGCGTTTCTGGGAATGGGAAAATTGTAAAAATTTTATTAATTTTAAAAATATTAGCATTAAAAGTATAATTGGTATTAAAAATTATTAAAAACAAAATTCGGAAAACTGGTTTACGAATATAAAATTTTAGAAAAATGTTTTCAAAAGAAATATTAACTAATACCTAAATTGATATCAGTTATTCATTTTATAGACTTCTTTTTAAATTTTGATGAAGTGCATTATATTAAACATAACATTATACAGTTTAAACAAATTTTGTAAGGAATCAATAAGTTATTCTTTTATTGAAAATTTTGACACTTTATGATATGAAATTCAAATTTTTGAAAATTGAATATTTCAAGATTCTGCAAGATTCATATATATTCTATTTTTAAGTAATTAATATTATACTAAATGAAATTCTGCCGATAAGTAGTTTCAAAGTTAAATATTCATAAAAAGATTTTAAAAAAAATTATTTCCAAAAATATTTTGATATGAAATTAAAATATTCAAGATTAAAAGAAATGTGAAGATTCCAAGATTCATATATATTCTGAGTAATTAATATCATACTAATAAAGTTTGTATGCCGATATGGTGTAGTCTCTTGGTTAAATATTTATGAAAAATTAAGAATTCTGTTTAAAAATTGCAAAAATTCTAAATAATTCTAAAAAAATTCTGAAAAAAAAGCTTTTCATTCGTGAAATGTTACTTGTTTAAATGCTTAAAAACAAATGTTACACTTTTCTTTAAATACTTATAACATAGACTCATCTTTTTAAACACAGCCAACAAAGAACTAAAAAAAGAAAAGTGCGTCTCAGGAGAGACAGTGCTGAAATTGATAAAATAGAACGAACATTTTGTTTCTCTTCGTCTGCTGAGAGCCTACTTTGTTTTCGATTGGTTTTAATGAGATTAAACTGCAAAAACCTTTCGCTTTTAAGCCAAAAATTAATATGGGAGGAAACGACTTAAGTGACAGTGATTTGATTCCAGAATTTCCGAAGTTGACCAAAAGAATGATGCTCGGACAACAAGATTAGTAACTGCATCCGAGTTTGTCGACACCTAATTTATTTGGCATCTTGCCAGATGCGCCAAACTTCAATTTATTTCGCGTCATATGCTACTTAAAGTACTTAAGGGCGAGACGCGTTTTAAGACAACAGAGAGCTTTATAGTGGAACAATTTATGAGGCAGAGTTTATGCTTACGTGATATCATGATGTATTAAGGAAATTTGTAGAAATGAAATGGGCTCTATTACGGATTATCTAATTAAATTGGATTGATTTGATTGTATTTTAAGACTTTTAGAATTTTCATGAACTTAAAATTAAAGAACTTATTGAACAGTCAATTTTAAAATTTGTATTACTGTCTAATGGACTTCTCAGTCATTAACTCAGCTAAAAACAAGTCGTATAAGGCAATTAAAAACTTAAAATTCCCCTTTGTTTATAAAATGTTAAAACACTTAAATCGAGACTTCTTCATTCGAGTCCGGAAGCGTTTCCGATTGGCTAGATGTTGGGAAAAGCGAAAACACACTCGCTGTCAGGTGCGGAAACAATATTTTTCGAAAATTGGCAAAATATTATGAAAAAATATTTATTTTTCTAAAATTATTTCAAGAATATAAAAGGATTCATTCATTCATTCATTGTCGTGTGGAAGCTAGGCTGGTAACATGGGGTGCGCTGCTCCACTTTTCCAACTGAACCCTATTTTGGTGTGGAGTCCGATTTCCTCAGTACACACATGCCATATGGACACGTTTATAGGGTAGGCAACCATTCACACCTCATTCATACAAGGAAAGGACAAAGACAGGATAGATAGAGAAAGTATATCCATGCCCGAACCGGGATTCGAACCCAGGACCTTCTTATCCGCAGTCAGGCACGCTGACCACTAGACAAGTTGGTCAGCATATAAAAGGATTGAATGATACATAAAGAAATGTGTGTATAAAGAATACTGTATATTTTCGTTATGCATAGATCTATATTTTAAAAAAGCGAGAAAGAACTTCACACCTGTTCTGATATTTGGCCGAGTTTCGAAGCGAGATATTACATAGCTTAAATCAATTACTGCCCGATACAAGCAACATTAATGAATTCAAATCATTGTTAATCATGATTTTAATTAAATACAAACATACCAATCGAAATTTAAAAGTGAAATATAGCTCGTCTTAAATTAGAGACAAACTTCTTGAAATAAATTCCATTTCATTTCGTACAGACGCTCTAATTATCATAGATGGACAGAAATACAACCAAAAAAATTGTATAAAATGCGGAAAGAACCATGCAACTGCCAGCTCGATTCAGACGTAATTTACAATTAATAAAATTAATCAAAAAAATTTGGTTCATTACAGTAATCTCCCCTATAACACTGTTTATTAGTTCCGCGTTACAGAAAAACGCGTGGTACGAGCACTCTCGCAAAACGCGCTCGAATGACCTCGTACGACTCGTTATGTACAAATGATTCACGTTTAATTTTTCTCGTTAAAGTTGGTTTAAATCGAATATTAAGGAAAAACTTTGTTATGAACGAAAAGCGAGAGAGTTTTATTAAAATCAAATTAAGAACATTTAAAAAAAATTATACAAATATAACTAAAAAACAGTTTCATTTCAAATAAATCAAATAATTCCAAAAATAGTCTTATTACATGTGTAAACATGCTAACTGAAATAACGTTTTACCGACATTTTTTTATCAGAATGTTTAAATGTCAATAATATAATTTTATGAGAACACAATTGACACAATGTGCAAACATCCGCGAAATTGATTATAAGCTGTGTGTGTGAGTACAAATCAATATGAATTTCCCAGTACAGAAATATAACGTGAGAGATAAATGCATTATATGGGGGAAAACACGTGTTATACGAGGGACATGAAATCGCTTTGTAAAATTACCTTGTTATAGTGGGGAACTGCGTGCAGTAAAGTAATAACTGTTGCAGAACTAGAGCTAATGATGTATTAGAAGCTCTTATTAATCATAAAAAAAATGGTAATATTCATGAAAATCTCTCTGCTCTCATGGCTTTGGCACAATGAGAGATCACCCGATAACAGAGTGTTCAGGATATTGCATTAGAAGCTCGTGTTATAAGCCAAGAAAAAGCAGGTTGATGTCTTGAATGACCTTAAAATCTTAAAAGCCTCCAACTGGAAAATTAAAGTCAAGAACAGAACTATCTGGAAAGATATAGCACAGCAGGCTAAGGCCTATCCTGGGCTGTAGTACAAATAAAGAAGTAGAAAATTAAAAAAAAAATACGCAAATTAAATCTCACTTTATTGACAAAAACTATTAAACGAAACCTGACATTTTCCTAGCCATGCATATCGAACTTTCAATCGTAATAGCCCTAAGCTTTTGATTTTCGAAGTTTAAATTTTGCAATTTCATAATATTGGCAATGGTAAAACGTTTTGTGGTTGTGGCTTATCCTCTTTAAAGATCTGACATTTGTCAGATCAATTCCAATAAATTGTTGACAGTCAGAAAGTCGATGACTAGTAGGGGATCTGAGGATAAATCCTCCCGGGAAAGTCCGACGCAATCCAGAATATGTTTCGGTGAGGCTGGATGGTCATAGCATTATTTACAAGCGGGGGATGATAATTTGTACCACGTTCAAACGATATACATTTAAGATGTCCACTTGAGAATCTGGCCAGGGCAGTCTGATATTTTCGGTCACATTTTATTTCCAGAAGAGTTCCAGGAGATGTTTCAGAGTACCATTGGTGCGTGGGTGGAATTTGCCAGATATTACACACACGTTTTCCTTGAATATATACGTGATGCCTGTATTAGTTCTTTTGACAAAATTTTCAACTAATCTGAAGGGTCCTTAACATAAAAATTTACAGAACAGTCATGATTCAGTTAAACTGTTTTACTTCTAAGGATAATATGCAAGAGATTTAAAATCTATACTTTATATGTGCAATTATTATCATATAGAAATATTTCCTTAGTTCTTGGAAAGATCTAAATCTTTAGACAGCTGCTATTCTTTGGATTTGAAGATAGTTGTGAAAATCAAACACTTAACAGACGAGAACTTTCGATTTCGTTATGTGCGGATGTAAGAGACACAAGAGGCATAGTGGGAGTGTGTTGGAGCGAGAGGTTTGGTTTGGTTTGTTTGTCGCTCAACGGTCATTTTTTGCACACGAGGGCTAATTAGACCGGGACTTACGGCTTAAAGTGGATTCCGAACCACTACAAACATCTATGCCCAAGGTGGGATTCGAACCCACGAACTGTTGAACCGAAGGCAAGAGCGCTAACCATTCGGCTGCCAGCTCGGCTTTGGAGCGAGAGGAACAGTGGGGTTGTGTGTAAAGACGAGCGGTAGCGGAGGTACCGCTTTCAGTGCATGGAAAATACATGTGTTTCGAATAATGTAAAAAGAACCATCTAAATTTATGTTTGTGTCTGTAATTAATGTTATGTTTGTTAATGTAAAATAAATCTGTCGTAAAAAAAGAAGATATTTTGGTATTACTGAACGATCCTGGAAACGACAAGTTCGTGAAACTATCACAATAGTTTTTCAATTCTAGATAACATCGAATCCAACTAACTGTGGTACAACATGTTACCGACAAACACAAAACAGGTATTCTATAGAATACCTAGGCATTTTACAATACCGATATTTTTAGACAAAGTGAAATATTAGAGTCTCTCATAACAGACTTATCCTTACATTGTATGCAATGTCTAGATATCCCACAAAATGGCAAATAATTTCCTATTTTAACGAAATAGTTAGTGACAATGATTGGAATATGACGTTAACTTTGACTCACTTCTTTGACAACACCCTAATCTCGCTTCATTCCAAGTCATGCAGTACAAATTTAAATTGAATAAATTTAAACAAAAGCACGTGTCTTGGGGAAACCTGGACAAAGTTGAAAATCCTTAAAACAAATTTTGAGTCTGAGGAAAGGGTTAAAAGTCACGCGCCTTGATATTCGAAAAGAATTACAGATGAGTATCATCATATACTTTGAAGATTTATCATTTGGGATTTCCTATAACTAGAAGTAATACACGGCATTCTATAAAACGGACAAGAATTCTACAGAATGAGACTTAGAATTTCATTATTAGTCTATCAAAAGGTTATAAATCCAAACCTAATTTAACACAGAATGAAGGTTTAAATTCAATTTTGAAATGTTATCGTACTGGACATGGAGAAGTATCCAGAAAATTTTACTATTATTTAAGTTTTAAAATATTGTTAAAGCAACTCTAACTTTTATTACTGAAGTCAAACTGGAGGTTAACTACAGGCCCATATTTTCTCTGCCAAATTAAACCTGGAGAACAGAGTTACCCCTATCAAAGATGATTCCAAATCGGCAGCAAACGACTTTCCGAAAGGAATTTTATTGATTGATAGTCTTTCTCCCCTCCTAGTTCTAGTTATTTTTACGTGATTGTAGTTTGAATCAGTTTCATGGAATCCCATTATAAGGAAGCCAAAGGGGTGTAAGTCAATTTGGGACAATGCAAAGAAACAAGGTGATTTTTAGTTAAAACAATACTAAAGATGGAAATAAAGTTAAGGAAATTCAGATATTACATGACATGTGCAATTAGTTTTATACAGAAAACAAAAGTAAATACACATAAATGACATTAATTTCAAAACAGAAAACAAGCGTTTCGTAGTTTAGAGTAAACATTTTGCCAGCTTCCGGACAAAAAGTGTGATAAAAATAACGATATTTTTTTGCTGTGTTTTGAATGACATTTTTTAACCTACGAGATATCACGTCAATAAAAAGAGGTGAGGAATGCTTGAAAATTCCCTTTGGTTACAAAGTTTAATTTCAAAGTCGAACACTCCTTCAGTTCGTATACCAGTATGTTTATAATCGATGGATATTATTGGGAAAACCGAAAACACGTTCGCTTCGGTGAGCGAAAACTATTGTGCAAAAATTATATAAAAAATACATATAATTAAAAAAATTAATTACATGATGGAAATGCAAAAAAAGTAATCCCATGAAAATTATACTTTTTCTTACTCCGCCAATTAAGCATATAGCTATTTCACAAATAAATTATCAACATTTTTTCTCACTTGGTGGCTGGAACTCCATGGATTGGTGCGGTATCACTCAGTCATTTTTTGCACAAGAGGGCTTATTAGACCGGGGTATTCAGTTAAAAAGGATTTCCAAACCATTCCCAAGGCGGGATTTGAACCCACGAACTACTGAACCGAATGCCAGAGAGCTAACATTTGACTCTCAGCTCGTTCCTTGCCTTAGGGACGTATCTACGTTAGTCGGTGACGTCCAAAGTCCGCTGGTGTGGCGTGAATGTAGAGGAAGGTGCCAGCCCGGCTGTGACCTCGTCACTTGACTTCTATTCAAAATTAGGAAGCGTTTGATGAAAGGCAAGCATTCTAAATATGTTAATCTTAAGACCTAGTTCGGGGATCGCCTACACCTCATGAATGTAGCGAGTTTAAATCAGGATTAATTAAGGTATAAATTCATTACAATATAATAAAATTTCGAAATAAAACATATAATTTATTTGCATAAATGAACCAGAGATTAATATATCATAAAATATATTTTATTCCATTCTGTGAAGTAATTTTCAATATAAGACGGGCAAAATATTAACGGATTAAGCTTTTACATAGAATCTCATTAAATGTACTTGCATTTAATATTCCTAGAAAAAATAATTACTAAAATATGAATTTAGATTTGAATGAAAAACTGCCCAATGTTATTGGCTCAAACCGTTACACATATTTCGAACTGCAAAATTATTAAAACCAATTTCTGTGTTAATGTGTTGCTTTTTCTATAGGCAAAATGTCCCATTTTATTTTTTTTATAAAAAATATTAAATTATAATATAACTTGTCACTCCGTGTGGTCGCCCTATTTTATCATCCCTTACATGAACTAAAGTATTAAAAACAATCTTTTAATTAATATTGAACATATTTGTCATGCATGTTATCAACATACTCATGAACAGTTAAATGTTTATCCAAAATTTTTCTTTTAATTTTCCGATCGAAATAAGAAAAGAAAAAATTTAATGTTGGCGTTAAAATTTAATGTCGGCAAGGCATTGAATGTTTACAAATATTGCAATTATTAATTTAGAATACTATTTCATTGATGAAAATTTTTAAAAATTAAATCTTTCTTGCCGATTTATAAACTAACAATAAAGTAGATGATTTGTCATGTCTTTTTCATTTTGCTTTTTCTTCTGTTCTATTGGCAACGCGTTAATGTCTTGAGTCAATGGAAAACCACTTCCCAAACAGATGCTTTGGTCCTTATATAGAAACTGTTTTATTAACAATATGAACTTACAATATTCTCAAACATTTGATGGTGAACTTCGCCTTGTTTGCTGCCACTTGAAAAAGGTGATTTGAAGGCAAGCAGCAAATTCGTTGACAAGTCGGAGTTACGACACCGACTAAATACAATGTTGTAATTAATTAATAACTAAATACAATGTTGTAATTAATTATGGGTATCTCAGATGAAACATTGATTAACCTCATAGATACTTGAAACCAATGGAAAGTGTGATGAAGTGGCATAATCATGATCTCTTAACTGGAACAAAAAAACCACTTCATGGTTAAAATACAGATTTGAATATTTAATCGTAAAGCATTGTTAATAGAATGAGCAGTAGTTATTACTAACATTACTAATAATGATAGTTAATATATAGCAATGTGATCATTTATCACCTATTTAAGTTTTTATATTAGTATTCTTTGCAAAAACAATCTATTATTCATTTGTGCATCTTATATTTACTTTTCGGTTCTGTTTATTCCTCGAATAAGAACTTGTTGATTCGGTTAATTCCTCTGATATTATTTCTCTGTTAGCCAATTACTACTGGTACTTTTAATGCCTCTAATTAATCACTTTGGTTCGGTCAATTCCTCTAATATATGTTAAAGGAATCAAACCGAACCAAAGAATATAATCTCTTTGGTTCATTTTACTTCTTTTTGGCAAACCAGAGCTAATTTGACGAGGACCTACAGTTTAAAATTACGATTAATAAATTTTATAATGAAAACCTAGATCATGATCAATTACAAACAGCTGCAGTGAAATTTGCATACAAAAGCAGATTTCATTTAATACTCGATTAAGAAATTCATGAAAAGTAATAAGAGTTCGATTTCATGATTATTTTAAGTCTTGACTTCGAATCTGAAACTGAAAACTACTTTTTTTCCCAATAACTTTTTTTCTTTCAAACTTTTTTCCCTCAGATAATAAAAAAATTTCCGTGAAATAAGAAAAAGCAGGATATTCGAGGCTGTAAAGAATACTATACTTAAAACAAAAGAACATTTGGGGGAAAAGATTTTAGTTCAGCGGCAACTTCACATTTCCAGTTTAAATTTCTTTTCTTCTAGAAGAAGGAAAAAAAAATCAAAGAATGTTATCGTTAATTATTTTCGCCGGTATAGTTCTCGTATTACTACTTTCACAACAAAAGTTAAATACTTCAGTAATGAAAGTTCTGAATTTTTTCTGAAATAAGTGCCAATTTATTGCGCCAAGTTATCGAATGAGATCCGGACTTACGCCACTTGAACACAATGCATTTCTTTTTCCTTACCATGAGCGATTTAGATCTGTGTTCTTCCAAGAGAGTGGCGAGATCAATTACAGTGGTTCCTTTCCTCCAACAGATCGATAAAGTGATCGACTCGATGGAAGTGGTAAGTACAGTAGGCGGAAGAAACTTCCGGTGGTGTCCAGTGGAATTTGAGAACAAGATCCAAGAAAAGATCTCATTCTTTGCCAATTCTCGTTTATGCCACTTATTTTCTAGCATTTGATATTGGACACTTTAATTCTATAAATCGTAAAAATTCGATATATGCCTGTATATTAGAATATTATGGGCATTGGAATCATTCTAATTCTACCAATCGTGAAAATTCGATATTTTTTAGAACATTATTATGAGCACTGAAATCATTCTAATTCTATAAATTGTAAAATTTCGATATGTTTGCTTTTTAGAATATTATGGGCACTGGAATCATTCTAATATCTACCAATCGCGAAAATTCGATATTTTTTAGAACATTATTATGAGCACTGAAATCATTCTAATTCTATAAATTGTAAAATTTCGATATGTTTGCTTTTTAGAATATTATGGGCACTGGAATCATTCTAATTCTACCAATCGCGAAAATTCGATATTTTTTAGAACATTATTATGAGCACTGAAATCATTCTAATTCTATAAATTGTAAAATTTCGATATGTTTGCTTTTTAGAATATTATGGGCACTGGAATCATTCTAATTCTACCAATCGCGAAAATTCGATATTTCTTCTTTTTTAGATTATGAGCACTGTAATCATTCTAATTCTATAAATCGTGAAAATTCAATATGCCTATTTTTTGGAATATTATGAGCACTAGAATCATTCTAATTCTACAAACCGTGAAAATTCGATATGCCTGTTTTTTAGAATATAGTTTGGAATTCAAGGGAAACAAGTCAAGAACTTAATAGGGAATATTATAATAAAAGTAAATTCCTCTGTATCCAGTGGATCGAATACTTTTAATTTTACAAAACGGAAAATTCGAGTTCGCTATTATTTAGAGTATTCTTGAGAATTTGAATCTTAATTAGGGAAACAAGCCAAACATTAAATAAGAAATATTAATAAAAATAAATTCCTCTACGCTCAATGAATGGAATTGTTCTAAATTAATGAAACTGGGAATTCGAAATTTTTAATTCTTTACAGTATTCTTTAGAAAAAATTTAAATGCAGCAAGTAGAAGAAGCTTCCGGTTGGTGTCCGGTGAGAAAATTCAAGAAAGCATCACAAAAATTTTCATTCTCTGACAACTTTTATTGAGTCGAGTGATTTTCAACTCTAGAGATTGTGTGGATACTGGAATCATTCTAATTCTACGAATCATGAAATTCGAGTTCCAGATTCTTTAGAGTATTCTTTGAATCTTAATTAGGGAAACAAGTCAAGCATTTGATAGGAAATATTAATAAAACTGTATTCCTCGACATTCGATGAAAAATTTGTTTGCATATAACGATCATTTGTTTTTGTACTCACGAAAACTAACTTGAACGCGAAGTCTACAGTTTAAAATAGATACCAAACTACAACATTCACTGTTGAGCAATACAATAGAGTCCATGGACTGTCGAAAACTGACAACCATTCAGTGAAAACTACCAACTCAGCAGGTATCTAATTAAATTTGTTCATTAAATTATGTATTTTTCCACTTAGGTATCTTATTTTACACGTTTAAAATTTCCGACCTAAAATTTTCAGAACTAGATGCTAGATCCCATAATGTCAAGATAAATTTTAAAAAAGTATACTGACAACAAATACTAACATATATGCTAGGTATTCGACGTCAGACACTCTTAAAACTTTTGAGACTAAATTTTCATTTACCTCTATTTGTATCTACGTACCTTCCTTTATATCATTCTTTAAATAATGCGGGGAAAACCACATAATTTTTATAGAAGTCTCATCAAAATACTTTATTCATAAAAATAAATTTATAGTGCGTGTGTCTAATATGAATATTTTTTGATATCTTTTCAATAATTCTGTTGTATATTAAAAAGTACTGATCCTTAAAATTCCTTTTATTAAAGATTTTTTTAACGATTTCGGAAATCATATCAATTAAAAGATATTATGAATCATATTTGAGATTTTAAATTACGAAATATCAGTCATAAAATACGTAAAAATAGAAAAAAAATAATTATGGTACTTCAAAACACTTGACTTTCAAAAATGTAAATATCAATTTTAAAAATGATAAAGCAATGCATATTCTAAGAATGCATATTTTACCAAACAAAATTCTTGTGTAAAAATATTACAGATCTTGTATTCGATATAAATATATTTATCTCCCCATATCTCTCTTACACACACACACATTTACATTAAAAATTATTAATGTTTTGCCAACAAAATATTTAACGAATTATTCGATAATTTCGTTGGAATTTCGGAGGGAAAAATACCATAGAGAGTTATAGGAAACCATTTTTTACAAATAATTTCCACAGAGTTACTTATTTACTTAATAAATGGATTAATTTTAAGAAAATAGCGGTAAGTTACTCATTTCTATAACTAATTAAATTAATTTTAAGCCATGAAATAATTTGTTAATAACAGAAAAATTGAGATTTAGATTTCAAGAATTTGTTTCAAACATTTAAAGTGAAATGGAGATCTACTATTAAGAAATTTGAGCTGATTTATGAGCGAGATTCAATTTCAGCATATTCCTACAAAAGAAGGAAGGGAATTCATTTCATAAGTACATTCATTATATTTTTAATGATTAATAAATAAGATTTTCTAACTTTCTTTCACTAGAAGGTACACATCTTAAAGATATCAAACAATATTTTTAATGAATTTTATTTAATTAGAGTAAAAATATTTGTACTAAAACTTTGGAAGTTCAATTTTGAAAAATATTCGTAATATAAGTTTCTACACACCCTCTGATCTTTTTTTTATATTTTTTTCCAAGATTCATTTAATTCGAGTGGTTATTATAAGCTAAAAAAATATCAATAATTCCTTAATTCCTTCAACTATAGGATATTTATGTCAGAAACCGAAATTCCTTTTATTGGAAAATTAATATATAATAGATTTTCCAAGGAAATTCGTTACTAACAATATAAACACTAATTTTCAAAATAAGATCTTAATAAAAGAGAGTATATTTAAAATTAGAAGTTTTCAATTATTTATCACAAAATTAAATGCAGCTGTATTCCGGGATTTAAATGTTAAATTTTTTCTCACATTTATAATTAGTAATTGGTTTTATAATTAGTAATTGGTATCCTTGAAACATGAAAAATTGCTGTAAGAGAAATTTATAAATTATACTCCGAAAACAAGAAACACAAGAATTTTAAGACAATTATTTTAAGATATTTCTTAGTAACACACTTTTTATAATACATATTTATAATTTATCGAATACATTAAGAATTTTAAATATTCTATTTTTATAAAAAAAAATTCTCATCTTTGATAATTTGTAAATATGCACGGGAAAAATATTCATATTTTTCTTTCTGAATTTGTCTCAGGATAATATTTTATTCATCTTTCACTGCAAACATAAATCTAATTGTGAGAAAAATAAAGTAAAAAATAAAATTTCAGAAAAAAAAAAAAAAGTTTTGAATGAAAATTCAATTTTTAAGTAGATCTTCGGTTCATAATGAAATTGTTAACATGGAAAATTGAATAAATTTTAAGGCAAAAGATAAAAATTGTCAACATAAAAACTGATTCTTAATATTAGAAAATACAATAGAACATCTTATTCAAAATGTTACAGTTCTAAGTAAATATTAAGTAGATTGGTCATGTAAAGGAAGGAATTTTTAAGAATAATCCATATTTGGCGACAATTTATTTCTTGCCAAATGAATTTGGTTGAAACACAGATGATTTTACTTTGTTATTTTTCGAGGTCGCAAAATGTTGATGAAAAGAATGATATTGAAAATAATCATTTTTGTGAATATCAATGTTTGACAACAAATTTCTAGCCATATAAATTTAGTTAAAAGAAAAAGTTGAATTTGGCTTGTTTGTTTTTCTTAATGGTCGCAAGAAGATCCGAGAACCTAGATTCGAAATGGACTTCACGCGCGCGCGAGAACCACTGTAAATGTCATATTTTTGGGGGAACCAAACCCACTAGATGAACAGATTCGGTTGAGGTTTTGAACCCACAAAATGAAGAATTGATTCGTCAATGAAAAAGCAAATGTTATAATCATTTTCATTGCAAATGTTACTCGTTGTTACAAATGTTATAATCATTTTTCAGAAAATAACACAACACTAACTGAGTTAAAATTTTAGATTGAAAACATTTTACTAATTAACTGAATGGACGCGGAAAATTAATATTAAAAATTTTCCAATCACATACTAGCATATTCGGAATAGATTAAATGTTAGTAATATGGTAATAAATGGAAAATCTTTATCGGAGGAAAATTCTGTTGACAAATTCCTATTTAAAACAATTTAGTTATTCTGGAAGCAAATTCCCCGATACACATACAATTTGATATTATTTAAAACCTAAAAAAATTTAATTTTACATTTAAAAACCTAAAAAATTCGATTTTATATTTAAAGCCTAAATATATATTTATATTCATTCATTCAAATAAAAAAATATATTTTGTGCATTCTTTTTGAGAAAAACATTTCTTAAGAAAAAATCTCTTATTTTTACGATATTATTTTTAGATTTATTAATTTCAAGTCCCATTTTTAATTTCGTTATTTAATTTAAGAGAATTTAAGTATTTAAAAATGCCACACATTTTTTTAAAAAGTTTGTTTTTGAAACTATAAATTTATAATTAAAAGTGATTTTTTAAATATTAAATTCGTGTTCAATATTCATTTTCGTGTTATTTTAACTAGAAATTCATTATTTTTTCGTGCATTTATCAAAGTCAATCATTTTTCAAAAAATATTCTTTCTAAAAAGATAGTTTTGCATTTTTTAAATATGGATTACGAATATTAATCTATGTATATTAAAAGAAACATTAATCAGGAATTCATTTTAAATGTCACTTCTTATGTGATTTCAATTGTATTTAAGATCTATTTATACAGAATAGTAATAACTCCTTTTTTCAATAAAATTTTTTTTTTACTCTGTGAAATTGCTATTAATAATAGTAAAGTTTACATTTTATAAATTCAAAATATAATAATAAATCTAGTTTTAATATATGAAAAATAAAATATATTTTTAAAAAACTAATATTTCCAAGAATTCTGCTGCCTTAAACTGTCATTAGCTGCAAAGTATTAAGATTTGTGTACAGTTTTCTAATATAACCAAACATAAATTATACAAATTGATCCTGTTCATAAATTTAAAAAGTAAATTTAATATTAGGTAAACATCTTTATACCCACGCTCAAAGCGAGATTCCAGCCCACGAACTGCTGAACCGTAGAACAGAGCGCTAATTATTCAGCTACTAAATCAGCAAAATGCCCAAAGTAGGAATCGAACCCATGAATTGTTGATCGAAAGACTATTGAACTATATGCAATTATGGTAGTACATGTATATCAAGGAAATGTTGTGCTTTTGATTTCATAAAAGCTTCATGGCATTCTAATCATTTCTATGTTTCATTGATTTCCATTAAAATAAATAAATGAAAAATAATGCCCAATATGAATATGTATAAATGAGAATTGTGTGTTGTGGGAAAAACTGCTACCGCAAAATATTTTATTAACTATAAAATTGCATAATTTATTCCATTAATAGTTTTCTGTATTTCATCAAAACTGATACTTTTTAAATCAATATTCTTTTAAAATTTATATTTCACAAATTAAAGCAAGTGAAATGAATTAATATTAAGTCAACATTATACATTTTAATTTAGGAAAAACTTTGTAAAAATATTTAGAAACTGAAATATAAATCGAAATTTTATCAATTCTTATAAGCAACGCTATGACGCACTAATTTAATTATTTTTAATAATCTAGCACAAACAATTAAAAAATATATTACTTTATTTCTTTATTTTTACTGAAAAAATATGAATATTTTTTAATAAATATATTGCAGTTAAACTTTCAAAACTAAAAATTAAAAGTGATAATATTAGGGTAAAAAATCAAATACATAAAAGCAATGATAGTACTGAAAGAAATAAGCTAAGTAATCTTTCCAAATTAATGTCGTTAGGATTTCTAAGATTAGATACTTTATCTTAGAAATAATCAAATATAAATGGCAAAATGGAAAGGATAAGAAATTAGAAATGTCAGTTCTTGGATAAAATATTTAGAGATCTAAAATATTTAAGAGACCCAGAAATGTACCAAATAAAAATCTGGGAATTCTCTAGAAAATGTTAGACACAATGAAATTTATTATAGTAATAACAAGAGAAAGTAAATTTCCGAAGACTATAAAAATAATTCTTATCTTTAAACCGAAGCAATTTTCAAACATAAATATAAAACACCGATTTGTCTTTTATGACAAAAATAATAATGTTAATAGTGATATACATTTCTTTATATAATCTTTAAATAGTGTACACATCAGCACGATAAAACAGTGTATATCACTTTTAAATAATAAATAAAGTAATAAGTTTAATCAAAATAAATTCATTTCAATGGAGCTCATTGTGGCCTAGTAGCAAGGCAGCACACTTCGAAGCATAAGGTTCGATCCCAGCAACAATTGAAAAATGGAGATGTTTCGCTTCTGCCGGCACGTCCATCGGTTTGGTTTATTAGTCACTCAACGGTCATTCTTTGCATGCGAGGGTTAATTAGACAGGGAGACCTACGTTTAAAGTAGATTCCGAATCATTACATACATCCAAGCCCAAGGCCGGATTCGAACCTATGAACTGTTGAACCAAAGACAAGAGCGTTAACCATTGGGCTACCAGCTGTGCGCACGTTCATCAGATTAGGTGTTTATGAATTTCGAGGTTTCCTCCCTTGCGTCATGTGAAGGTAAGGTTCACTATGGAAAATTCTCCCAGAAAACAATTTACACGGTGGTTGATAAGGAGCCTTAAAATGATCCTCGCTGTCAAGAGGTGGTGACTAATACTCACTTTAATATTTCGGATTAAGAATGATTTAATTAAAAAATTATTTTGAATATATTATCCAGTGCGCAAAGTGTAAGATATTCCTTGCGGTTATTTTCATATATCTAAAAATTTCACTGAGAAATGACGACAGTTACGGGCACAGTTAAGAAGGACGTTCTTTTAGAAGACCTAAAGTTAATTTTGCAAAGCAAAATTACTCAATTCATTAGCGAACCTTTTAGAATCTTTCGACAGGTTTATCTGACACTTGACGGGCGAAAGGTAATTTAACCAAGGTCAGGTGTTTAAAATACATTCTTAACCATTATGGACATCCAAAGCGGGAATCGTACCTACGAGCTGTTTGACGAATGCTAACAGTACCATTATTTCGCTGTCTCTCTCTGTTACCTCATGAGGTATTCCTAAATACATTTTTCAACAAGAATACTCTGATTAGTTTACACCACATAATTAAAGTACTGCTAATCTATGAACATTCTCATTTGAAAAAGAAATCGAACCTATGAACTGTAGAATTGAATGCGAGAATGCTAACGATTCCGTAACCACTTTCTCTCGAAATATTCTCACGTGGTAACAATAAATACTGTTTCTAAGCAAAGATATCGATCGATTTTTTGCATTGTAAAATTAAGATACACTTCATAAATTACGACAAGCTACTTTACAACTGCTCACAAAGCATTTTACTTCATAATTGAAAAAAATTTACTTGAATACTCTGCAAAAAAGAAACTTTTCCAAACAAATATTGTGCATAGGTTTACACAGTGGCCTTACGGTAAGACACCTTTCTTCAGATCGAAAGGTCCCGGGATGAATACCAGCCTTTTGAACTGGAAATGGATGTTTGTCACTCAACGTCACCTTATAAAAAAGTCATTTTCTGCACACGAGGACTAATTAGAACGGGTCGGTGATTGAGAGTTTTCCGGGTTTTCTCCCTTGAGACACGTGAATATGGCCTGTTAACTATAAAAATTTATCACCTCTTATCCACGAAAACTAACAATAATATGAACAAGTTAAGTGAGCTCCAGTGGCTCAGTAGCTTCATGCCGCTTCCCGTAAGCTCAGCAAAGTGAAGCATCATTTGCCGCAGGCAGTGGTTGGGAGGGTGACCACGGTGTACTCTCCTTCACTGGGTTGCTGGAACTCCGTGGGTTGGGGACGTGTCTACGTTAATCTGTGACGTCCAAAGTCCTTCCGCTGGTGTGGCGTGGATGTGGAGAGGAGGGTGCCAGCTCAGGTGTGGCCTCGTCACCTGACCTTGGTTCAAAATTACGAGGCACCTTAATTAGAGCAAAGACGTACTTTCACCTTCGTGGTGCTCTGTTCCAAACGAAAGACGCACCCGTTTGACTTAATTCGCACTGCCAACGGCATAGCGAGCTTGGCTTGTCCAAGTGTCATAAGTAACAACAACAACAAGTTAAGTTAGATTCCAAAAGTCGGAATCGAATCTATGAACTGTTCACCTGAAGACCACAATACTAAACCTGCAAACACAGCCAGAGTATAACGAGATAACACATACTTATTTAACAACTCCACACACAAATCGATACATTTTGCTTTTCCTCACCCCTTTTAAGGTCTGCTTTATGAATCACTAACCTCCAAAAAGAGCAATATTAGAGTGCGGATCAAAAATGGGTATGACTAATTGCGTCTATTTTTAGGGGCGTTCAATCATTAAAGGCGACGATGCAGTTAGACGAGATGTTCATAAATCCGTCTCTGCGCCGGAAGCATCATCCCTCGACTCTGAAATGAACTCCGCTGGTAACTCTAGATGGAGAAACTTTTTTTTTTTTTTTTTTTTTCGGGTATCTCTTGCTCCGACGAAGGATGAATTATTTTTCTGAAGGGTAGGGAGAATGTCCCGTTAGTATAAACACTTTTTTTTACATTAATATAGATTATTTCTCACTTTTTTTATCTTTTCTACGCGACAGTGAAAAAGTTGCAAACTGTTCTATGACAGACATTTGTAAATATAGCATAAGGCACTGAATTGTGTGAAAACTGGTGAAATTGATGGGGGTGTTTATCTA
Organism: Latrodectus hesperus; assembly: GCA_037975125.1. Classification (NCBI taxonomy): domain Eukaryota; kingdom Metazoa; phylum Arthropoda; class Arachnida; order Araneae; family Theridiidae; genus Latrodectus; species Latrodectus hesperus. The sequence continues at coordinate 4,606,665 of JAJQOW010000015.1, read as the reverse complement.
AATGACATTAATTTTTTTTTCGCTCGTTATTTCAAATACCTTCAATGGTTTTGAAACCTAACTTTGTTGCATACATGAAAAATTCCAAAAATAAGCAATCCTCTCTATATTGCGATATAAAATCAAAAATACAAGTTTTTTCATCGCTCTTGGAGTTAAACTATCCTTTGTTAAGGGTTGTTAAAGAATCTATGTTAAAGAATGTATTCACAATTCTCTAAGTAGTTAATGTTACTCATAATTTCTCAACTAAAAAGTTGTTTATCATTATAGCTCTCTCATAAGGTTTAAAATTAGCTTTGAATTATCAACTACTTTAAAACCAGATGTGGCACAGCCAAGATTAAACTAATGCAGCCAATAAAAGCGCCAAATGATCTGCTAACATCATGGGCTATTAATACAATGCTCTAACGTACGAAACGAAAAAAAAAAAATTCAAATAATCATTTTATTTTTAAATTTTATTTTGTGGAAAAGATTTGCGTTTATTAAATAAAAGAGTATGTTAATTTTTTTGCTTGAAGATAAATCTCCCGTGCAAAAATTAAACACGTGCTTTATTCAAAATCTAAATCTGCTAATAAAAACTGCTAGTATAAGGTAATAAGTTATTCATCAATTAATAATTTGTGTTGTTGTTGTTGTTACTAATGACACTAGGATAAGCCAAGCTCGCTATGCCTTGGCTATGCGAATTTAAGTCAATTGGGAGCGTCTTTCGTTTAATCAGAGCAGCATGAAGGTGAAAGTACGACTTTGCCTAAGACTGTTCCGATAGATGGCACCACCAGAGAATCCACTCCCTCAATTTTATGATCTGAAGCGGAGGGATTTTCTCCAGATCTTTGCACCCTCGGTAATTGCTCAACGACCGACCACAGGATTTCAATTCCACAGATTTAACGAGCACGTATGGATCTTTGGCGGCATTGGGAATCGAACCCCACCCTTTTGGATGGAAGGCCCATGCCCTAACCACTAGGCTACTACGGCCCTATTAATAATTTGTAGTTTAATCGAGGTATTATCAGTTATCTATGAATTGATTTTCCACATTCTTTACGCCGATACTAGTACATTAACTTCCCAATTAAAGTTGCATAATATGTACTTATAGTTATTGATGTTAGCCTGGTTGGCAGCTGAATGCGCCAATGGATATTGTCCTTTAATTCAAAGTTCATAGGTTCGATTACCACATTAAATATTGATATTTTTAGTGGTTTGGAATCAACATTAAGATTTAGGTCCTGGTAAATTTTGTTTATTTTGAATTATCGCTAAACAATCATTTTTGAACACGAGAGCTAATTAGAACGGAACCTACAATTTAAACTAGGTTTAGAGCCACTACAAGCACCTATGTTTAAGGCGAGATTCGAATCTATGAATTGCTGAACAGAAACCAATCGTTCGAGGAAACTCGGCCATTTATATCCGGAATGATTTTACTTTTATACCATTTTTTCTTAATTTTTTTTATGAAGTCTTATTTTTTTCTATTAAGAATGATAATTAGTGTCGACGAATAAAAATACAGAAAAATATTTTCACACAAGATCATTTCAGTCTTTCCAATTTTTAACAAGATAAGAAAATATCATTCACAGATATTAAATCTATTTTTTTCAGTATTCTTGTAGGAAAGTTTTCCAATTGCTATTTATTAATATTACAGAAGTTAAAATTTTTTAAATATTTACATTTATTTTGCAATAATGTATTAAAGCTATATTACACAAATACCACAGATCATATTTTACCATGTCAATATATATATATATTGTACCGAGCTCCACGGGTTCGTGTTGATTGAGAGTTGAATAAAGCGACCACTTAATGAACACAAGACTTTTATTCGTAAAAACTTCACTAGATAAACGAAATTCCCGCTGTAACAATCACAATTATACAGCTACAATTCGTCAGATACAATAGGAAATAGCTTCCAATCACAGGTCTCAAATACCTCAGACAGAGAACAACTAGCAGTCACAACTAATCGTCTTCACTCACTGACTGTCTTCACAAAAACTCTGACTCTTCCATGTCGGGCTGCAGTATTTATACCTGACTTAGCGGAGAAATCTACCAATTTCGCCAAGGTTCTGGAAGCTTCTAGGCTATCTCGAAAAATATTGGTCCTAGAGCTTAGGTGATGGATGTTTCCAGAAGTATCGATTTCTCGCCAAGTCGCCAAGAATCTCGCCAACCGTCGCCAAGTCGCCAAGAATCTCGCCAACTGTCGCCAAATCATTAGGAAATCCGCTTTTAAACTACAACACGTCTAAATACCGCGATTTTTGCCCAAAATGTGAGAATTTCCGATCTGTCTGAGATATTTTAAGACAAATATAATCATTATTTATAAATTTGTAACAATATATATATATCTTAATATAAATACAACTCTTAACAATTTTAGTTTCAATACTAAAATTATGTTCAGCTCTTTTCTGGCAAAGAATAAAATGTTATGTGCACGGTTCATATACCATGAGCTAATGATAATACTGCTTTTATATGAAACAAATTGAGATCCAGTGGCTCAGTAGCTTCACGCTGCTTCTCGTTAAGATAAGCAAAGTGAAGCATCATTTGCCAAGGGGAGTGATAGGGAGGGTGACCACATTCTCCCTCTCTGGAATGCAGGAGCTCGGTGGGTTGGGGACGTGTCCACCTGTGACGTCCAAAGTCCTTCCGCTGGTGAGCGTGGATATGGAGAGGAGGATGCCTGCTCATGTGTGACCTCGTCGCCTGACCGTGGCTCAAAATTACCAGCGCTCGGTGATGGACGAGTATTACAAACCAGTTAACCTTAAGTTAGAATCCGGAGGTCGCCTGCACCGCTATGTACGTAGGAAAAGAATTGCATAACATTGTGGAGAAAAAGGTTTTAATTCCAGAAAGTTGCATTCTTGTACTTAGAACGGCTCCCGTTCTCTAACATTTATAATAGGCGTCAATTTCGAGATAAAAATTTTCTTTTTGAAAAATAAATTTCCATTTCAATCAAGACTTTAAATTTGAATACAAGCTTTCGTTCTAAAAGGACATTTTTATTGTGGCCAATACATGCTGGTTAGAAATCTACAGTCATATACAGACTTTCATTCTATAGTCTGAAATTTCCACGTATTATACAAGCTTTCATTTTCCTCAAAAATTTATAATGTGACATACAGGCTTTCATTTGTCTCAGAAATTTACATTTTGGCATACAGATTTCTACTTTCATCAGAAATTTACATTGTAGCATACAGGCTTTCATCCTCATCAAGAATTTACATTGTGACATAGGATTTACATTGTAAGAAAGATTTTCATTTGTCAGAAATTTACATTTTTACATTAGCTTTCATTTTCGTCAAAAATTAGCTTTGTAGCATAGATTTTCATGCTCGTTAGAAATTTACACTATCGTCACAGGCTTTCATTCTCAACAGAAATTCTCATTATTGTACACAGACTTTCATTCTCAACAAAAATTTACAGTACCTTACACAGGCTTTCATTCTCAAAAGAAATTTACATTATTCACAGGCTTTCACTCGTAACAGACATTTACGCTATTATACACAGGCTTTCACTCTCAACAGACATTTACACTACTATACACAGGCTTTCACTCTCAACAGAAATTTACATTATCGTAAACAAGCTTTCATTAGCAACAGAAATTTACACTTTCGTACACAAGCTTTCATTCGCAACAGAAATTTACACTATTGTACACAGGGTTTCACTCTCAAACATTTACACTATCGAGCATAAGCTGTCATTCTAGTCAGAAATTTACATTGTCACATATAGGCTTTCATTCTGCTGAAAACAATTAGCATTTTCACGCACTTTATTATTATTGTGATCAAAAAACTGCAGTATTAGGCACAGGTTTCAATTCGGATGCAATATGCCTTAAATACAAATTGATTTCATGAGTAAGAAATTTATACTTTGTCACACTTCTAATTATTTTAGTTAAAAATTATACCGCACAAGCCATAAAACTTCTTAACAGAAAATTTAATATCTTCCAGATACATTTTTTCCCAAGTGCATTTATAATGTTGCATCACCAATATCTTTATTTCATAACGGTGCAATGCTGCGCAATTTTTTTTTTATAAAAAGCAGCAACAATGAATTACATTTATTAAAAACTTTGAATATTGTGATGAGAACTGGGTAATTTAGAAATTGCAAGTATCTAATATAAGACAATATTAAAATAGAAATGTAAGCTCTATAAAATTTTTAATTAAAAAATCTACTTCAATGAATAAAATGCAAAAAAAAATGAATATAAAATCTTCCAACTGTAATCTTAGTAAGTATTAAATTATATTGAAGAAAAATTGTGAATTGTTAATATGTATTGGATACATGTATATGTTATAAATTATTTAAATTTAGAGACAAATTTATGTACATATTGAATTTCTTCAATTTCGAGAGCTAACCATTTAGAAGTTTGTTGCTACCGAAGAGTATTTCAGTTTAATTTTGTTACAAATTAAAAGAGAAAAATTGGATTATTCTTTAATATACACGACTGGAAATGAGGAGCAGGTAAACTATTTTATGGGAAAAATCATTTTTATGTCTTAAAGTTGCCTATGTCTTATTGACCCTCAACGTCTTATTATTCGCGCCATTATTTTTCATCACATTTCTGCGATTATTTCGGCTAAGGCAGAAAATTTAATTTATAAGATCATATCAGTCTATTCCATCTTACTTAAAATATCCCGTTTATTTTGGTTTATAAACTCATTAACATAACTAGGAAAAATCCTTATGGTTCCAAACTTGGCTAGAATAATAACTAGATCGTTTCTCTTATTTGGAAAGCCAGCTAAAAAGAGAAAGAATTCTACAAAATATATTTTTTCCTCGCCTTCAGATAAGCACTCATAAACCAAAATAAAACCGTCCGCTCACGAACTTTTGATATTTGATGGGGCATGCGAAAGAAATGAAAAATGATAAATGGCTGGAATGTATTGGCAGAAGTGAAATGAAACGAAGCAGAAACAAATGAAAGTGTGAAATGAAAGTTGTAGTTGTGTGCGAATGGAGATACATAGGAAAGAAAATATATCCTCGAAACCCTAGACACAAGAAATGTTTTCTCTCGTCAGCGAAGGAACAGACATCATTAAGAGGGGAATATAAGTGGATTCCAAACTTGGCAAGGTGTCAGGAATAATGGCGGTTGTTTTTGTAAGCACCTACAATGTAACTGCAACTGTTAGTAATCAGAATATTCTAATAGTGTAGTGATCAAGCCTAAACACATGGTTTTCTTGAAATTTAACATCGTTCAAATATTATGCTTTAAAATCTGATAATATATATGTATGAAAGAATTAGGATTTAGCATCAAAGATCTCTTTCTCAGTTGGCAATATTTATTTTCGAATAAATAGTTTTACTATCAATATTTCCTGGAATTCTCAAATACAGTTATTCTAGTTGAGTTACAATAGCATTTATTTGAGCTCAAATAGAACAATTCTATTTGAATTACAGAAACGTAACACTTAACAGAAACGTAACATTGAAACTATCAGTTAAATTAATAAAAAATCCAAAATGAGCTTCAAACATTTCCTTAATGTAATTTCAGGAAACCAGGTTTTGTTCCTGAATATATTTAGGCTATAAATATTTTAAGTTCTATGTAAAGTATAATTTCTTCTCTAGAAAAAATGTCGAGGTGAAAAATTGCAGCAAATAAAAAAGAAATATTAAAATTCGTAATTTAGAGGGAAGTACGCATACTGTGAGTGTAAAAAGTATTCGTACAGTACGAAAATTGATTTAAAAGAGATCCATTCATAAAAATTATTAACATAACTCCATTTTAATTAATTAGAAATGTATAATAGAACATATTTTCACTAGTTTCATGTGAAATTTGCACAAAAATAATTTTATACACGAATAAATATTTACAAAACTGAAACAATCCAACATCTTGTGGTGTAAAAAGTATTCGTACATCAGCCATATATTGGCCAACAGAATCATAATATTACAGCTAATACCTTGTAGGATATCCTTTAGCTCGAATAACTGCCTTGAGTCTCTTTGGCATCGATTCCACCAATTTTGCTGTTATTGAGCTAGATATGGCTTCCCATTCTTGATTAAGAGCCGATTCAAAATCATTTTTATTAGAAACATGTCTGGATCTAATATTTTTATCAAGAACTTCCCATAAATTCTCGATGGGGTTGAGGTCCAGTGATTGAGGAGGAAGTTTCATGAACTTTGGGGTATTATATAGTATCCAGAGCCTTGTGTTTAGGGCTGTGTGCTTGGGGTCGTTATCATGCATGAAAACGTAATCACCATTCAAGCCCATTTTTGTTGCACTAGGTCCTAAATTATTGTTTAAAATGTCAATATAAAGTTGATGATTCATAATGCCTTTAATAAAGACTAATTTGCCCACCCCAGAGGCACTCATACAACCCCAAACAAGCCACCCCCATGTTTCACTGTTGGCACTAAATTCTTAGGATGCATTTCTGTATTGCGCTTTCTCCATACCATTCGTCTCCCGTCCGATACAAGTATGTTGTATTTACTTTCGTCTGTAAAGATAGTCTTTTTCCAGAAATCTGGACTTTCATAACGTATTGCTTGGCGAAAGACAATCGCAGCTTCCGATTCTTCTCACTAACAAATAATTTTCGTCTCGCAACGCAGCCATGGAAACTTTCATTTCTGCATGTATTTCGAAAAGTATTACAGAGATTGCTGTTCCCATGTTCTTTAGTTCTGATGTTAATGTAGGAGCACTTATTTTGGGATCCTTCTTTAATGAATGTACTAGAAACCGTCTGTCAGAAGATGTCAATAGACATGGTCGCCCAGTGCGAGAACTGTTTTGAACCGCTAGAGTGGCAGCAAACTTTTTATGATTGACGGCACAATTGAACGGGGTCTACAAACCAGATCAGAAATCTTGTTGTACGATTTACCATTTTTACGAAGCTTTAAAATCCGTTCTCTTTCGGAAACACTTGTCTCTTTACTTTTACGACCCATTACAGAATTTCTAGTTTCTTACTACATTAAAATTTCCACTGAAGAACCTTTTAAGTAACTTACAAGATGACGTCAATTAACTACATCTTGATGGCTAAACCAATCACAAAATATACCTAAAAAAATTTGCATTTCTTTTGGTGTACGTATACTTTTTACACCACAAGAGGTTGGACTGTTACAGTTTTGTAAATATTTATTCATGTATAAAATTATTTTTGTGTACATTTCAACATGAAACTAGTGAAAATATGTTCTATTATGTATTTATTATTAATTAAAATGGAATTTACGTTTATAATTTTTATGAACGGAGCTCTTTTAAATCAATTGTCGTACTGTACGAATACTTTTTACACTCACTGTATCTGTCTCTATAATTAATAGAATCATTTACTTCCTTAAACTCAAAATCAAGTTTAAACGAATCACCTTGGTAAAATGCTCTGAACCAATCGTGTGTGAATATAAAATTCCTCGTATTACAACATGTTACAAAATATTTGTGTCAAATTACTCAATCATCATATCAGTCCAATTCAATCAAATCAAATATTTAATTCATGTACTCAACAATTATACTTAGGTTCTTATTGCTCTCAAAATTAACGGGAATATTTTTTCACCAGTTACATTTAAATATCTACATTCCCATATAACTAAACAGTACATTAATTTACAAAATTTTAAGTCTTTATTATTGAAAAATTTAATCCTATTTCGTATTTAGAAAGGAACATAAACAAAATTTTAAAAAAATGAAAACAAAACGTATGTTTATATTTAAATATGTATTAAAAATTAAAATAGAATATAATTAATACTGAACATTAGAAGCTAAATACGAAACTTTTTTTTCCCTAGAGAAATTAATTCGAGTTTATCAACATCGGAAATAAAATTTAATCGATTGAAAATGAAATCGATTCGAAACAGAATTATTTTCGTTCTCCACTGACAAAGACCGGAACTAGCAATGTTTGTAGTTTTAAAAAACACAACCGGAAATTGTCGCCAATAATCGAATCAAAGATTTGACATCTGGCGAGCGCTATTTATAAATTGTAATTCTACAGGCACATCAAATCTACATATATAGATTTGTGAAAGCATTTTAAGTAAAAATATAGAATCTACTGTAGATTTTATAAAAACAAAAGCTCTTATCGAACTTCTATTGAATTATCGTTTTGTTACTTAATGTTAACTTTAAACTTTGCTATATTACATCTGGTTTGCTGGAATATTCAATAAGCTAAAAATAAATTATACTTTTGAATTCAAATTTATATAAAATATAATTTTATGTATGAAATAAAGCATTAACTTTTATGAAAAAGTTATAGTAAAGCAAGCGAATTTAGTTTAACAATAAAAATGAAATGTAATAACGTTATTTAAATGTTCATAATTTTATTTTAAAACTAAAGATATATAAGAAAACTCAACTTTGCAGAAATCATTTTTTTAAATTAAAATAAAACATTCTCCTCTAAATAACGATCTTTATTCGATTTCGCGAAGAGCAAAAAGCATTTAAATCTCAAGTCACCCATCATCTCTAAATAACGATATATTCATGTAATACCATAATTTCTTTACTATATATAATTTTTTAAAAAAAATAAAAATTCAATAAAGGTAAAATTTAGAATTGAAGCCTTTCTGAGTTTAAAAGGCTCAAGGGGTGGCCAAATTAATACAAATAATCTTTGTACAGATAAAACGTAAAAAAAATATGCCAAATAATTGAATGCATTCACTTATTTTTAATATAATTTGAATCGTAGGAAATTTTATTTTTCTTTTAAAAAAAATTTCGCTCTCCGTCTGCGAAAGAGACAGAAACTAACCCTAATGCCGTTTAATGCCACCGCGGAAGTCCTTGCGTAGGTGACAGTCCATCCTAGTCAGATGTGGGGGGAGGGAGGTAAAAAAAATAAATAATAAACAAATCGCGATGAAAGAGCTGAAAGTGAACATCACACAGCTTCGCTCCACTCAAGGTTCTGACGTAACGATTGAATTTCTCAGTTAAAGAATTTAACCCCCGACACAACACGTGACAGACGTGGAAATAACAAAATTAAATACACAAGGCATTTTCTACTTAGTTTAAAAATCCAGAAAATGCTACAAGCAATGATATTTATTTTCCGCGAAGAAATTAAAATATGCATGAATAAGAAATTAAATTAGGCCTGATTTCTATTCATTTATATTTAAAAGCTACATATTCAGTTACACAATTTGACTACTTTAACTTATATATACTTGATGCATAAAAAGGCTTATGAAATTCAATTATTAAAAGTAAAAATTATGCAAATAAAGAACTTACAAATATTCGGATTTTGAAAAAATCTGAATATCTCTAAGAATTTATAAATGAAATAGTATAATATAAAATTCTGTACTATTTCATTTATCAATTTATATATATATATATATATATATATATATATATATATATATATATAATAAATAAAGTTTTTAGATTGTAGAAAACATTTTTTTTCAAATTAAACGATATTTGACAGAATAGCAGGTGTGATAATCATTTTAAAATTGCATATTAATTTATTGAAAAATGTGTAACTTATGATTTAATGAATTTAAAATTTACATATAAAAATTGAAAATTCCATAAATGTGTGAAACTTATTCGATTCAATGTACCAAAAATTTTTAAATTAGCCTCAAGTTCTTTTATAAATTCTGAACTTATAAAATTTAAAATTTCATATATTAAAATAACCCTAACTGAATATAGATAGTTAAAATTTCAATAATTTTAAGCTCTAGAAATTTTTATTCACTTTCAATCTTAATGTATTTTAATTATTTTGAATTTCATTTTTAGTTTTTTTCTACGTAACCCAGCATCGTTTCTGTTGGATATTTCCAAATTTATGAAAAATTATTATTAAAATAATAAAAAAACATTTGCTTTAAAACAAAAATATTTTAAGCTATTTTGTTGAAAATGGCGACTAATAGTTCAAATATTCATACGATATTAACTAAAAAAGCTAACAAAAATTTTAAAATATTTGATTTAGAAAAAATTCGCATTTTGTAATAGAAAATAAGCTCCAACATTATGCAAAAATTATGCGAGTTACAAAAGCAAAATAACCCTTATTTCTCTTAATTAAAATAAGGTGTTTATAAATTAACTAAAATATTCAAGAATTTCTTGTTAAATCAAATCTGAGTTTATACTAAGATTCAAAACTATGATGAAATTTATTTTCTAACTGAATGTTAAAACATTTTATTAAAAATCAAGAAAATATTGTATGCCAGTTTCGTAAATTAGGAATCATTTTATCGTTAAAGAATTTGTGACTTATTCTATTTCATAGGGGAAATGTTTTCAAGATACTCAATATTCTTCGAGTTTAATTACCGAAATTTTAAACAAAAAATTACAAGTTTAAATAAAAAATTATAAATATAAAATTATAATGTATTATTATTATAAAAATATAGACTTAAAAAATTATCTTATAAATCTTTTTAACGTGATTACTATAGTAGTTATTTTTTTTTTACACAAATATTTTATTGATTAATTTTTTTCTTCCTTTATAATTATTTTTAGGTATATTAAGTTGTATTGGTAACATTTTAAATTCTCCGATAAAAATAGGCACCATTACAGCAATTTTTTAAAAGTGATCAAAAAGGCTAAAAAATTGAATTTTTTGGGGACCATTTTTTTTTGATAAAAAGGTTGTTAATATTCTTATTAATAAGAACTTCATCTCTAGTTTTAAAAGAGCCTCTTTTATACATCATTATATGAACATAAGAGTAAATTCAAAATAGGTCGGTACAAATGAAGTGGAAGCCTTACCTGGTTTTCAGAACGAAGGATTTTAAGCTGATCATTAATTAGAGCATACTTGGCCGCCTCTTCTTTCCTCAAAGCGCGCTCTTTCTTAAGTTCGGGGCTCCAGAAAGTTTTGATACTGTGCATGCTAGAGCCCAGTTTCTGAGTCGTTGCATCCAATTCTCGCTTCATGTTGCTGTACTGCGCCTGCAGGTCGTTCAGCCTGGACTGCAGTTCCATAACGAAACTATCTCCTCCGCCTCCGGACCGACCGTATCCGTGTCTGGAGTCGCTGTAAGTTCCGTGGCCGGACCTGGACATGGAGTGGCCGGTATCCCGGTACGGATCGGAGTCGAGGGGGCCGTCCATGTCCCTGTAGGCATGGTCATCGCGGTCGCGATAGCCGGAGCGATCCAGGCTCCTCTCTCTGCTCCTGGGGTGTCTGCTGCCGGATCCGGTCATGTCCGTCCGGTCTAGTGACCGATCCCTCGGGTCCCGGATGGGGACGAACTCCCGATCCTGGTCCCTCTCCAGGGAGTGGTAGTTCCTGAGTGGAACACGGGTGGCCGAGCGGCTTCGGTGGTGCCCCGGTGCGGGCCCGGCACCGCCCGTTCCTCCTCGTCCGTCCATGGTGGGGCTGCCCAACTCGTCGTTGTAGTAGTGGTGGGAGGAGGAGGGTCCGCCGTGACCGACGTTGAAGGCGGAGGTGCTGATGGAGTGGGGTACTGGTCCGTCCGTGGGTACGGTGAGGGGGCTTGCGTTGCTAGAACGACTCACGCCGTATCCGTGCCGACTGCTCCGCCGCCCGACCCCCTGGTCAGCAGGGGCGGTGCGAGATCCGATGGGGCTGACCCTGCCCGAGACCGGCTGGGAGATGGAGGAAGGGTAGTACTTGGAGGGTGCCGAGTCTCTGTGGATGTCCGGTCGACGCGAGGGCTTGGGTGACCTCTGGCTAACGTTGCTGCTCCCGTACGCTTCTCTGGACATGGCTGGCGCTACATCTAGCCTGGACTGCATCTACTACTAAGCTATAGGACTGCGATACTCTAGGTGAAGACATTCGGTTCTAGGGTCAAGTACTGACCAGGGCTAATTGCAAACGCACATGAGGACCTACCAGATGTGCCGCTACAGAAACAAAAATAATAATCCTACAGCCTGACGGCCGGGGCCATGTTCCTGCTTCAGTTATGAGCCACCCCCCACTATTCCCGCACGATCAATAGCAGATCTTCTCCGCACTCCTGGCAGAACAGATAGCTGTTCGAAGCTCACCAATCGGCCTGCAGGATTCCGATTCAGGAAAATCATTTTAATCGAATCCCAAACGCCGGCATGATGGCGTTGCTTTGCATGATTTGGAGATGTCACTTTTAGGGCGCAGTTCTCACTCTTTCTCTCACGCTCTTTTTCCCCCGTGATCCTCTATTAGAGAGGAGAATCCATCAGTCCTGCCCTCTTTCTCTGCTAATACGGAAGATGACGTCACGCGCTCCTCCATCCCAGCTGTTGCGAGCGGTCCAATGGGAAGCGGAAGGTGCCATATGGCTCTGGGTTGGCAGCGTCATCTATTGACACTAGATAACATTAACACGAGGGAATCATTTTTCCTGTGGTTTTCTTCTCCTCTAAATTGTATCATTGTATCGCCAAAGTATCTTATCTTTTATTTCGTTATTAAAACTACAATTCTAGCTTTAGTTTAGCAAAACAAAAGAACAATTTAAAATACAACATTTTATAATTTAAATTACAGTATTTTTATAATAGGATCCTAATTAAAAAAGGATACTTTGTACACATAAGGGCTAATTTTCCTGTGAATTATCGCTTAAACGAAATACAAATTAGGAGAATCATTGATACAAGAGGGGGAATCAAACTCATTAACTGTTGAGCTGAAGGGTGCTCCAAGCTCAGAAAAGTATCATTGCAGAAAAATTTAAATTAGCGTGAAACTGATTTTAAAATTATTTCAATTTAACTATAACTTGACTCTAAATGTACTTATGAATAGTTAAAAATAATTTTATTATTAATTATATTTCTAATTTATGATCTTAATTATAATACCTCAAAATAATAAAATTTCACTTTGTTTGTAATTTTTTTCTGTATTCAATTTTATAATATTTAAAAATTGAATTATTTTAATAAATACTGTACAAAATCACGATATGTAAATATATATTTGTAAATTAAAAAGTAATAAATATTAAAAATTTATAAAACGCGGATAAAAATGAAACTTTGCTCTTTTTTATTTTTGTATACATAATTCCTTAAAGAAGGAAACAATAAGTCAATATATTCCTACTTCCCAAATTTCAAACGAATTTATGGTAGAAAAATTGCATAAATATATTTTTATAAGAATACTTATTTTATAAAATATTACATTTTTTTTAAATATCCCACATTTCCAATAATAATCCCCAATATCCCTTAAATTTTCCATTTATGAAATATTAAGTTTTTATAAAAATATTTCGTAAAAAGAGTTTATAAAATTTATGGCTAATTTTTTTTATAAATGTCATTATTTGGTTATCATTTATATTTAAAAAATTTTTTTATTTTTTTTATAAACTTTCATAAAAAATATTTTTTAAAAGAATTTTAATAAGCTTATCTGTATGAAAATATAAATGGATCTTTAGTGAAAAGTGTAAAATTAACATTTGCAGACGATAAATACCCCATTGTCGAAGATGTTTTTTTTAGTATATTGACATATCTTAATAAATAAACAGTCAACAACTACATACAATCAAGAGACATTTTTTATTACTCATTGATAAAAAAAACACCATATTTCAAGACACCATTTATAGATAAGCCTCGTAATTGTGATTCACGGTCAAGAGACGTGATTGACACCCGAGTAAGCTGTTTATTTCTTAAAATCTCTCAATTTCAACTTAAGAAAAGAAAATTTATACATTTTTATTGGGAAAAAACTTTTTTACAGTATATCAAGTTAATTTTTCTCCAATTTAATTTTCAAAAATTGGTCTCTAATGCTAAAATTAAAAGAATACTAAAACTTTAATTCATATAAATGTAATTTTTTTTATTTATTCGATCCAAAAAAAATTTATAATACCAATAATATAAAGAATTAAAATTTGCTCTGTGAAAATTGTGATTAGGAAAAGTCATCTTTATAATTTTAATCTTACATATAAGTAGTATTTTATATACACACACACATTTATATATATATATATATGTGTGTGTATGTGTGTATATATATATATATATATATATATATATATATGTATGTGTGTGTGTGTGTGTGTGTGTGTGTGTGTGTGTGTGTGTGTGTGTGTGTGTGTGTGTGATTTTGAATTATATAATTATTATATTTGAATTATATGATTCTGAATTATTGTTAAGAAATATATATATATATATATATATATATATACATATACATATATATATACATACATATATATATATATATATATATATATATATATATATATATATATATATATATATATATATATATATATATATATATATATATATATATACCTGGTTATCTGGTTTAATAATAATAATAAAGAAAGATATATTTTGGTCTGAAGAAGTAATGTCATTCAGTATCTATGCTTTTGGTAGGAGTTAGAAATAAAGGAACTAAATGAAAAAGAGAATAAGTTATAATAATATTGCATGGTGAATATTATAATGAATATATACAGCAAACATATCTTCAAAAAATGAAGAACAAAATGAATTTAGAAAAAATAATTAGTTAAAATTTTAGGAGAAAAAAAAAGCAGCTTTGTAATGATGGTTATATTTTAAGGAAAAATGTGTATTTACATTATAAAAATTATGATTATACAATGAATGGCAGGTGATAAGTTAGAAAATCGATTTGCATTCTTTCCGCAGTGACGTCATATGATTTTGAATTACTGTTAAGAAATGTAGACGATCCCCGAGTAAGCAGCCGCCTCTTAAATTTTCACACCACACCAATGGGAAAAAGTAAAATTCTATGCTATTCGCGAGCTTAAATTCATTAGTGGGCACCTGAAATGTTTTAAAATTGACTTGGAAAGCAAAATCTTCCCCACTTGTATAGGAAATGCAATATCTCACAGTTTACCCCTGATTATTTGCTTTCCTGCTTCGGCACTGAGAAAGAGAACTTGTTTTGAATTCCTTGTCTTGTTTTTGACTTTTTATCAGTTCATGTTTTCGTGTTTCTGATTTAGTCTAATGATTAACTAGATAGGATAAGAAATAACGAGAGGGTAGTTTCCTTCTGTTTTTATTTTTTATATAAATAACTCGATACATTTTCCAATGATAAATCAAATTCATTTATATTAGTTTGGGGAAAAGAAATCAATTATTAACCATAAAGTTGTCGTTTCTTTCGTTCCTGTTGAGATCACGTACGCTACTTTATTACGATTCTCATTGGTTGAAAATATCCATGACGTCAGATGACGTTTCATGTATGTCACATGGTATTGAGACGGCGTCGTCAATCCGACTTGCCCTGGAATTTGCTGCCTTCTTTCCAATCACATTCTTCGAGCGGCAGCAAACAAGGCGAAATTCACAATCGTATGTCTGGGAATAGTGTCGAAATTCATTTTGTTGATAAAACGATTTCTTATATAAAGACCAAAGCCTCGGTGTCAGAACCTGTTTTCCACTGAGTCAAGGCATTAACACGTTGACAAAAGAACAGCAGAAATGGCAAAATGAAAAGGCAAGAAAAAGGCAAGCAAAATGAAAACATCCACTTTATGGTTGGTTTAAATCGACAAGGAGGATTTAAATTTTTAAAAATTCCGTTAATTAATAGAATTTTTACTTAATAATTGCAATATTTGTTATTATTATCTTTTTGGTGGATGGCTTTTTTTCAATAGTATCGACCAAACAATTTCAGATTAACTTAGTTAGATTGGAAAAGTAACATTTTGCACTGAAAATTTACCTGTAATGTTTTTTGTTAGTTCCATTCAGTTATGAGTTGCTGAGCGTTAGAAATGAAAGTCAACAAAGAGAAATTTGGATAAATTGTATAGTTTTTCTTTAATACAGGCAAAAATATAAGGCAAATAGCAGAAATTGTGAAAGGTTTTTATAATCCTAATTCTATAATGGTTACATGAAATTTTGTTTTCGTCCATTCCGTTCACATAATTTTGATGTTAAAAGATGCACTTGGCACTGGTGCAATGTCGCCAAAAATGTCGATAAAATTGCAGAAATGATCGAAGTTAATCGGCGGGAAAGCAGCAGTAGGAGCTAAAGATTAAGCACAAAAACAGTTTTAAACTTTTTACATAAAACTTATCCGAAATAAGGTAGTCTTGAAGTTTACGTAAAAACAATGGATTTTTCCCATTCTCAATCCTTATTATTTAATATAATTTGAAGTTTTTATTTGCTTTATAATATATTCTGGCTGTAACTCAAAAATAAATCTAGTGCATTTCTATATTTGATGTTTGGCCTTTATAGGTCATGTTTTGAAAGATAAAATGAACGAGAAGTTTCCTATATCTGTTTAAACTTTGCCTTTGTTCTATCTTATCAATGGACTTTCATGTGGAAAAGAAGAAATTAGATATCTAATTTTCCATAACTAATTTTGGTAAATATTATTCAATCACTATCTTGGAAATATAACTTAAAAAATTGATTTTTTTTCTGTATTTTGGACATATTTAACATATGCGTAGAAACTCAAAGGATTAATAATTTCAAAAATTTCGGAATACTAGATTTCAGTTAAATTTAACCTTTGTACAATTTTAAAAAATTTATATTAAAAAACTAAATACAAAAGAGTGTCCTTCGCTTTTTTTTTAAAAAAAAAATAAGTATTTGGAATTGAATTTGATGCACACACCCACATGAATTAGAAAGTGGCCCTGGTAGTCAAGTGGTTAGGCATCGGATTTCTGTCCAGAAGGGTGGGGGTTCGACTCCCAATACCGGCAAAGACCCACCGAGTACACGCGATATAAGTGCTGGTTAAATCTGTGGAATCTAAAGTCCTGTGGTCGGTCCTTGGGCAGTTACCATGGTCTTTAGAAAATTTCCTCCTGCTTTAGATCAAAGTCAAAATTGAGAGAGTGGATCCTCTTGTGGCGCCATCTATCGGAGGAGTACTTAGAGCAAAGTCGTACTTTTACCATCGTGGAGCTCTGGTCAAACGAAAAACGCACCCTACTGAGTTAAATTTGGCATAGCCAACGGCAGAGCGAGCTTGGGTTGTCTAAATGTCATAAGTAACAACAATAATATAAATTAAAAAGGTTAATATAATAACACCGCGTTATGGTTACACTTCTTATTTATAGAGTAGAGCTTCAACTATTCGAATCGCTTTCGGAAAAATGAATTATACTGAAGAAGAGAGGGAAAAGAGGAAAAGGAAAGGTAAGAGAAGGGAGGAGATGAGAATAAGAGAGTAAGAGATGTGTCGCGTGAGGAATTCAGAGGCATTTTATTGAAAATTCCTGGATCTTCTCAGAAGTGAGTGTTGAAGATATAGGAGAATGAATTATGAGAGAGTGAAACCCTAAATTGCACATTGAAAATGAGGGTCAACTCATTGAAAGTGTTGAGGAAGAAGATGATCTTAAAATGTCCAAGTTGTGTGAAGCAGACAACGAGACCATAAGCTTGTGAAACATTTGGCGGCTTTGTAACTGCTTTGAAGTGGATGGAGCGTCAGCCCGAGAGTGACCACATGCAAATTCAAGCGGATGCGCGATTTGACTGCCCGGAAAAGGATGAAGGCAGTGAAACAGCTTACTCTGACCGAGATGTTCAGCTTGCAATAATGACTGTCATTTTCAGCGCTGTACATACATACTGTATTAATGTACAGCACTTGTAAGTACCTTAACATGTAATAGTGTTGCATTTTATTCAAATGATTAAAAGCCCTTTTTCTTTAAAAATATGTAGTATTTTTCTCCCATTTTCATAGTACACAATAATTATAAAAAATAGACCCTTTTTTTTTCCAGAAATCCAATTATCCGAATATTTGATTAACCGAATAGTATCCAGTCCCACTTGATTCAGATAGTTAAAGTTCTATTGTATTTATGAATACATAAGTAAGAAGAAATGAGAAAACTTATCTTGGAATTAAATCATTTCAAATTTTTTTTATATTCAATAAGCAATGATTATAATTTTATATCCTCTAAATTATTTTATCAGGATCATGTTTTCAATCTGTTGCCATAGTAACGAGAATCACGATGTCTTATTCGTTTATTAACAGATAATAATCGCCTTTTGATTATATACAGTTAGTCAATAAAGTCTGCGTACATCAAAAAATAGTAATATCAAATCCAAATTTAAAGTGCAAAAAGGGTAGTTTCTTAAAGTTTTTATTTTTTTGTATTTAGTTTCAATAAGGGACTTTGAAATTATTTGACTGTAATATTTTCATACCTAATAATTTATGCACACTAATTTTTAAAAGATAATTGACCTGAAATCAAAGCTAATAAAGTTTGCGTACAACACAAAAGAGGCGGGGGATTTCTTATCTAACATTTAAACTTCAAACTTGCGAATGCAAAGATTACACTTTCAAGATCATTGACTTCCGAAGCAAATTTCACGTTGATTGGAAGTTGTTATGTCTATTTTCTTTGACGAAAATGACAACCGATAAAGAAATCCCTTTAGTTACGAGACAAATAATTATAAAATTGAGAGATGAAGTTAAAACTCTTCGTGATAATGGTAAAACCATTGGAAAACCATTTTCTAGTTGCAAAGAATTACTGAAAACCATCTTGACACTGGTAGTCTTGCTGTAAAACCAAGATGTGGTAGACAGAAGAAGCTAACGCAGAGAAAAGAAAGAAAAATTCTTTTACGAAAATAACAAAATCCTAAACTTTCTGCTGCAAGCATTGCAAAAGACATTTTTTTAACTAGCAACAAGGAAATTTCTCCTGAAACTGTACGAAAATTGCTGCAAAAGGCCGACTATCATGGACGCAAACCTAAATCTAAGCCATACATTTCCGAGACAAATAGAAAGAAAAGAATTGCTTTTGCCAAAACATATTTAAACTCTTCGCAGGACTTCTGGAACAATGTAATTTGGTCAGATGAAAGTAAATTTACAATATTTAAAGTTCTTCTTCTTCTTAGAGTTGGGTTTGTATTATATTGGGCACCTCTGCTTTTATCAGCATTTTGTACTATTAACTCCAAACCCAATGTTTCCTAGTTCCAGTTGCTCGGGTCACCCACTTTATTAATAAAGTCCGATAAACCTTTCATGGAGTCTAGGTGTAACTCTCTAGTATGGATGATGCCTAAAGAAGTTAATCTAGGGAGGGCAAGAGCCACGCATTCGTAAATGATATGCTTGGCCGTTTCCTCTTGCGTATGACATTTCCTGCAGATAGGGTCTTGCTGAAACAGTTCCATTTTATGGAAGTGTTTTCTGAAATAGTAGTCCCCAGTTATGAAGCCTACGATTAAATGTATCTTCTGCCTAGAGCATCTTAGAATTTCAGAGGCAATCCTCGCTAATGATCCACAGATCATATTTATATTTAAAGTTAATGGCCAACCAATTGTATGGAGAAAACCGGGAACAGAACTGAATCTGAGAAATTTAAATCCAACTGTCAAACATGGAGCTGGCGGTGTGATGGTATGGGGGTGTATGTCGTCGAAAGGAGTTGGAAATCTTCACATTATTGATAGTCATGGATAAGTATGCTTGTCTGGATATTCTAAAGAAAAATCTACAACACAGTGCCCGAAATTTAAACCTTTCTAATAAGTTTATTTTCCAACAAGACAATGACCCGAAACATACAGCTAAAATTGTGAAGGAATGTCTCCTCTATCACACTCCAAGACAGTTGCGTGCTCCTACAGTCACCAGACCTCAATCCAATCGAACATTTGTGGGCAAAATTGGAGAAACGAATTCGAAAACAAAATATTAGGTCGCGAAATGTGCTAATTAGTGAATTGCGGAAAGAATGGGCGAAATTTACGTCGGATGAACTTGAAAAACTACTTCAGTCAATGCCCAGGTGTCTGCAAGCTGTTTTGAAGAATAAAAGATATGCTACAAAGTAAGTTGTTGTTGTTATTTATGACACTTGGACAAGCCCAGCTCACTATGCCGTTGGCTATGCGAATTTAAGTCAGTAGAGAGCGTCTTTCATTTTGGATCAGAGCACCACGAAGGTAAAAGTACGACTTTGCTCTATTAAGGTGCCTCGTCATTTTGAACCACAGTCAGGTGACGAGGCCATACCTGAGCTGGCACCTTCCTCTCAGATCCACGCCACTCCAGCGGAAGGACTTTGAACGTCACAGATTAACGTGGACACGTCCCTAACCCACGGGCTACAAAGTAATGAAGTTATATGTAAAAAATCTTATATTTTGCTTTTTTTTTAAAGTGTACACAGACTTTATTGGAGGAAATTTCTGAGTTTTTTTATTTTTTATTTTTTATTTTTTTTACAAAATACATTTTTGTAAAAATGTGTAAAAAGTATTACACATTTATTATTTACCTTTTATTTAAACTTACACTTGTAGCTAATAGAAGAAAAAAATGCAATGATTAAAATACATTTTTAGTGCTTTAAGTGTTTTTTAATTTAAAATTTAGTCTGTACGCAGACATTTGTGACTAACTGTACACTAAAATCATGTAGCTTAAAAAACAGATTACTTTTTATATACTTGACATAAGTATTTTTTAATAAAAATGATATAAAAAAGTTAAAAACATTCATGAAATCATGAATGTTTTTAACTTTTTAATAATCATAATAATTATAACTTTAAAAATTAATCCTGCTTTACAGAAAATTAATTTAATTCAAAGGTGTCGATGTTAAATATTGAGTTGTAAGTCGTAATTATGCGAGAAATATTGCCTGTGTAGAGAAAGAAATTATTTCTTTGCATTCTGTGTGAATATTAAAAAAATCTCATTTACTTTATAAATCCTTAAACTCGCAAATGTGTTGTAAAAAATTTGGATTTTGAATTTCAAACTTGAAAAAGATAGATTAGAAATTTAATTTTTACAATAAAATATTTTTTATAATTATCAAAATGTGTAATTTTGCTGTTATATAATCAGTGATATATTTAATAGTTATGTTCCTTTTTATTTTGCTTCATCACTATGAAAAAGGTATTTATTATTCTCGTGGTCCAATTTTTTGTGAGTCAACAGTGATTCTGTTATTTCGTATAAAAAGTAATGATTTCTGAATATTCTGAATTTTTAAAAAAAGTTTGCTTTTATTCTATAAATGTTTAAACTCGCAAATGTGTTTTATTGTTAAAATTGGATTTTGAATTTCGAAAAAATTTATATAAGATATTAGAGTTTTAAGTCATTTTTTAAAATGTTAACTAAGTATTTTGTTTTATTAAATGATGTAATTTAAAATTTACTTCATTTTATTATTATTATTATTTGATATTGTCGCCATAATATGTGTGGCAATATTTGGTAACCCAGATGTGGTTATTAAATATTGCCATATACTCAAATATTAAACTTATTTGCAATATTTTTTTCCAATAAATTGTTAGATTTTTATTAATTTTTCATCTGGGTTTTTCATTATAGAAATTAAGAATTAATTTATTGTTGAGAGTATTTTTTTTCAAGAACAAATAATAAAATAAAAATATTTTATTAATTAAAATATTACAGCTAATTTATTTTTTCCTCAAAGGAGCGACTCCGCTCATAAATTCATTTCGAATAAACGCATTGTTCTTTTTAACATTTTATTGCCAATTGAATGTTTAGAGTTTTTAATTAATAATCGTTTGCAAATAATTTTTTTTCTTTTATTTAAAGTATATGCATTATTCTCTTCACAAATAATAAAAATATAATACAGCTATCTGAGAAGATCTATTAAAATGTTAGAATATTCAGACAAAATTATTTCGATTTATTTCTTTTTGAAAATAGCTGAAATCAAATAAATTGCAATGGATTTGACAGAAATTGAATGCACTGAAATATCAGGTTAACAGTCATTATACAGTGAGTGTAAAAAGTATTCGTACAGTACGACAATTGATTTAAAAGAGCTCCGTTCATAAAAATTATAAACATAAATTCTATTTTAATTAATAATAAATACATAATAGAACATATTTTCTACGAGTTTCCTGTGAAATTTACACAAAAATTATTTTATACATGAATAAATATTTACAAAACTGTAACAATCCAACCTCTTGTGGTGTAAAAAGTATACGTACACTAAAAGAAATGCAAATTTTTTTTAGTTACATTTTGTGATTGGTTTAGCCATCAAGATGTAATTAATTGATGTCATCTTGTAAGTTACTTAAAAGGTTCTTCAGTGGAAATTTTAATGTAGTGAGTAACTATAGAAATTCTGTAATGGATCGTAAAAGTAAAGAGACAAGTGTTTCCGAAAGAGAACTGATTTTAAAGCTCCGTAAAAATGGTAAATCGTACAACAAGATTTCTGATCTGGTTGGTAGACCCCGTT
The DNA here is from genome assembly GCA_037975125.1 of Latrodectus hesperus. Taxonomy (NCBI): domain Eukaryota; kingdom Metazoa; phylum Arthropoda; class Arachnida; order Araneae; family Theridiidae; genus Latrodectus; species Latrodectus hesperus. The sequence goes on along the minus strand of JAJQOW010000015.1, from coordinate 4,584,210 downwards.
CAATTGTGCCGTCAATCATAAAAAGTTTGCTGCCACTCTAACGGTTCAAAACAGTTCTCGCACTGGGCGACCATGTCTATTGACATCTTCTGACAGACGGTTTCTAGTACATTCATTAAAGAAGGATCCCAAAATAAGTGCTCCTACATTAACATCAGAACTAAAGAACATGGGAACAGCAGTCTCTGTAATACTGTTCGAAATGCATGCAGAAATGAAGGTTTCCATGGCTGCTTTGCGAGACGAAAATTCTTTGTTAGTGAGAAGAATCGGAAGCTGCGATTGTCTTTCGCCAAGCAATACGTTATGAAAGTCCAGATTTCTGGAAAAAGATTATCTTTACAGACGAAAGTAAATACAACACATTTGGATCGGACGGGAGACGAATGGTATGGAGAAAGCGCAATACAGAAATGCATCCTAAGAATTTAGTGCCAACAGTGAAACATGGGAGTGGAAGTCTACTTGTTTGGGGGTGTATGAGTGCTTCTGGGGTGGGCAAATTAGTCTTTATTAAAGGCATTATGAATCATCAACTTTATATTGACATTTTAAACAATAATTTAGGACCTAGTGCAACAAAAATGGGCTTGAATGGTGATTACCTTTTCATGCATGATAACGACCCCAAGCACACAGCCCTAAACACAAGGCTCTGGATACTATATAATACCCCAAAGTTCATGAAATTTCCTCCTCAATCACCGGACCTCAACCCCATCGAGAATTTATGGGACGTTCTTGATAAAAATATTAGATCCAGACATATTTCTAATAAAAATGATTTGCAATCGGCTCTTAATCAAGAATGGGACGCCATATCTACCTCAATAACAGCAAAATTGGTGGAATTGATGCCAAAGAGACTCAAGGCAGTTATTCGAACTAAAGGATATCCTACAAGGTATTAGCTGTAATATTATGATTCTGTTGGCCAATATATGGCTGATGTACGAATACTTTTTACACCACAAGATGTTGGATTGTTTCAGTTTTGTAAATATTTATTCATGTATAAAATTATTTTTGTGTAAATTTCACATGAAACTAGTGAAAATATGTGTTCTATTATACATTTCTAATTAATTAAAATGGAATTTATGTTAATAATTTTTATGAACGGATCTCTTTTAAATCAATTTTCATACTGTACGAATACTTTTTACACTCACTGTATGTTCAAATAAAATCCGTTTGAAATTTTTCAACCAAAATTTGTATTTGTGGAGTTTGTGGAGAAGCTTGAAAAATTAATGAGCATATAATATTCATTAATTTTCTATTACTATATATGTGTGAAATAAAATTTGATATGCATTTATCTTTTTGTTAATAAACTTTTTCGCTTTAAGGTAAAGCCTTCCGTCCGAAAGGGTGGCGTTCGATTCCCTTTGCCGCCAAAGACCCACCGAATATATGCGACTTACATGCTCTTTAAATCTGTGGAGTTGAAATTCTTGTGGTAGTCGTTAAGCAGTTACCATGGGTGTAATGGTCTGGAGTAAATTTCCTCCCACTTCAGATTAATGTCAAAATTGATGAAGATACTCTGGTATTGCCATCTATCGGAAGAATTTAGAGCAAAGTCGTACTTTCACTGCCGTGGTGCTCTGGTTAAACGACAGACGCACCCAACTGACGTAAATTCGCATAGCCTATGGCATAGCGAGCTTGGATTGTCCAAGTGTGATAAGTAACGATAAAATTGGATTATTATAACTTTCTTGGTTGTTAAACTTTCTTGGTATATAAATTTCTCAAATCTGTTGTGAATAATATCAATTAGCCAAGCATAATTAAATTATAATGGCAGATGGGCTTTTTCAAAGCGTAACAAGTGACCCCAATAAAATGTGGTCCATCATTTTTTGGGTTTTGCTTTATCTAGATAAAAATTCCTGCCAAGGAAATATTACCCAGAAAAAGCAATAACTGCTTTTTGATCGATCGACGAGACAAGACAGGTTTATTAGCCATTAAAAAGTTATTTTTCTCTGTTATCTGCGAGTCATAGAGTAAATCACTTCCAACTCTAAAAAGTTTGCCTGAAACAAAGGATTATGTTGCCAGTGGAAAATTGTTAACATAATATACTAAATTTAGATCTTCAAAAAAAGAATTTTTAATATAATTTAGTAAAGAAGTAAAAACCCGTGAAAAGAAAAGTGAGGCAATCAAAAACAAAATACAATAATTTAATTGATATAATATAATGTCAATTAAATTATTGTATTTTCTTTTCGTAAGTAGGATATATTTTTGAAGAAAAACTTTTTCCTCTTAATTGCTTGTGTTCACCATTGTTCAATCATTATTTTTGTCAAAAATCTTTATTTTTGAAGGAAAAATTAGTACCGAAAATTTGTTTAAGTTATAATAAAAGAAAAATATACAATAAACCGAGGACTATATCCAGTTTATAGTAGGAAATTACGAACAATTTCATACTAAGATCTAGATCATCCTTAAAATGAAATCGTTATAGAGAGAATCCATTATATTAAAATTCCTAAAAGCTTCCATTCCACCAATTTAAATCAAATTTAATTTTTCTGAGAATTTTATTACACACATTTTATTTTAATGTAACTCGATATCATATTTAAATCACATAGCTATAATATAAAAATGTAAAAGAACTAAAGCTCGATGGGGGAGGGAGTCATCTCTTTCATGTTCGGAAGGTAATGAGTTAGGCCGAACAACAAGAACAGCATTGTCTTATCTGGTCAGACAGCCAATCTAGCTTGATGGCACTTTCTAATCCCAAAACAACCAGCCCAATTACTAGAGAGATACAAGACCAACTAAATGCAAGCCAAAACATCAGACTGAATTGGATTAAAGCCCATGTTGGCCTTGAAGGCAATGAACATGCAGACAGATTGGCAAAAGAGGCAACGACCCAAGGAGAGACAAGAATACTACTTCTTCCCAGATCCCACTTCCAAAAGTTAATTAAAGATCAGGCCAGACAGGAATGGCAATCATACTGAGACAACACCACTACTGGATGTCTAGTACATAACATCATTCCAAAGATCGGGGTGACCAAGTAATGCTGGCCCAGACAAATTACACTCTTTGCATCTGGACATGGGCCCTTCCCAAGTTACCTCTATAGATTCGGCGCCAAACAGAACGACCACTGTGCCCGCGGGGATGTTGGAAATCCCTTTCACTACGCCACCAGTTGCCCCTTGACGAGCACCTGGCATTTCAGGAGTCCAAGTGAACATTTGGTAACCCAGTGGTACAGGAGTTTAATAAATGATCGTCATATGCCAAAGGTAAAGTTATAGCCCTAATGAACTTTCTTATTAGAAAATAGGAACTTAATAATCCCTGAGGATAATAATGATGAGGGGGAGGAGGCATCCGATGGAGTGACGCAACCCACTAGTGAAGATGAACTCTAACTCTTCCTATGCTATACCACTTAACGATTTGTGACCTGTGATCAGTGACTGTGCACCGATTTTAAAGTGAGTATCAATTCCCCAATCACACTTATCCTAACTGTGGTTTGGGTTTTTCCCGCACAAAGAACTATGGACTGTGCTTCTATTCAATTATCCAAGTAAGTTATTCATGTGAACACTCCTTTCTCTTTCAACTATTACCTATTTATATTTATTCAAGATTTCTGTTTTTAAAGTGTTTAAACAATTGTTTCAATTTTCAACTGCACTGAAGTTAATACTGCAATGTAATTAGCATCTCACAAACTGTATTGTCTACACCTTCCTGTAGCATGTGACCTCAAGCAGAAGTGGCTATCCTGCGGTGGAATCTTCTCTTTTCTTTCCGGCAGTCTCCACCAAAACTGGTAGAATCCTTTTAGGATTAGGTACAGGGAGTTCCGCTGGTGTAAACTAAACTGGAGACAGCTGCAGTTTGTCAAGATGTAAAAAAGTTTTTAATGTCTATCATTCCTTTAGGTTGAATGAGTGCGAAGAAGAGAATGCAGATATAGCTAACGCCATGTTATCATAATTTTAAATTATGAGATGACTGACTGCACATGGCAGTTTCAGTTGGCAAAAATGGACATATAGTATTGAATTGCAGTAGCTTATTTATTCTAGGAAGAACAAGTGAGTACTTACTCTAGGCTGCCACAAAATGGATGACATAACATTGGGAAACTGCTGTATGGCCACAGTGTATTTGCACTCCGGGAGGACTTTTGTACTTGGACGAAACCCGGAAGACTCCCAAGCACACACTCCAACAGGCATGCAAAAGGAAAAATCACAACAACCACCTTCTGGTTGGGATCAAATTTGGGACTTTTTAGCTGCTAAGAGTGTTGAACCCGAGCGGCTCAGTAGCTTCACGCCGCTTCCCGTTGTTGTTGTTGTCGTATGGCAGCTAGGCTGGCATTATAGGGTGCGCTGCTCCACTTTTCCAACTGAACCGTAATTTGGTGTGAAGTCCGACTACCTCAACACACGCATGCCATAGGAACCCGTTTATAGGGTAGGCAACCATTCACAACCCATTCATACAAAGAAAGGACAAAGATAGGATAGATAGAGAGAGAAAGTACATCCGTGCCCGAATTGGGATTCGAACCCAGGACCTCCCTATCCACAGTCGGGCACGCTGACCAATAGACAGGGTGGGCGGCGCCGCTTCCCGTTTGATCAGCTAAGTGAAGCATCCTTTGCCGCTGACGGTGATAGGGAAGGTGACCACATTCTCCCTCTCTGAGTTGCTGGAGCTCCATGTGTTGGGGACGGGTCCATGTTTATCTGTGACGTCCAAATTCCTTCCGCTTGGAAAAAAGAAGAGCATGCCAGCTCTGATGTGACCTCGTCTCTTAACTTTGATTCAATATGAAGAGGCCTTGTTTTTAAGGATAGTTTTTAATGCATAGGGAAATGTTACATATGACAGCAGTAACATCAATATGATAATAACTTTGAATTGGCGGGAAAAGGGAAAAAAATATTTTAAATAATTTACATCGTAAAATGCACAATTTACATTTTAAGATATAAGAAAGTTACTCAATTCAAATTCTTTAAAATTAGTTTAAAAGAAAAAGCTTTTAACCCAGCAGTTTTTATTTTCCGTAAAATTTCAGATGGGAAAATGTATATAAAAAAATATTTAAAGCCTTCTTGTCGATTTAAACAAAACATAAAATGGATGTTTTGTCTTGTCTTCTTCACTTTGCTTTTACTTCTGTTTTATTTTCAACATGTTCAGTTTTGGAAGCAGTATCGCTAAAGATTTGAAGAAAAAAGCATATTTACGCATTAATGTGTGGATGCCACCGCAATCAATTTCACTCCAAAAATAAAGCAGAATTATAGAGGAACCTATAATTAAAATAAATCTTATTATGAAAAATTTACTTATAGTTAGAAAAAGAATGTTTCCAACTATAAGAAAATTTTTTGAAATTTGTTCGTCTTAAAAGCTGTACTTTAGGGTACCTTTGCTCAGTTTCTCAACAATTTGGCGTCAAATTGTTATCAATGTTGGTTAATTTCTAGTTCGTCTATCGTGTTTTCAGCGCCATATCATTTTTTCAAACATCCACGAAATCAGGTTTTTTTGGTGAAAAAAATCTCCAATTATCGCCAAGGGAAACCCTAAAATTTTTCACAAAACTTATACTGCGGTATCACTTATATGTAAGTACTGAAGAAAGGTTAGGCGTTATATTTTTTATTATGAGTTCTAAATTACACGACAAGAATTTCATCTGAAGCTAAATTTTAATTCTCACATAAAAAAGAAAAGGAAAGAAAATAATTGAATGAAAAAAACAAAAAAGAAAAACAATGTTTATATCTCTATATCTCGTGATTTCATGTTTATGTCAGTCTCTTAGATGGATCACATAAAAAAGGCAACGCCATTTTTGCAAGAATTGTGTGTTTCCTTTTTTATATATTTAACTCTACTAAAAATATATTATCGATTCGTCATTAAAACTTTACCATTTAGTACAATAAACAGTATTATATCCAGTTGTTTGAAATCGAAAATATGCATCTAGCATTTTCAAAAAAAGCAATTGTTTTTACTTTTATATGATCAACATTACATAATTTTGCGAGGTAATTTTAGCCACGATGACCATATTAATATTCTAATATGTTAGACAGCAACAAAAAATTACTGTAATTTAAAATATAATTTCAGAGCACAAAAACTCTATTTTATATTTGTATGATAGTTACTTTATTCTCTTTAGAAAAAACTAAGTAAAAATATCATTAAATAAAAAAATTGAAATCGTAACGATTATGTTTTTCGCTAAATTATATGTAAGCATTGTTTATGTTTATAACTTAGCAACGAGCTGTAATGGATGCAAGACTAATATATTTCCTTTACGAAAAACTAAGTACCAGCTAATAAAGTAGTAACAAATTAAACAATAAACTTAAGAAAATAAATACCATTTAGTTTTTCATCATAATTTATGGCAATATATCACTATGTCATGTATTATATGCAATATTGCAATATATTGTATGCAATATTGATATCATTTATTGCAATTTATAGATAATATTCTCTGAATATTATTGGTTCATGGATAGCAATTGTTTTATGATTTGAAAAATTAAAAATTCTCTTCTAATTATTGGAAGTCGATTTCAGTAGATTTTACAACTTATTAAACTTCATAAGATACAACATTGAGTACATTTAAAGTAACTAATATCTCGATGAATTTCATCAATAAATCCAGATATTTCTTTGGAAATATTCAGAAAGAAAAAAAATTTTCTCTAAAAAGAAAGATCATATCGTAAGTTATAATTTCATATTTTTCATCACCATGGTATTCAGTGTTAATGCTGGTTACTTAGAACGACAACCCATCCTTCTCTCTTACAATGTGCCACAGTTTCTATTCACCATGTCATGGTACTCAGATAAAGTGGGGTTACGTTTCTGGAATCTTATTTTATCCTTAAGAGTTCGAAAGAGTCCTTTAAAGTGGTGTCGTCGATTATCTTCTAACAGGCTTTCATCGCATACTGTTAAGGAACGAATCTCTTATGCCGAGAAAGAAGAACGAAGACTAGAATAGATTTTGTTTCATAGAAGATTCTTAGTAATTCTAGATGGTAATTCTATTACAGGAAACTGAAAACTATCCCTCATGATTATGTATGCAATTATAACATATGGTTAACTTATAATTGGTTGCCATTCAAGGAACTTTCTTCTAAAATCCATACTCTGTGTTCTTTTTCAGTACTGTTTAAATACTGTTCACCATGTCATGGTACTCAGATAAAGTGGGGTTACGTTTCTGGAATCGTATTTTATCCGTAAGAGTTCGAAAGAGTCCTTTAAAGTGGTGTCGTCGATTATCTTCTAACAGGCTTTCATCGCATACTGTTAAGGAACGAATCTCTTATGCCGAGAAAGAAGAACAAAGACTAGAATAGATTTTGTTTCATAGAAGATTCTTAGTAATTCTAGATGGTAATTCTATTACAGGAAACTGAAAACTATCCCTCATGATTATGTATGCAATTAAAACATATGGTTAACTTATAATTGGTTGCCTTTCAAAGAACTTTCTTCTAAGATCCATACTCTGTGTTCTTTTTCAGTACTGTTTAAATACTGTTCACCATGTCATGGTACTCAGATAAAGTGGGGTTACGTTTCTGGAATCTTATTTTATCCTTAAGACGTCGAAAGAGTCCCTTAAAGTGGTGTCGACGATTATCTTCTAACAGGCTTTCATCGCATACTGTTAAGGAACGAATCTCTTATGCCGAGAAAGAAGAACGAAGACTAGAATAGATGTTGTGTTTCATAGAAGATTCTTAGTAATTCTAGATGGTAATTCTATTACAGGAAACTGAAAACTATCCCTCATGATTATGTATGCAATTATAACATATGGTTAACTTATAATTGGTTGCCTTTCAAGGAACTTTCTTCTAAGATCCACACTCTGTGTTCTTTTTCAGTACTGTTTAAATACTGTTGACCCTCTTCCTAAGCCACTTTCAATCGAACATGTACAGACACGGTAGAACGTCAAGTTGGGATAGAATTGTTGAAATGAGTTTAATGCTTGCCAGATCATATTTTAAAATAGAGTCAGAAAATTTTTATTTAGTATGATATACTTTAGCAACTCGGAATCACGTAAGACAAAAGTCGCCTAAGTGGTGGTTCGCGGGCCACTAGTGGTCCACGAGAAAATTTCTCTGGTTTCCATTAAAAGTGGACTCACGATGTTAAGTTATGTTTTGAGATGTATTGAAACGTTATTCAATTCATAATAATATGTGAAAAGTTATAAAAACACTATTTCATAGAATAACGTCAAGGTAAATAAGTTGTACTTCTGTAGCTGCATTGTTTTAGCTACATGTTTTGTGTCGTTTCTTTTCTCACCCTTTTAAAGTTTCACTCTCTTGTATATCTCATATCTATATCAGCTCAAGCATTTAAAGTTGGGCTTACCTATTTAAGCCCACTTTTAAATACCCCAATACAAAGCACTGAGTTCGATGTAAAATATATTCACTATTTAGTTGGGTTGTGGATGAAGTTTTTGTGTATATTTTTATTTTATTTTTTTAAATTGGTATTTTTTAAGACTAGTATGATCTTAAACCTTAACCATGTTCATATTTTCTTTTATTTATAATTTTATTCGGATTTTATGATACGTATTGAGATCTTTTTTCAAATAAGCAGGAGCATCCATCACATTAGGAATGTATAATCCTAAAAGTTTAATAAACTTAAACCACTTTTTAATTGTTTTGTTTTCAAAATTTTTTGCTTATTTTATCATGATTTATTAAAATTTCATAATTTGATTTCAATAAATAGTTTCATTTTGTTAACTGGTTTTATGTACATTTTATGTGTTCTTAAATCACAATTTTTTAGAAGTATATTTAACACTTAAAAATTCCTATTATGGTCTTAAAAATTATTAGTGGCCCGCGGTATTTAAATTATGAATTTACTGGTCTAGGAGGTCAAAAGGTTTGTCGACCGCTGATATAAGAAATACTAATTAGCGCTTTCCTAAAACCGTATAGAGCGTTGGAATCCCCATTTATATAGCATTTCTCCTTTTAAAAATAATTTTAAAATATTTACAACACCTTGTTGTTAAAAATTGTTTTATATTTTGTGGAAGATTATTAAATATATATAAATATTTAATAATCTATATATATATTATATATATATATATATATATATATATATATATATATATATATATATATATATTATATATATATATATATATATATATATATATATATATATATATATATATATATATATATATATATATAACTATAAAAATTAAAACATCTTTGTGTTTGACTCTAGAAAAATATTACAAGATAAATATTTTTCACGTGGATCTGTTTTTTTTTTTTTTAGAAATTATCAACAACATCCGAAATCATTTTTGCTGCTAATAGCTGAATGGCTTACTCTTTGATCTTCAAATCAAGAGTTCATAGGTTTGATTCCGATCTCGGATGCGAATGTTTGTATTGGTCTGATGCAAATTGTTTTCCTCCAGTGGTCTTAAGCATATTTGTTTCCGTTTGCAAGAATTCACCAAAAACACATGGGTGACCAAGACTTAAATCTTTATTATTATATTTTTATTTCTTTATTTTCCCCAGATTTCGATAATCTTTTAATTTCTAAACCTCTCTCATACCTACGATTGGTGACAGTAAGTCAATGTTTGGACAAATGATTTTCAAATCCACATTGTGGGAAATTAGCTTTAGATGAATGTTAGTGGGTGGCACTACGTTGATGGATGTCTTAATTAAACGGCACTAAGGTAATTAATATTGTATTGATCCTGTTGATCAGAGCAAGCGTACAATAAAGATGTTAAACAGCAAGAGGTTTACTTAATAAAGTTATATTAAAAGTTATTTCTTTATTATGAAACGCTCGAGATCTTTAACTTCAAAGACTAGTGGCTATAAGACTTTCCTATCTCTCGTAGCACCAAGATGTTTGGCAATAATAGATGAAACAAAAAATTTAATAGTACAGTTGAAGCTCTCTTTTTTACGAGCCTCTAATTTACAAATCACCATTTTATCATCAATATCATAAATATAGCTTATAATTATATCATAAGCTACATTTATGATTTTAAGAACTCTATTAACTGGTCGTATGTTCCCACAGACACTGAGATACGTTTAATTCCCATTTGCGTACCCTTCATTTTTGTACCCTGTTTTTTTTTTTTTTTTTTTTTTTTTTTTTAGCTTTTTCTTTTATTTTATGGTTGAAAAACTTGGATCAACATTTTCATAGAAGACTTCTGATTGTGGATAACTATCTGCAATGCTGATGTTGAAATCCCTATATTTTTTAAGCAATTCGTATGGAATTCCCACCCCTTTTTAATCCATTATCCATCTTATTCTCCATGCATTAAAGTATCATCAATAGCTTCAAGTGTAAATATCATGAGCTACATTTGCAAAGAATGGTGATGGCTTAGAATTGCTTTATAAAATTGACGTTCCATACCCAATGAGGTTGTCAATCTATACTTGGAGTCATGTTCAAGAAAAAACGATGTCTGAGTCATTTTTACATACAGGCTTTATCACCAGCACAACTGAGGAGAGCTAAGGATATTTATACCTGATGACTTGAGGGAAAATGAATTACTCATCCATATATAGTGCTGTAAAGGAGGGTAAAAACCAGGTTTATTTCCTTGGGAATAAACCCGGTTTATTCCCTTGAAAATTTCAAACTCTGTTGTGAATTTTGAAATTTTTAAAGCTTTTTATCAGATATTTCTTAAAATAAATAAAAGTTGGCTTATTTTATGATTTCTACTACTAATTACTGTAATAGAAAGTTTTCGAAAAAAGAAAATAATTTGCTTTCGTACATCAATTTAAAATAACTTATAAGGAAATATTTTTTGTCGTTCTAAGAACGAATTTATAAATTTATAAACGACAGAAACATGAAATGTTAGTAGTTTTTCCAACAGTCCTAAGAAAAATATCTTGCATAAATATATCTAATATTAATTCATTATTTTTATTATCTCAGCAAGCATTTTTGTTTTCTCAGTACGAAACTAATTAACTTTTGTGCTTGAAGACAGAGCACAATTTTTTGTACATATTTGCATAGTTTACTTCACTTGTCTTCATATGTTAGGCAAGACAATACATTAAACGAATGATGATTGGTTGAGAGTGTATTCCCTCAAAATTCCAATTATTCCCCCAAATTCCTTAGTAAACTCCCGTGGTTCAAAATTCTCAGGAATGTTTACATCTCTATCCATGAACTTTGAAGAAGAAATCCACTATTAGCTGAAATTTCTTCTTCTTCGGCGCTTCAGCCCAGGATAGGTGAAGGCCATCTCAATAAACTTCCACCATCTTGCCCTGTTAGACACCACTGTCTTTCCATCTTCCAGTACCGATCAGTTGGAGGTTTTCATCAAAGATGTCAAATGTGTGAACGACCTCTTTTTCGGGCTTCATTTGTTTTTCGAAAAAGACACTTATTTGGCTGGTTCGCCATCGTCCGACTTGTAGAGGTAACTTAGTAATCTAACGCGATTAGCTTTAATAACATGGGAGACATTTCTTTCCTTTGACTAATCCACGGGTGCTCCAGACTTCGGTCCAACAGAAGCTGCACATACCCTCTTCCATATCCCAGACTGCTTTGGCCTGACTCTCAAATGGCCACCTAAAATTGTCTATCATTCGAACGAAGCAGTAGGATCTACCCCACTTGTAGGAAATGCTTTGACCCATCCAACCTCACCGGATCACATATTGAATTGCATCGGACTAACCAGGACGGACGTAACATCAGATTCCGTTACTGTCATCGGTTTTCTGGTGGTCAACAACCTTCTGGAATCAATCTGACTTATGTCAGATCTATTGAAGATAAGCAACAACACTGACGACTTGCTATTAGCGACATGCTGTAATGCGATTAGCGACAATAACATGGATTGCTGCTTATAGAACTTCTTGTAAATCTCGAAATAGTAAGGGGTGTGCCATATGTTATTTACGTTGACAACACCGAAAATTCTTCTCCTGATTTTCCTTACAAACACCATCAATTTGTTATCTTCCTATTTAGTGAGAGTCCAACACTCACTCCCACATAGTAACACTGGTCGTGAAAGGGTTTTATAAGTATTTATTTTGTACTTTGATGGAAAATATTCATTTGGGCTTATTTTTTAACCAAAGTAGAATTTGTCCGTCATACCCAAACTGCTATGGATTTCATCATTGATATCATTATTTCTAGTGATGATGTTTCTAAGATACTTGAACTCTTCCACGGTGTTAAATGAATGAAATAACGAAGAGATTTTTTTTAAATTTATCTCCATATATTTGGTTGTGCAGTGGGTGATTGGTTAACGAATAATTACGACTACAAACATAATGGACAACGAACACTTTCACGAAAGGTTTTTGTGTTCGGACAGCGAACACATATTCGGATAACGAATTAAAACTAATTTTAACGAACACTTCTTGGCTTTCGGAGCATAATGTGGAGCGTCGCCAAACCCAATGGCCAAAAATCATTTTTCCTCTCTATTGATTTATTTTGCTAGCCTATAAAACTTCCAAATTTTACGGTAGAAAAAAATTTCCAATATAGAACCTTGAAGCTTTATAGGCAAGCAAAATAAAATAAAATATTTACAGCCAAAGTAGGCCATTAATTTCGGTTTTAATTTCATTCAAAACCAGAACTGACTGCTTTTGATTTCAGTCAAATCCGAATTCGGACCAATGTTGACATCCGCCATTAAAGATTTTTTAAAAAAGTGGGAAGATGACAGAGCAATGGCCTTAGAACGGCACCCAAACCAAGCTAATGTCAGTAAGGTGGAGGATCTTTATAACGACAATGCTGTTAATCACTTCCGGAAAATCCTGAAAAGAGAGAAAAGCAATCGATAATAGACATGTTCTTTAATGCCCAATAAACAAAAAACTTAAATGACTGATAAATGTACAAGACTATATGTATGTATTATATATTTTTATTAAATTTACTAAGAAATTATACATCCTTCTTTTGAATTTAAGTTTTAGAGTATCTAGAACGAATTAATCTATGGTATTACAAAAAATCTATGGTAAATCAATGACCGGTTATCAAATAATTCGAATAGCGAACATAATCTTGTAGCAGATTATGTTCGTTAACCGATCACCCACTGTATCCTCATTGATGATGAAGCCCGTTTCTTTGAATGCACATTTCAAAAAACTATAAAAGAGCTCGTTTAGATCTTCTTATTATATTGATGTCATCAGTGTATGCCAGAATCGGAATTGATTTTTGGAGAATAGTGCATCGAATATTGATTACAGATAATCTAATAAACTTCTCCAGGACTATGGTAAATTAGTAATTGATTGAATAATATCAATCAGTTCAACCTTATTGTCGTTATTTTACCCGAGCATAAAAACTTGTGAATCATTTGTATAATAAAGAATTAATGTAATACAAAAAAACTCAATGCATTTTGGAATCGAAAATAATTGTAACGACATTATTCCCATTGCACACGGGAATAATCGGAATAATGAAAACAGTTGGAAATGGAACCGAAATGTAAGCAAATTCTCATTGGTTTAAGAAATTCATGATGTCAGATAACAACGTTTTTTTTACGTCACACTACAACATCGGATTGAAACGGCATTTGCACTATGAGACGTTGTCTTATATCCGATTTGTCTATGAATTTGCTGCCTGCCTAAATTGCTGAGATCAAATATCTCTACGGTTGATTTATTTATTGTCATCTACCTGTAATTTAGAAGGCTTTGATTGATTTTATCTGAAATTGAGCAAATGAATTTTATAAGCACCTATATTCAAAACATTTAAAATTATTAACCATTGTTTATGAAAAGAAATTCTGACACCATCTACTAAATTAATTTTGATTACAATCATATAATATATTAAATGGTGAGTTTGATTTCTTAGTTACTTTCTTCATTTGTATCAAAAATTTAAATTTTCTCAAGATCCTATATTTAATATTCTGAATTGTGGTGATGACGTAATGTGCAACTATCATATTAATCAAAAATGTATATTTTTCTCATCATATACTATCTTTTTCACATTTAACAATATATCTGGCAACAACTTCGGTATCGATCGCAGAATACGGAATAACGAAAGTAACGGCAGGAACTAGGTCGTTTTCTCTAGTTATTGTGTAAAGTGTCTATGAAATGAGGAATTTCTTCAAATACTCTTATTTATAATCAAACAATTTTCGAAAAAATTTCTTATTTACATTCTCTTGATCATTCATAGTTACTTATCAAATTTTTATTCTGAGAAAACGTCTCTAAGTGTATGTGCCTAGTATTATTTCGAGTATTTAAAATGATCGTAAACATATATTTGTGTTTTCTTTTTATATGAGTATAATTTCATGATATGTATACATATGATTTTTAAAAAAATGAAATATTTTATCCCTGTCTAAAATATTTTTGGGTTTTGTGTACTTCTGGTATAAATTGTCAGATTTTAGCTGCTTATACAAGAAAATACTTCGTTTATACTTTATTTTTTAAACATAAAAATTCTTAAGTAAATTTATTTGAATATATGAAACTCTTTATTGAAGGAAAATATTCATTTAAAGTTTATGCAGGTTTATAATAAACATTTCATTTCAATTTTTTTAAAATTTATTAAACTTCTATATTTTTTCTTTGTTATTTGTAATAAACCTAACTTTAAACATGCACAGAAGTTGATGAATATTTAAACTGAAACCTGTTGCGAAATTTTATATACTTTTAAAAATTAAATATACTTACCTTTATTTCTTTCCCTTTGTTTTAAATTGATTTGTAGTTTTAAAAACCTTTATATGTTAAATAAAATGTGATTGTAAAACATTTAATAATTATATTATTAAATGTTTTACAATATAATATAAGTATAAATTAATTTTAGTAGTGATTTTAATTTGTTTATTGTCTTAATATAATTGCTTCAAAACCTTATTACTGTTTTATGGAATGAATTTGTTAATTCATTTTTTAATTGTTCAATATACTACCATTTACTACTAAATTGTTTTCATTTCTGTGTTTCATAGAACTCTGGGGGAATTTCTCATGTGTATGTTTATGTTAACTTATACAAAATTAAAAATTGTGTTATTTTTGGTTGTTGAAAATTATAACTGGGTAGAAAATCCATAAAGAGCTTGATAAAATATATGAATTAAAATAGTTTTGTAAAGTATAAAATGATAACTTATATATACTGTTAACTGCTATTTGTAAGTCATATAAACATTATTTCATTCAAAATTGTATAATTTCTTAAGTTCTATGGAAATTATAAAATAATTTTAATAATTGACAAATATAAATACAAATATTTTAAGCATATATTGTATCACTTTAAAATATTTTACAATTGCTCAGTATTTTAAAATTTGGCTACAAGAGGTGAATAAAAATTAATCATCTAAATAATAATTTTTAATTACTTCTAGGTGTATTTTTCTTAGATCAAAATTTAAAATACAAAACTAAAAAAAATATTCTTGGAAATTCGTAGAAAGTTTTATGTATGAATAAAATATTGGAAATTTTTCAAATGCCCAGGAAATATTAAAGACATGTAAAAAGCATTGAAATTGCTTCTTTAAATGAAATATCTTATGAAAATTAATTTAGAAGTCGGCTCTTATTCAAATTTCTAACCTGAAATTCAAATAGTTTGCACTTTTTCATTTAGTCTAACATTTCGTGGGTTTGATTCCCACTTTGTGTGTGAATGTTCTCTGAGTTCAAAAAGTTAACTTGAATGTCAACCAAACCAACCCAAATAATAAAATTTCTATTCTTTATTAATCAATTATCTTTGCAATTTGATTTTTGTTTCGACATGTTATCTCATCTATTAATAAATAATTCTATAACATCTATTAAAAAAACCATTTAGATTACATTTCATCTATCTATAAAATTTTGTCTGAGATTATAGTTTTAAAATATGTTTCTGATTCAATTTTAAATAAAATTTAAAAAAGACTATTACACTCAAGATTAATTTCATTTAATTAAAAAAAACAGTTTTCTTTATTTTAGTAACTTGCATTATATGGTAATATTTTCTATTTTTAATAATGAAAATTGAGTAATAAATTATAAATGACCATGAAAATAAATATTCTCAACTGTATCAATAAATCCTTTTGGAATATAACCTCACTGTAACAAATTTAAAAACTGCTGATTAAATAAAAAAATGAATATAATAATAAAAATATAAGGAATTTCCTCCATCTTTTGTTGATTAAACTTCTGATTCTATAAAAAATTTAATGTAGTTATACAAATATTAAAAAGAACTTCCTGTATCATTTGGAAATTCCCCTTAAATATAAATCATTTATTGCTCCATATTTTTCTGTGAATTTTTATCATTTTTTTTATTTATGTGGAGTTTATTTGGTATTATACATCTTTGGTATTATTTGTGCAGTTCATTTGATATATTTGAATTATAGTTTTAAGAAATAATTAAATAATATAGTATTTAAATTATATTGTTGAGCAGTGAATTAAATAAAATGAAATATTGCAAGAAATAAATTGATTCAGTTTAAAAATAAACAGCTAATACTAAGTTTCTTACTTAAATTATTCAACATCAGGATTGACAAATCCATTGCAGGAGCTGAGAAATATTTTGGAATTTTATATCACCTTGCTAATTAATAAATTAGATATTTAAATTTAATGAAATAATTTAATAAAAATGTTTTTTTTATTATTTATCGATTTGTAAATAATAAAAACTGATTAAGTAAAAAATGTGTTTTGCTTTTTTAGAATTCTGTTTGATGTTTGGAACTTAAGCAACTATTTGGTTTGCATCAGTAAAATACATAATAGTTTAAAAATACTTAAATTACAAATTTTGATTGTTTGTATAGATATAAATTAAATATACAGCTGTAAATGAGTTAGACTTTTTTTAGCTGATATTTAAGGCATATTTATTAAAGGCTATTTATTATAGTGTTTGTAAGTGTCAAAAATATAAATAACATCCTTCAATTTTTATCTAAATATTAATTTCTTACATTTGTTATTAGTTTGTTATTTTTTTCTTCATTATTATTCAGAGCAATTTTAAAAGAGATTTTGCTTATATAAAACAAGAATTAAATGTTTCTGATAAGAACTAATATTTTGACCTTTTTTGTATAAAAAATAAAACTGTAGTTTACTTTTTCTACAAAGGTCATAATAAACTGCTGATAAATTAACTTTTTCAGTCTTAAAATTTTCAAATGATATCAAATAAAAAATTTATTTGAATACATTCTTTTATTACTTTTTTTTATTAAAGTTTTCCTCTGAAATATCAATTTCCATATCTAAATTTGGTCCCCTTTAAATACTGAAAAATTCCCTATAATTTTATTTTGTTGATTGGACATTGGTATGCAGCTTTATTCTTAGCATTTTAAATGAATGTGAATTTTGTTTTTTTGATTACTTTTTTAAATAATTAAAAGCTGCTAATGTATAAAATATTTTTATTTTTGTTGTTTTTTAGCCCTAGCAATATGGATTTAAATTTGAGAGTGTTGATTGAACCTCGAGGATTTATTCGTATTATTCAACTTGTGAGTATTTTCTCTTCATTTTCTACTTTAAACTTAAAATACTTACTGTGTTGCCTTTTTATAAAAATGAAAAAATTATTTAATGAAATTATCCAGTTTATTAGTATTATTTATACAAATGGTAAAATCTTGTTAACTAATGCAGTGCAATACTTAATTTTGTTCCTTAAAAGTTTTCAACTTTCGACAATCATAATTAATAATTGTGCGGCTTAACATAAATTATTTAAATACATTATTAAAAGAAATTATATGGTTTAATTATATCATTCATATAAATGGTAAAATCTTTCTTCATTGTTTTCTTGTACATCGATTGATGTGGGTGTTAATGTATTATATACTGCTTTTTAACATAAGGCATATTGATAACTCCTATGTAACAAAGATGTTAAATTCTTAAGATGTGTTTTCTAACTAAAATTATGTAATATTGAAAGTATTTAAAAATATAATTATTGCTTTTTAAACTGTTTCTTTATTATTTATGACAAGCATTAAATTATACAATTTTTTAAACAAAAATTGAAATATCCAAAATGTTTACTGAATATGTGCATTAAATATTTACACCTTTATTTTAACATTCTAAAATGAAAAATATTAATTAATATGGTGTTTGTATTTTTATTTTGAATATTTTTCCCTACCCATTTATTTTTGTGATCCCCTGCAATAAATTGTCGAAAATTCAAGTTATTGCTAGCCAAAGAAAATTATTAACTAAAGAAGTCAATTGCATAATTACATTCATGCAAAGAATATCAAAGACTTTATGTGTGTGGTATTCTGTGCATGAGCTTCAGTGAAATCTATTGAAAAATATGATAAAACTGTCTTAAACAAAAAGTATTCCTCAACAACATATTTTATTCTATAGAGTTTATGTGGTAAAATCAACATTGGAAAAGATGTCTTTAGTGCTCTAAAAATGATGTTTGCAGATTTATGGCAACTATAAATTATGTATGAAAAATAAACATATTTTAAATTTAAATCAACTCTAATGATCTTGGTGTCATTCCAATGGAGAGAGTTGTAAAATTAACAAGTCTCCCTTTTTTTCTTGAATTATTATTGTAAAACTGATCTACTATGGGAAAAGCTTAACATTTCTCCAATTACTTGAAAATGTTTCATTATTTGAATCAAAATTTTGAACTATTTGAATTTTACATTTAGAGTCTCGCTCCATCTACCATTTCTACAATTAATGAATAAAAATTAAGTGAGAAACGAAAAAATAATTTCTTAAACATTTTGTTGTTTATCTAACAATTTTAAAAAATGTATTACACATGATGCACTATTTTGTTATTTGTATCTAATTGTTTTCTGTTTCAGAGAACTATTTTTTTCATTAGCTATGCAAGTATCCTATCATTAAATTTGGTGAAACTTAATTTAAATTAAAATAAGTAGAATATTTATCATTAGATACTATGATGTATGTAAATGGTATTTCTTCATTTTTATGAGTAATTATTATAGTTGATAAGTGGTAAATTGTTTTTAAAATTTGTTTTTACTGCAATTAATATTTTCTCCAATTAATTAATAGCTTGCTTTTTTCTGTTGGTAATTAATTTTTCTATTGGTAAATTATCTTATATAATTAAATTAGTTTATTCAAATATAGGAATATGTATTAAAATGTTAATTTTTTAGGGAATAAATGTAAAGAAACAATAATTTTTTAATAATATTAGCTGGAAGATAATGAAAATTGTGTGAACTTCAAGACTTTATGTAGCATGTTTTAGATTTGCTTTGTTTAAATAGTTGTAAAACTGTGTTACTGCCAATTTTTAGCTTAGTGATGCTACAATTGATATTATGCCAGTCAACTTTAATTATTTCTGTGGTTTTATGAACACTTTTAACTATAAGCCTACCAGTGTTAGGTGCATATTTAATGTCAAAATATCTGAACAGAATTGAAATTGTAGATGATTGGCGGTTACAATAGAAGCCTAGTGGCTTATTGGTAGCCGTTTGTGCTACCTAGACAAAGATTCAATCCTTGGACTAGACAAGGTTGTTTCAGTTCTTCATCCATTCAGTGGGTCAATAAATTGAGTGCAGAGTAAACTTGGGAACTAAACAATGGAGGTTTTGCATTAGGCTGACCATATAACAGGGACGCATGCTTTTCGCACCCCAGGGCCCTTGCTTAGGAAAACAGATACAGGCACTTAAGGCCTTGGTCTACAAATGGGTTGTCGTGCCACAGGTTTAGTTTAGTTTTGCTTTTACATTATTACAACTGTATAGATTGTACACAATTTTATCGTCTTGTTTTCATTTTCAACTTTATCAAAGAAGAACTGAAAAATATTCTAAATTTTCTCTTTGTTGCTACCATTTTTAACACTCTGTAACTCACAACTGAATAGATCTAACAAAAAAAAATTAATACATAATGCACCTTTCCAACAAGCATAAATATGAATTTTTTTAACAATGGTGGGTACTTGGGTAACCAACCCTTTGCTATAACAAGACTGGAAACTGCTACTCATTTGTCTTTACCCTGTAGGCAACTATGAACCGATTCACGGAGACAAGTAATTACTCGCGTCATACCACCACAAACCCGCCACATTCATACATCATCATACAAAAAAGGACAGAAAAACACTGAGAGAAAATAACATCCTTGCCCGAACTGGGTTACGAACCTGGGATCCACAGCTCTGGAGTCAGGAATGCTAACCACTCAGCCATTGGTTGGTTATTTGATTAGTACTTTATGATATATCAATCACTACATCCCTTTACTGAAAAAATAATGGATTTCTTTTCCCCCAACCTAGTATTTTGTTACAGGTATTCATTCTTCTTTCATGTCATGTTATTACTTTTATGAGCTTATACTTTAATAAATATTTGTTTAAAGTAGTTTTCCAAAGCAAACCATTTTAAATTTCATTTGTGAAAGCAAACATTTTATTTAAACTAAAATTATTTCACTTTTGCAGTTACATAAGTTTTCTCTCATAAGAAACAATAAAAAGTTAAAAATTAATTTGTTGTAGAAATGTTTTTTTTAAACTTATTTTCCCTTCATTGTCAAAGTATGTTACAAATATATGCTAATACCAATTTTTATACAATCTATTGAAGTTTCTATAATCGATTCAAACATACTAAATTTATAATTAAAAATTTTATATAAAAAAATATAAAATTTTATAAATTTTCATGTTTGAATTGTTTTATATATGTCTAAAAATATGTCTCTCTATTTATCTGTATTTATACATAAACAGATGCATGCTTTATTATTTAAAAACAGTGCATATGCACACTTTATTTTCTAACTTCTGTCTTTAATGGGATCATTTCCTTTATGGATGCCATTTCGAAAAAAAAAAAGAATCTGTTCTTTTTTAGTGTTATAATGATTTGCAGTGTATTTTGTTATTGTGCTTTTGCTATTTTTAGAATATTTTTTTCTCAGGATAGACAACCATTAATTGGTCAAGCATTATTAGATAAACATGTTTTGTTCTTTCCTTTCAAAAAAGTTTGGAAATGATTATAATACTCATGTGATATTAGTAATGTATGTGATAATTATATATTAAGTATCACATAAATTTATTTGCTTTATCTTTAAAAGTATTATTGATTTATCTTTATTCATGACTGAAAAGAACAGTGTTGATAGATTAGATAAAATACTTTATTGGATATGAACATTGAGAGTGGATGATCTTTTGCAATGAACTAGATTATGGAAAGTCTGTTTAATAATGACATTATAGCTCCTTTAATAAGAGAAACCTGAGATTTAGATTATGTGGATACCTGTGCTGCTGAAGGAGTAAATAAATTAAAAGTTGTCATTTGATAAATGAAATTATAATCGGCATCTTCATCTATGCATATAATCTACCAAATAACTAATGGTCATATTTTACATCAAAAATTTATTATTTAATTTCATTTAAAAAGAGTAACAAGATTCAATAAGAAAATGTGTGTTAGTATAATGTCACTAATAAATGAGTAATTTTCTTATTTGCCTTATTACTTATATATCCTTTAAGTTTTATAAAAATTCATCATAAATTATTAAAATAACTTCAGTATAAAAGACAGATGTTATTACAGTTGCTTCAATCAGTCTTTTCAGTAATAGGATTATTCCTGAACAGGTTGACCTTCATTCCCAATTGAGTTAGTTTAGAGAGGAGATCAAATTAAACTGCGTGTGTGTGGTTAAAAGAAGCTTTTCAGTATTTAATTATGCATTTTATTCTTCATATCATTCTACTTAATTGTGTAATATTCTGTTCTTTTTCTCACATAAACATGTACTTAGTATTTTAAATGGTTTGAATAGGAAATATATTTATTTTGTAGTTATTTCTTTGTTCATATGCATTATGAAACATTCTCACTGTGAATAGTATCCAACAGTTGTGTGGTCATAATGTCAGCCAAATGGTCTTTCATCTAATAGTTTGTGTGTTTGAATCTCACCTTAAGCATGGATATTTGTAGTGATTCAAAATCTACTTTAGACTGTAAATCTTGCTCTAATTAGCCCTCATGTGCAAAAAATGATCATATTGTGGGAAAAAAAAACTAACAGTGTTATGGTTATGATATTGGTTATTATCCTGTATTGTAAATAAATTTTAAAGAACAGTTTGGTTTAGAACTTTTTAAGCAAAATTAATCCTGATAACAAAAATTATTATTAAAGCTGACAGCCAGATCAGACTTAATGTAAAGTCTGCATGAACTGTATAGTAATATTATGAAATGAACTGTATAGAATATTATTAAAGTATTAACATTTTTAATTGATCTTGAATATAAAATGAATACTGTGAAAGATTGTCAAATAAGTATTATTTTGAAAAATAATTTTAATATTACCAGTTTGTTATAAATATTGTATACACTTCATTTTCATTATATATCATAATTTTTTATATTTTTACTTTTTTAACATATTAACATCTCACACACACATATATATCAATTTTCTAAAAATTTGTTTCTTTAAAGGTTATGTCAATATTTGCATTCGCAACAACTGCGGGATTTGAGACAGTTACAACCATTGAAATTAAATGTAAAGAATATGAGAAGGATGTGCAATATAAATTTGGATATCCATTTAAGTAAGTTTTAAAAATATTTCATCCTCCTAAAAATACTCTTAAATGACTTATATCAATCAAAGAGTATTGATTAATATATATATATATATATATATATATATATATATATATATATATAAGAGGGTTACTCTGAAATTTTTGAGATACGCGCAGATTAGAATTTACAAAATAAAAATAACGGTCTAATTTTAAAGTACAAAGTATTTTAACTCAGAAGACGATTTTTTGCTGACTTACTTCAACTTGTTTAGCGTGGAATAAATTTTAAAGAGAAGAGAAAATGGAGTTGATGCGAGAACATTTTCGCGCTATGATTTTCTAAGATTTCAAAGCTGGATTAAATCAAGAAGAATGCGTTCAATGGTTGCAATTAGCATTTGGTGATGAATCTCCAGCTTGGGCTACTGTATTCAGATGGTTTAGAGAATTTAGAAGAGGTTGCAATTTCTTTCAGGATGAAGAACACACAGGAAGGCCGCCATCGGCAGTAATCCCGGATAATGTGTCTGCCATACGAAAAATGTTAATGGATGATAATTTCTGTACCTATCAAATGATACAGAAGGAACTTAACATTGGATCTGCAACCAATGTTACACAAATGTTACACACAATGATACACAAAATCATTCATGAAGAATTACATATGAAAAAAGTAGTTTGCCGTTGGGTTCCCCATTATCTAACTGAGCATCAAAAAGAGGAGCGTGTCAGAATCAGTAAAGAAACTCTTAATATGCTGAATGATGGTGGCCAACGCATCATTTCTAAAATTGTAACAGGTGATGAAACGTACATACCGTTTTTTGACGTTCCAACACGTCAAGAAATCAAAGTATGGGTCTTTGAAGATGATCCCACGCTGACAATGGTGAAAAAACAACGCACACTGAAAAAAGGGATGTATGCCGTTTTCTTCAGAAGTACGGGATTGGTCAAAGCCATCATGTTGGAAGGACAGAAGACAGTAACAGCAAACTGGTATACCACTAAATGTCTTCCAGAAATTCTATAAGAACTGAATGTTAGGGGACTAATGCTTCACCATGACAATGTATCTTCACATACAGCCGGATTAACAGTTGAGTTTCTTAAACAAAAACAAATTAAAGTGATCGAACATCCACCGTATTCACCTGATCTAGGTATTTTCGACTTTTGGTTACTCTTTAATCTAAAAAAGAACTTACTTGTAAATTGTTTTCATTCAGAAGAAGAGATTGATGTGGCTATAAATGCATTTTTTTCATCTATTCGAAGAAATGAATGGCTTGAGGCATTTAAACTGTGGAAAATTCGTCTACAAAAGTGCATTGATGCTGGAGGAGACTACTTTGAACACACCTAAAATTTTGTAAGTATAACTTTAAAAACCTAGTTGTATCTCAAAAATTTCAGAATGACCCTCGTATATATATATATATATATATATATATATATATATATATATATATATATATATATATATATATCAGAAATACATACAACATATTAAATTTCTGTATATATTCAACAATTTATTTAATTTCTTATTATAAATAGTTGTATTATTAATGCACTGGAATAAATTTAATTTTTTAATGTACAAAATTGAATAATTACAAATGAAAAAATAATATTAATTTTAAAATAGCTTCTGTCTTTATTTCTTTATGAAGAATATATCACGAGAGATATGAAAAATTTGATTTTCTTATGGATCAAAGAAAAAAGAAATGAAGTTTTAATACTAGATGTATTTTACAAAATAAAACTTTAATTTTGGATTATGTTGTTCATTTAAAAAGTTTATATAAATGTGAGTTATATTTTTTCATTAAATTAAAAAAGATTTCAGTGGAAATATAAGATTGTGGAGAAAAAATTGCCAAAATGAATCAATGAATAAAATTAATAAAATATTAGTTAAAAATTTACATTTAACCCATTCTTTTCTATAGTAAAGCAAAGAGTGAGTCACAATAATTTAAATGAAGTTATTCTCTCTCTCATGTTAATTATTCTTTTGTTTGGACTAGTAATGTTTGTTAATTATAACACTGTTTTTCATATAAATCTATGGTAGCATAGGTTTGTGTACTTTCTCATATATTCTGGACTTCAATAGTTCATAATTTCATTCCTCTTTCCAGCATGAATGTTTCTAAGGATTTGGAATCCACTTAAAACTATAGTTCTCAGTCTAATAAACTCTCGTGTCAAAATTATAATAAGCAAAGAAAAAACAAATCAAGAAGTTCCCAGTTTTTAAAAATTGAAAATGTTTGCACTAATGAATTAGAAATATTTTAAATTTAAATTTTATGATATACTGCTATGAAAAAATAGCATAAATATTTGAAAATTAGACCTACTGTTTTGACATGTGCATCACTTTTTATAAATTATAGAAAATGTTATGTTTTATTAATTTATAAATTTTCTTATTTCATTAAATCAAAAATAAAAGCTTTTATATATGGAAATAAGAGCTTTTATTTTTGATTATTTTTGCTTTTATTTGCGCCAGAGAAATTTACAGAAAAGAACAGAAAAAAATTTATTTCATGTTGAAATATTTATTATTAAAATATATTCTGGTTTATTAAGCAAACTTGATATTTCTGACTAATTTTTACTGACTGAATCTGTTGTGGGGAAAATTATTTAAAATTCATTAAGAACTTGCAAAACTTAAAATAAAAATGCATGATGATTTAATGTTGAATGTCAAATATTAAAAGTATTCTAAATGTTAAACATATATGGCAATACAGCATTCATTGCAAAATTTTATGTTGTATGTACACAAGAAAGTGGTTTAGCAAGAGATAAAGTTATGTAAATAAGCTAATGTCACCCGCTGGGCATATATTTCCTTTAGGATGTGACTTGTATATACTCTTATAATGTAGTAATGATTACTAGTTAATATTTAAATAAATATTTTAAAAGCAAACTCCTGTGTGTTGTCAACTTGTATTGAAATAATTATTGGCAAACAAACACAACAGCAATAGTGGTGAGCCAGGCGTGATTTGAACGCACAACCTTCTGATTGTTATATTATTTTGCAACCTTTGGTTATTGTTATACTAAGATCAAAATGGGTATTGTGCTGGTTTAAGCCAGTGATAATGAAAGAAAGTGGGGTCATATCCAAATCATCCATCCTGCTAACTACTGTAATAATGCAATTGCCCAGATATGCAACACAAGTAACAAAACATTATCTTTAATTTGAAATTTGGTGAAACAGAAACCAAAACTAAATTTTTATTTTCAGATATGGAAGAAGCATCTGTAATTCCTGCTTCATCAACATCAGAAGAAACCAATACCACAAAAATTGCAAATTCAAATGAAAATAATATTGAAAATGTATTAGCAACTGGGGAACGAATGACTCTGTCTATTTTGAAAAATTAATTATATCGACAGTTAGAATATAATTTTCTAAAAATCGTGCTACTGATGAATATCATCTGTCATAAATGGGTAGGGATGACTATGTTGCCATTAGTACTGTTGCAAAATTTAATTGAGTTAATCAGTAGTTTCAATTTATGGTTTCTGCAGGTATTTGCAGACCATCCAATAGTTGTAGGGTGAGCCCACTCCATATGGTGCCTAAATCTAATGAGGATTGGCATCCATGGGGACTACAGGAGATTGGATGTAGCCACTATGCCTGATTGATATCCCGTTTTGCAATTCCAAGATTGTGTATGTGTACTGTATGGAAAAATATTTTCCACATTAGATCTTGCTAGAGCTTACAATCAGATTCCCATTTTGATGGCGTATCAAAGACTGCTGTTACAAATCCGTTTGGGTCATTTGTGAATTTCTTTTCATGCTGTTTGGTTTAGCTAATGCTGCATCAACTTTTCAGCAATTTGTACACAAAGTTTTGCAGGGATATAACTTTTGCATCAACAATGTCCTGGGGGCTTCTTCAAGTCATGAAAAACATTTTAAGCATTTTCAGTTAGTGTTTGAATATTTCTCTGAATACAGAGTATGCTTAGATACATCTAAATACATTTTGGGCAACCCAGTGTTAAATTTCTCTGTCACAACATTTCTGTGGAAGATAATTGGCTCCTCAAAGACAAAGTCAAGACAATCCTCGATTTCCCATAGCATGTATTTTTTAAAGAACTATGATAATATTTAGACATGCTAAATTTCTATCAAGGCTTTATTCCTCATTCTGTGCACACACAGGTGGTTTTAAACAAATATTTGCAAGGAGCAAAGAAAAAAATGACAAGAATTTAATGATATAGACAGAAGAGACAAGTAAAGCTTTTTTGCATAGCAAAGAGGAGTTTGCTCATTTAGCTCATTTGTCTTTTGAAGTAGAAACATCGGATATTGATTGATATGGGGACTGTCTGGCAACAATGAGTGAACAGTGACTGGCAACCATTGGATTTTTATTTGAAATCTCTTACACTATACTAGTATAGGAGTGTGAACTCCTTGCAGCTTACTCTGTTGTAAAATATTTCTGGCTTATGGTTGAGGGTCAAACTTTCATAACCTTCACTAATCAAATTCATTTTGTCAAAAATGGATAAATGTTCTCCCAGACAGCTGGGCTATATCGGTCAGTTTACTACAAGCATTTAACGTGTCAGAGGAATAGGTAATGTAGCAATTGACACATTATCCTGTATTTGAGATATCTCCATTCCATGTTACTTGCTTTCAGTTCAACAGTTTGTGGTTTCAAATCTCACCTTGAGCAGGGATGTTTTTAGTGGTTCGGAATCCACTTTAAACCGTAGGTCCCAGTCTAATTAGCCCTCGTGTGCAAAAAATGACCATTGAGCGACAAACAAACCAAACCATTCCATGTTCCATCAACTTTTCTGCTTTGGCAGAGGCACAACAGAGTGTCACAGAGTTATAGATGCTGTTTTCAAATCCCAGCAGAAGCCTTTGACTTCAACCACTAAAGTTTAACAAAAACATATCAGTTTACTATGACACCTTGCAAGGAACAGCCTTATTTGCCTGTACCCTTTTGTTGACTTATGTTTGAAATATTGCACAGCTTATCATATCCTGGGGTATGCGGTACTAAAAAGCTGGTTCAAC
This sequence comes from Latrodectus hesperus, assembly GCA_037975125.1. Lineage (NCBI taxonomy): Eukaryota > Metazoa > Arthropoda > Arachnida > Araneae > Theridiidae > Latrodectus > Latrodectus hesperus. The sequence goes on along the minus strand of JAJQOW010000015.1, from coordinate 4,556,265 downwards.
AGTGGTATGAATGATCATTAATGTGTACAGATATAAATACATGGACTCAAGCATGTATATTATGTCAAAAATTCAAAGTTCAGTATCAAACTAAGAGTCCGCTTCAACAATTTACGATTCTAGACAAACAGTTTGCTCATATTCACCTGAATCTTGTCGGGACTTTGCCACCATTAGAAGGTGCAACTTATCTCTTAAAATGCATTGATTACTTTACGCAATGGCCGGAAGTCATTCCTTCGTCAGACATATTGCTGTCACTGTCACACAAGCTTTCTATAATGGTTTTCATTTTAGTGTTCTTAAAATGGTCATGACAGATATGGGGCACCAAAGCCAATCTAATTTGCTTAGTGCACTTCCCAATTTCTTAGGTATTCATCAGGATATCACTGTACCATCCATCGTCTAATTAACTCTTGCAGAAATTGTGCAGCAGTTTTTTATTGCACACAGCTGTCTGTTATTGCACACAGCAAACAAAACTTGACAGAAGTTCTGCTAACTGTGATACTTGGCTTGGGTTCTTTTTAAAACAGACCTGGAAGCGGCACGTACTGAACTGGTGTATGGCACTTTTCTTCCTTTAGCAGTTAATTTCTTCAAACAAAATTTCATAAACACATCATCTAATCTCATGGACAACTAATTTATTCAAGGTTTAAAATAATCCAAGGCAAACTTACCACCAGTTCCTATGCCTAGACATGCCTCATTGTCTTCTCTGTTCTATACTCCAGCCCAACTTCCTTCCTGGACTTATGTTTTGTTGAGACATAATGTGGTAAACTATCCACTGCAACAACCATGTATTGTCTCAGCAAAAAAAAAAAAAAAAACTTCCACTTTGGACATGAATGGTTGTCAAACAACTCTCAACATGAACAGGTGCAAATCAGTGTTTTCCTTCAAGCCTTCAGTGAGTGACAGCTTATTTGGCAACTTGGATGTTCCTCTGCCATTCCAAGGAAATGTTACACCAACCACATCATCTGAAAGTTCCTCTCTAAAAATTCAGGAATTGACAGCTTATACCATAAATGCAGGTCATCATGTGAGAACTAAATGATGATACTCATGGATGTGTGCACTGGGAGAATGTACTATGGCAACATAGCTCTCTTTGCAAAATTTCATGTTGCATGAATGGCAACTGAAGCAAGCTAACAAGTGGTGAAGTTATGTAATTAAGTTGATGTCAAATGCTGGGCCTATTTCCTTTTTGATGTGACTTATATATACTCGTGTAATGACACAAAGTTTGCTAATTAATGTTTCAATAAGTATTTTAAAGGCAAACTCTTGTAAATTCTAGTGAAATAATTATTGGCAAACAAATACAACAGCAATACATCTATTACTTTTTTCAAATTATTATAATATGACAGATTATAACCATTACTATTAAATAATTATTTAAAGCCTTTAAGCTCAGAATTTTGAATTATTTAAAATCTGTAATATTGTTATTAGTTTAATTAATATCAGATATTTTTTACTAAAAATTATTGTTTATGTAAATAAAATATCATCATTATAAGGTTTTGAAGAAGTGAATAAAAAAAGCAACTACAAAACTTTTTGTATTTATGGTATTTTTATCATGCAAAATAAATAAACTCACAACACTTTTAGCAATTTTGTGATATTTCTAGAATAGCTAGGGCTCTTGCCTTCCATTCAATGCATTGTGGGTTCAAATCTCACCTTGGACGTTGATGCTTGTAATGGTTCAGAATCCAAAACCATAGGTCTAATTAGCCCTTGTGCAAAAAATTACTGTTGAGCAACAAACAAACCAAACTTATGATATTGGATTAAATGGTGAGATGGTTAGTCTGTAATTAGTTACAGTTCCCTCAGAGGAAATCAGTTATATTTTCTATTCCAGGTTCCCAGGACAAGAAGCTTATAAGTGATACTTTGTAAATATATCTGTTCTGAATAAAGTTCAAGGACTTGAAAAAGAGTTATACTGAATGTTGTTTTTGTGAGTTGCTTTAATCAAATGTGTAAACTATCCACAAGGAAGAAAAAAAATTTTTATATCAGTTATACATTTTTTTATTTTAAAAAAGGATTTTAATAAAAGATTTATTTTTTAATACTATTAAATATAAATGAGATATTGTTTCAGTTAATGTCATGAAAAGGGGAAAAATCTCTCTTATGTTGATATGATAGTCTTAATATACAAATTTATTTTAATAAGTGTGTGTGCAATGTGAGTGTAAATTATATTTAAAAATATTTGATTTTATTTGAGTAAGAATAGCAGTATATATATATAAAAATAGCAGTATACTGGAAACCAGATTGATTAAAAGCAAAAATAGCAATATATATATATATATATATATATATATATATATTCTTATAATAGTTTCATCATCTAATGCATTTTATGATGTAATAAATTAACAAACACATAAATTAATTAACTATCTTTAGTTTATGATGGAGAAATCAAAAAAAAAATTACCTGTTTCTAATTGAATGAAATATTTTTGTGGAAAATTAGATTGTGACTTATTCTATTTGCTTTTGTGAAAAATTTTAAAAGCATGATAACTGCAAGATTTTATTCAAAACATTTTATTTGGTTTTCAGATTGGGGAAAGCAGAACTTCGTGTCCCCGAGAAGTGTGGAAATACATCGGACATCACTTTTAAAAGCTACACATTTCCATTTGATTTCTCAAGTAATGCTGAATTCTTCGTAGCTTCAGGTGTTCTGACTCTCATGTACACAACAGGGATCATTTTTGTTTATGTCTTCATGCATCGCTTGTATTCAACTAACCCTATGACTCCTGTTGTGGTAAGCATTTTTCAAACATATTCATCAGTAGATATCTATTTATATTTAAATAAATTCTATTTAGATTTTAATATTAAATTTTATGCATGCATACTTTGATATCAATGTCTAAGTAGAGTAATAACACTGAGATAACATTTTATAATTACTGAGTAGTCATTAGTGACTAGTTATTTTAGACTGTTGTGTGTACCAGTATACTTACCGGTACCAGTTAGATGGAATCAATTTGATGGGAATTTTCATAATTTAGAATTAAGGACATTGCAGAAGACTCTCAATATGTCACCTTGCCCAAAAAGTAACTTTCCCTTGGAGGACATAATGACCTTGATCTATTTAACATGCCCAATTGCCTTTAGAAAACACAACAGATCTATAGTTTGTATTCAAACTCACTTCTTTCCGATAATAAGAACATGTCCTCCCCCAACCACACCACCATAGCTTCAGTATTTTAAAGTGATGATGCACAAGTTTATATTATCACAACCCATTTTAACTTTTATTTATACTGGGGGATATATGAATATAAGATTTATGCAGAGAAATATGTTATCTCAGAGAAGTAAACAGTTGAAATTCAAAATTGTATCATTACTTTTTTTTAAATATAGTTTATATAATTCACTAAATGATTAATTTTTATACACTTCTATGGGTGCAGAATCTAACATTCATATAATTTTAATTTTCATTCTGAATGTTTACCTTAGACACTGGAAAAATTTTAAGTCTACTTACAAATAATTGTGATCATTCAGTTATGTTTGATAAAATGTAAAATTATGGACAAAATATTTTGTAAGATGTTATGTATCTATTTGTTTACAATTCATAGTGAAGTTAAGGATTCTGAATCCTTTTTTCTGGAACATTTACACCAAAACTGAAAGAAATAATTAAAAAATTTGTTTTAATTTTTAAAATTTAAATTTATTAAATGGATTATAATATTTTAAGAAATAAATATAACATTAAAAGTGATTTTAAATTTGAATCATATTTCCAATGCTGTTGATTTAGAATGAGTGAAAAATAATTTTTAACAGTACTATTTTTATAAAAAAAAGGAAGATATATTATAATCAATATATTGTTTAAAAAAAAAAAAAAAAAAAAGAAGAAGAAGGAAGAAAGAGGAAGAAGAACTTGAATGTGAAAAGTCAGCATGTGGATCTTCAACATAACAGTTTAGGAGTTTGATTCTCATATTGACTCTGAATGCATATATTGATTTGGAATCTAAATTAACAGTCCTGCTAAAAAGTACAAAACTATATTAAAGATAAAGTTAATGAATGAAATCAAAACGTATGAAATTTTCTAGATATTAAAGCATCCTTATTTATTTCTTTGAAATATTTTTTTTATTCCGAAGAGTTCTTATTTTTTATAATCTACAGAATGAAATTATATAATGGTTACTTTATTAAATAAAAGAATAAAATGCTTTCAATTATAGAAATAATTTATTCATATGAAGAGTATATAACAATTTAAATAAACTATAAAAGACAAATTAAACTATAAAAGATAAATTAAATGTGTAAGATTGCATTTTTAAATTGGTAGCAAATGCTTTTTATATTATGATAGTAAAATATTTAATTTCACACAATTGTGCATGTACATTTTAAAAAATGATGTAGATTAACCTTCTGTGAGAGAAAGACAGTTTTTTTTTTTAATTTAAGAAAATTAACACTTATTATAATACCAGGGAACTTTTGATATTTTCTAAATATAACTTAGTACTTACCATTTCTTAACATTTTTAAATGAAATTTTAAATGAATTTTAAAATAAGTTTTCAGTATACTTTATATATACCAATAAAACTATGACTTTTTAAATTAACTCAACTTTTTTCCTCATTAATTTTATTATAATAATAAGATTATATACTTAATAATATATAGTACCACTAAATTGTGGAACTTCATTTATTCTGCAGATGACTTGAGTAATGTAAATCTTAGATGATTTGTTATAGAATGCAGAAAATTATTTCATTTTTTAAATTGCATAAGTAGTCTGCAATTTACTTAGATTACATGCATATTATTTACTTTGTTAATATTATTACTATTACATATTATTACTACAATTGTTAATAGAAAAATAAGACTCCTGAAAAATTGGTTGTTTAAATTAATATGGTGTTAATTTTTTGATATTTAAAGAATCAAATAAATACAATTACACAATCTGTAAATTACTCATAGAACAACAATCAATCAATTAAAAACTATACTACCAAGAACCAAAAGATAGAATTAACAAATTTAATTGCTTGTCAAAGTACATTAAAATCTATGCAATTGATTAACATTTGCCAATAGATGTAATCTTTAAGTAAAACAAGATATTATTTAAATATCTTGCTTTATTTAAATATTAACTCTTAATATATTTAACAGGCTGTACAACATTAAAATTAATTTTTATCTGAAAATTTTTTAAAGTAATCTGTTACTGGATGATTGATTTATTGAAACTTGATTTTCATGTAAACTAACATGCAATTGAAAGGATACTTATGCATTATGAATTTTTAAAAGTTTAAGTATAAAAAATTGTCAAAAATGTAAATCAGCTTTATGTGTAAAAATTGATCTGCAGAAGTATATAGGGAAATATTCTTTAAATATATTTATTGCTAAATATTAGCGTTATTAATGAGAAAACACTCCAAGAAAGTATAACAAAAATTATAACTTTAAATTTTATGAAATTTTAAAAATATATGGTGCTGTAAACTTACCTATGAAATTTAAAAATTTATTTAATTGAATAAAAAATGTATTTGTTTTAAAAAATAGAAATTGAAGTTTTAAAATTAAATATTCATAATATTAACTTATTAGTTGATATTTTTTAAAGTATCAAAAGGATATTTATAATGTAGTGATATTTCAAAATCTTTAGTTTTATTATAAATTCTAGTTTTAATGGGACAATTATATAATATTTGTAAAATGAAAGTATTTAAATCTTTATTTTAAGATTATGTTGAAGTATAATCGATAGAAAAAATGTAAGGTGTTTAACCTGTAAAAAAATCTACTTTAATGTTTAAATTTAAGAACAGGTAAACCAAAATATTTTTCTGTGAGAGTCATTTCACAAAAATACTCGTGTAATGTAAATTTAAGGTGTCTTGTATTTTTATAAACATAAAATAAAAATGGTAAACATATTTCCATGTTTACTGTGTAAAAATGTACTTTATTTTTAAGAAATATTTTAACACAGTTAATAATTAAAGTGAAATATGCCTTAACAGTTTATCTAATTAATAGAGTAATAAATTGTACAGTTAAAAAAGTTAAAAGTATTATGCTGTTTTATTATAAAAAAGAATAAAAAATTGCAAATTTTTATCCTCAATTATTTTTATAATGTATAAAAGATATATATGATCGGATTTTTATAAATTAATGTGTTGTCTCACTTGTTAAGTAGTTAGCTATGTAAAAAACACAATGTTGTACAAAGTGGTTGGGAAATTTAGTAAAATAGGAAATTAAGTTCTCTTCGTCCATTTTAGGATCTTCTTGCTAGTGGAGTTCTTTCGATATTTTGGTTTGCTGGATCTTGTGCTTGGGCCCAGGGTGTGTCTGATGTAAAATACTATACAAATCCATCAAATCTGTTCCCTGATGTGGATATTTGCATGGATGGTGCTCAAGTGTGCCGTACTGTGACTCCTGGCAATTTTGCCTCCTTGAATGTTTCTTTGGTAAGAAAATAATAATATGTACAATTATTTTGTTTTCCTTATTTAATAAATATTTTTGAAAGTTAGTTTAAAGTTCATTATTGCACTTAACTTTTGTTAAGTTTTCAAATTTAAGTTTTTCCATTAATTATGAAAGTTCAATAATTTCAATTTTGATTTTCTTTAATTTTAAGATCACTTTCTTACTGATAGTAGGCTTAGAATATAATTGTTTATCTAGTTATGAATAATTCAGTTTCTATTTTGTACAAAAAATATTCAATATTAGCCTGTGTTTCATGGTAATTATTGGTAAATATTAAAATCAAATGTATATTTTAATTTTTTTATGTTTAGAAGTCAAGTATTTTTCCCATAGTTTTTATATATAATTTAAATGTTTAATACAATTTTCTAAAACTAAACTCACTGTCATGAATGCCCATATGGGGGCCAAGGCCTTGAAAGGCCTCTATCTGTTTTCATGACCGAAGGCCCTGGGGTGCAAAACATAAGTAACGGTTTGGTGGTCAGCCTTACGCAAACTCTCCAGTGTTTAGTTACCAAGCATGCTTGCTGCTCATTAAAGGGTTGAAAGGCTGAGTTGACCTTGCTCAGCCTGTGATAATAAATTTTATCTGTATTTTGATAAATAATGATTGTACAAAATTATAATTGTAATATGTATTTACATTACTCTGAAACTGAAGAATGGGCTAATGATAAAGATATTTAATAATATATTTATAGCATAATATAGTCACATTTCAATGGCAACATGTACTTTAAATAGTAATTGGTATGTTGTAAATATTTTTTTCCTGTAGTGTGAATTGTAATAATTGTAAATTTGAGAATTCTAATGCATACATTTCTTTACTATAATGTCAGGAAATAATTTAATAAATTTCATGTATAAAGTATTTTTCTTACTCAAATTTTCAGACAAAATATAAGTACTGTAAATTATTAGATTCAGTTTAAAATTTCATATATTGCTTTCACATTAGATATTTATTTTTTATAACTGTTTCTATAAAAAAAAGGATAATTTGATAAGGTTATAATTATAAGCATGAATATTATGATTTGAAAGTCATTCTGTTCATTGGTTATTTTATTTCTAATATTGAATTTGTAGTTGTAATTGATAATCATTCTTTATAATGAACATTAGAAGATAAGCACCATTTTTTATTATATCATTTATTATTGAATTCTAATTAATTTTTATCTTACATATTAATTTAATTGATTAAATCTATTTATTGTATCATGCATATAGTTGCTTATGATTGTAATCATCATCAATATTTTTTAATGTAAAATTAATTGCATATAAAGTTCCATCTTTTTTCTGATATAATAAAAGAAAAGTTTATGAATTCAGCTGTATATAGTTCTTTGTATTTCGATATTTTACTATGAGCAATCAGTGGCTCTACATTTTTCACTATTAATCCATGTTTATCCAATGATTTTTTTAATATGGCACATTTTCCATATCTGTTATCTTTCAGTGTTATAATTCATGTAAAATAGTTTAGACTGAATTGGCACCAAATTTTTATGCTACATTGTGCTAACTGAAATATCAAATTGAGAAAATTAATGGAGAGAATTTTGTATTTTGTTTTTTATGTATCCTATTTAGCTAATGTTGGTTAAGCCTTGCCGAACTGGCAGCTGAATGGTTAGCGCTCTTGCCTTCAGTTCAACAGTTCGTGGGTTCGAATCCCACCTTGGGCATGGATGTTTGTAGTGGTTCGGAATCCACTTTAAGCCATAAGTCCCGGTCTAATTAGCCCGCGTGTGCAAAAAATGACCGTTGAGCGACAAACAAACCGACAACCAACCAACCGTTGGTTAAGCCTTATTTTGTCAATGCTATTCATTTTATGTCCTGACAATTTATTGATTTTATTAGATTTAAAATTAGAACCGAATTTATTGAAACTATTAAAAACATCTGATCTATCCGAAAAATTATTTAAATATACATGGGAAGATTATGCATCTAATGTTTCAATTAAAAAATTGCAGATAAAATTTTAAACAGACTGGTTTTATGTCAAAATGCTTAAAGTGATAAGTAAAAGAAATTGTGGGCTAAAAAATATTGTAATAAATTAATTATGAAAGTTACATCAGAAAAATAGGAATATCATTGTTTGTCAGATTCTACCATTCTGACATGCATAAGACTCTTTCCTTCCTCAACAAAGTAGTGTAATTTCACAAACTACTCAGATTTCTATACTCAATGAAACTAGTCGAATTCCCATTCTTTGTAAAATTTCAATAATAGTTGGCTTAAATTAATTTTACTGTAGTTCTTTCCTGACAAAGGAACACTGGCAAATTTATGTTATTTTTTACTGTCAGTAATGTCCATCATTTGATTTGAAATTGATATTGGTCTTTAACCCAATCAGAAAGTCTCATATTGATAGGTAATGCATGATAAGTTATAGATACTCAAATTTCTATTTTTGAAATGTGGAAAGAAAAAATGAAAGTATTTTAACTTGTACTTTATATTGATACAAGACTGGTTATTCAATAATAAATGGTATTTCAAATTAATTTTTTTTTTTGCAAGTTTTTCAATAAGCTCGATTCAAAATTATAACTATTGTTTTTATTAATTTTAATCTCAGTTTGTTTTATCCATGAAGCAGCCAAAATATTTCTCGATCTGCATTTTGTTAACAGGATGTTTAGATTTTCACACTTGATATTGATACTTTAGTCTTGAATGGTAGAGATATATAGACAATTAAAAATATTTTGAAGGCAGTGTTTTTTTATACAAGATTAATGGATCTATTAATATTTGGCTTAAGTTAAAAACTCCTTAATTACAATTGGTTCATATTCTGGCTTTTGAAAATTTTTGTATTATTTAGTTTATTTTCAATATTCATTAAAAGTTGATGACTAGAAATACATCTGCTGAGAAAACAGATTTTTTGAAAATTTTAATTTTTTTTTTCATATTATGCATTTATGTTTTGCAAAATTTTTTTAATGGTAGTTTTTTATTGTGATTAAAGATTTAGCAAACAATACAAGCATTATCTCAAACATTTTCCTTTAATTCACTATATTATACCAATATAATTTCTTTTTTAATTTTACATAGTAAATTATATTTAAGCTGTGTTGAAAATTCATTTTCTTTACTTAGAATTGCCCCATAACTGGCAGTAACTTTTTGTTTTATTTTTCTATTTTATTGATGCAAACTATTATTTTACTTTTGCTACAAATCCTTGCTGTAAAGTATTAAATTGCTTTGACATGATTTTAAAGTATTTTTACTTCAAATAAGTTAACCAAAAATTTTATTTTGAAAAAATATTCGAATTTTTTTAAACTTTATGATTTAATTATTAATTGTGTTATAAATTTGTTTTATAATTTTATTGCATTGTTAGAAAATAGCAGTTAAATAATAACGTAATTTTATTTTTAATACAATTGTATGTACTTGCTTGTGCTTACTCATTTGTAAATGGTTTTCTTGCTTTCTGTAGATCTTTGGATTTGCTAATTGTATGCTATGGATGTGTAGCCTGTGGTTTGTATACAAGGAAACAAGTTTCCATCAACAAATTCAGCCACCTGCTATGCTTCCCCAGCAACAAGCTCCACCTATGCAAGATCAGGATCTGGGGCATAAGATGGGTGGGCAGTATGAGTACTAGGGAAATATTTCTTGTATTTCCTGAAAAAAATCTCAGTTATTTGCTATTTATTCAAGTGGGAGTGAATATTCAACTGATATTTTGTTTACATTTATCAGTCATTTATATTTTGTGTACAATACATAACTAGGTTTGAACTAGTTGAATGTGCAAATCATTTAGCTATTTTATTTGTATTGACATGCATTAATTTTAAAGTTATTTACATATTTTTGCCAAGCAAAAATGTTATGTGTTCATATTTTTTTTGTTGAATATTTTGTTATCAAAATTTATTTAGAACTTTTTGATATTTTGTTAAAAAACTTTTAATTATGAAGTTTGTTTTTGTTATGATCAACCTTTAATCCATTACAAACTTGCATACTATTTTACTGGAGGGTTTTTTAATTCCTGTATGCAGAGAATATTTTAATGTGGGTCTTGATTTCTTTGATACTGAAAGATAATATACTTATTTAAAAAAGTGGTTTTATCAATACTTTGCATTGGTGGTGAATAGTATTTCAGCTAATGAGTTTCATCGTCTTAAAATATTGACTTTTTTTATTCTAACTTATTGTAAAACGGTTATGTTTATTTAGATCTTTTAGAAAGTTAAACAAATTACTGTTTGTGCATTTGTAAAACACAATACTCAATTTGTAGTCTGTTATTGTTAAAATAATTATTTTGAGAGATTTAACTTGGCACATTTTAAAAGTAAATATTTATTATTTAACTTAAAAATTTGTTCTTATTATCAAAAATAAAAAGGGTACATTTGAGAAATAGGAATTGTTCTCCTCAATTTAATGTGAATTTCTAGTCATTTTATTGTTCAAAGATATTTTGCTAATCATAGCATAACTCTACAAGAATGTATTTTTATACTTCTTGCTTAGGAATATAAATTGAATTAATTTTATTTTTCTTGTTTTTAAGAGAAGTTGCAGTTATAAGTGATACAGAGATTATTTCATTACAATTAATACATGTTATTTTTATTGTTATGTTTGTATTAATATAGGTTCAGTATTGTTTTATTTGTTAAAGATGAATATTAATTATTGGTATACAAAATTATTGTTAAAATTATTATTTAGTATATTTTATATTTCCAAATAAATGTTAATACGTGTGCCACATCCTTATTAGCACAAGCACTGTTCATGTGTTTCCACTTTCAGTGGCTATTTCAGTGAATGTTTAATAGTTATTATTTTAAAATCCACTTTTTTATGGACTTAAAAAACATATGGCATTGTTTCTCAGTTCATAGATGTAGTCATGAAAGTGTATGTCTAGTCAGTACTATTTCAGATGCTGCTAAGTGTAGTACAAGTGTTAACAAGCCTGATAACAAAATATATATACATAAGATTTATTCAAATAAATGTGTATGAATTAAATAGTACTTACAAAATGTCACTGACTCACTTCACCAAAGGAAATAGTTAATTCATTATTAATTTTTTTTATTCCGACACATTTTATGATAAACTTTTGATGATAAAATGTTCTCCAAAGGAGTTATATTTTTAAATTGTCTATTTTAATTTTGTTTTGTTATTCTCACTGTTTTAAAAGTTTTGTTTTTTAGAATGTATGTTATGAAAATTGTATGATTCTTTAATGCAATCTGAGTCTCGTTTGATTGCATAATAGTTTTCAATCCTAAAATTTTGTTAGAATATCACATTTAATCACTTATTTTCAACTTTAATTTATATTTATGATATTGTTGTATAGTTGTACATGTTTGTATATGGATACATGTTATGTTTGTGGGATTATCTGTTGATTTTTGTCTTTTTAAATATAAAGTTCTATAATAATTATCAAATTTTTTATCTATTTTCTTGTGAAAATTTTCTTTTTGTTAATGTTTTAGGCATGCCTCTGCTTTTATTGTTATCATTTCCATGTTTCTAATTGTCATTACTATTTATCTTTAAATATTTGAAGTCGAAAATCTTAAGATACAATAATGTAATTAAGTATAGTTTAAGTATACACTACTGTTGAATTATGGTAATTTAATTCATCAATATTAATTTATTTTGTTGAATTAAATTATCCCAATTCTATTCTGTTTAATTTGTGAAAAAATTTTTTAAATTAGTTTTTATTCTTTCGATGAACATTATTTATCTTAAGGTACCAGTGGCTCTCCTAACCACTTAAGAAGCATTTTAGCTTTCCATATCCTGTATTTGATAATCAATGAGCATTATAAATATTATCTCTTCCTGAAATTTTTATTTTCTTAGAGTAAGAATGTATGAATTATATAAGTGTGATAATTGTTCCTCAAGTTAAAATCTATAAATTTATATGATTATTATAAATTCTTGACTTCCATGTAATCTTTTAAATTATATACGGGTATTATAAATATCTTTACATGTGGTGAAAATTGGCTCTTGTTTGAATAATCTTATCTTATGCATTGAATTCAAGAAAAAAAATGGACTTATGAAGGTATTGTTGCAAAAAAACTAAATGTAACATTTATGAGTAAATAAAGTATTAATTATGAAGACATTATGATATTAGAAAGAAAAAGAATTATATTTGCTTTTCTTTTATTTATTTAACAATTTTATTAATTTACTTTTTATTTTAAAGTATTTTGATGGATTTTTAATAAAATTATCAAAAGTTCTTTATTTTATTTATCTTCAGAATTTTTGTTATAATTACACAAATTAAATATTTTATTTTTGAAACATGAGTCACTCTATTATATTATTTCTCTAAAAACCTTTTCTTCATTTTATTTCTTTTTTTTTTGTAAAAAGAAAAATGACATTCTGAATCTTGTCTTATTTCATTATTAATAGAGTTCTGAATTCTATTCTTAAATTAAGAAAAGAAAATTACTAAATAATGATTGATTTTATTTTTATTCATAACATTTCATAATATGTGATTCTGAGCACTTTTTATTATTTAATTTAACTTGACTAAATTATTACTTTCTCTTTTATTGTTTAAATTTAAGATTACATTGTATATTTATTAATATAAATTCTTTGTCCCTTTCTTTATCAAAAATGTTAATATTCTTCAATATATTATTTTATGAAGAACATTAAGCTATCTAGTTGTGTGTTTCTAAAATTATAGCTTAAAATTATCTTTAGGACTTTTAAATTTCATTTAAATGATTTTTTATGTAACATTTTAAGGTGTATCAATTTAATGTTTCTCAAATTTTATACATTGTGCAATCTAATAATCGTACTCTATAATTCTTGTTAAAAAATCGATATAAATCTTATAAACATTTAAATTTTTTCTCAGCATAAGTAAATATTGTGCTATTAGTGTTATCTTACACATTTTTATTTATATGTTTTAAATTGTGTTCTGTCTCTATTGGAGGCCATAGTTATCACTTGTTTTATTATTAACATTAGTTTTTAAAAATATTATAATATAGATTCAGATGTGTTATTCATTTTATAATCATTAACAAAATTATGGCTTCAATGTATTGTTTTTAATTATTTATCTTTGGTTTTTGTTTCATTTTGGTGTCATTTAAAGCAAATTACTTTTCATATTCTAAATTATCCTTTTGATAATTATGCGAAATCACATTGTATTTGCTTAATTAATATGATAATGTTGTCGTATTATTAAATAATTTAAAAAAATTGATACAGTTTTATCAACAATTAAATTTAGAAATTTAATTTATCGTTAGTATAAATATGCTTTCATTACCAATTTTTAAAAATTACCATATACTATACTTTGTTTAACAGGAGCTGATAATGAAAGTAAATATTGTCACATGATAAATAGGGAATATGTTAATATAATTTAGTGAAATATGAACAAAATGAAAAGCATTTTTTACTTTTTCAATGAATGCATGTAGGCATTTCTGGAAATAAATTATTATGAAATATCGCCATATGAAGGATTTATTGTCAAAATTAGAAGTACTTAGCAATTATATTGCAACCCAATTGTTTACTTTTGTTCTCAGCTTTTGCTGAACAGAGTGCAGGGCATACATATTTTTCAATAAATCTTTTAATAAATGATATGCATAATGCATACAAGTGTAATATTGGAGGCTAATTTCTATATTGTGGATAATAAAAATATATGAAAGAGAAATATATATGTAAGTATAAAATCCATAAAAAAATTATATTAAGATCACATTTTGATTGCTAAATTAACCTAAATTATTGCTTAAAAATTTTGTATAACTCTTTTTAATATTTTGTATAACAATTTCATTCATAAAATAAAAATATGTATTAGAAATAAGACAATGTATTAATGTTACTAATCTTAGACTTATGTTTCTAAGTTTGTGATGTTTTTTGCGCTATTTTTATTGCTTAAAATGTAATTGATAAAGCAATGTGAAATATTTATTGTAGATTGAAGTCTTTCATTTTTGCAAAACAAATATGAGAATAAAAAACAGGCACTTAAATTTGATAGTGACTTTATTTCAAAAGCAGCTATGAACTGTTAATGATATTTTGGTTAGAAAAAATTTTAGTCAGTTTGTTACTAATAAAAGTGTAGCTCTTTGTAACTAATGTTGCACAAAATTAACAGTTCTCACTTATAATATCGAGCATCTGATTCATTGTCAGTTATAATGTTCAACAAACTTTACTAGCTATATTTAATGCATTAAATATAAAATTTATTTGATGTTTATTTGTTGGTTATTACCATAATGACTTTATTTACTATATGAACTTTTTATTTCTATAAGAAATAACTGTGGAAGAGTAATATTATGTGAAATGTTTAATATTTATCTAAGTAATTTTGAAATTGTAAATGCATTTCAAAATAATAGCAAACAATTTCAATTTCTTGATTGTAAAATATTATTAAGAGAAATTCTAATTTTATTAATATTTCCTTGTTGAATCATTATTGTATTATTTGAATTTACTTTGATATTTACAATATAAATTGTGAATTATATATTGTGTAGAGCTCTTTTATTGTGATAGAAAAAAAAAGCAAAATGCAGTTCGATGTTGCACAAATTAGATATTTATCCCTGTTTGAAGGAAAATGTAGTGTTCAATTTTGCTTTGTTATTATGTCGATATGGATTACATTTTTTTGTGATACTTTTATTTCTTGAGCTTAAATGCTTTTCTTATTTTGAATCCATTTCAATTTTATGATTAATATAGATTATGTGTGTATACCATAATTTCATATTTTTAAATTAAATAAATTTTGATGCCAAAGGAAGAAGCACCTGTGTTGCTTGCTTTTGGAGCCAAGTGGCACTTTATGACTTTTAGTATAATTAATACTGCTAGTCTTCTATTCACATCAAAATGTCATCATGCATGTTTGTCTGTTTATAAACATGTTTTGGATAATACTAGGTGCAGATATTAGAATAACGTTATTTTATCTCAAACTCTTATGTGTGAAATACTACATTGTTGGTACTACTTGGGCATATTAATGCTTAGTCTGTTGGATCGCATGGTAGAAAGGTTGTATACCAATTTATATAGTCATTTAAAAATCCAGTAAATGGTATTGGTATCCTTGATATTAAAATAACACAGTTTCTCTGGCCTATTTGAGATTTATAGAGATGCTGTATTCATTTTTATTTTTACTTGTACAATCATAAAAACCTGATATGTATATCTGCTGGTGTTAATTGTGTGGAAATGTTTTCTTTCAAAGCAACAACATATGTGTTAAGTGTGCTGAAATGAATATATATATATATACATATATGCTCTATAAATCCACATGAATTGTTATTTTTCTCAGTACTGCCATCATTGTTCATTAAGATGTGTGATGTTATTTCATAGTGTTTAGACAATTTTAAGTTTTTTCTTTAGGTTGTGATTACTACTATTAGAAGTATGAAAATTTTGCCTTCCTACAAATTAAGTTGCATTTTTGTAAATGTCTTTATAATTTTAAGGAGAGACAATAAAATTTTTTGACTAAAGTTTTTTCTAAGTTTTTAAGTGGGACCAATTTTGGCTGATTCTTTTTATGTATTTTGGATTCCAAGAAAATATTTATGCTGAAAACCAATTATATTTATTTGTAGTTATCAATTAAACTTATAACATATTTTTGCTTAGTATTTTATTTATAGTAAATTGATGCAGCCTAGTACTTCATTTGATTAAGATTTGTTTTTAAACTCATTTACAGTAGAATAATATTTTGTAAGTTGTTGGAAAATTTATTACATCTCTCTCTCTATATATATATATGTATACATGTGTGGACCTCATTCAAATTTCCCCCAGTTACAATAAACAAGCTACAAGTTATGAGCAGTGCAGTGTTATTCTGTTACTGAAATGCACACTAATCAAATTGGAATTTAAAAAGCCTGCCAGAAACATAACGATATAGGTGGACATCTCATTTTTCAAAGTTTATGTTTACTACTCTGTAAAAGCACATAAAATTTGTTCAATTGAGATTATGCCTTTTAATAAATTTAAGTTAAACTTACATTTTGGTAAGTTATTTTAATATGAACTAAATATTTTATATCATAACGCTAATAATTTTATCTTATTCATTACTATAAATTTCGAATTTATTGAAAATAAAAAGGTTTTTTAAGCAAAAATAATCCATGTATTTGTGATGTAATTATTAACAAACTGTTTTTGCCCAAAACCGAAATTATGAATTTCTGTGAAAAGTAATTTTTTAAATAATATTTATATTACTAGATAAAACTAAAATTTTTTTAAATTGCTTCTGCTTTAAATGTAAATAAGTAGTTTTTATAATGGCCGCGTAAGCTGAACTTTCAATAGACAGAAATTCTATTTTTCATGTAAATTTCCACCAACTTGCAATCTATTCGCTTTTTGATTATTCAGTTGGCTGTTCACTCATGTAGTTTTTTCTTTTTATTTATTTCAAGCTGTGTATTGTCTTCCAGCAAGCAAAAGCACGTCATTTCTGTTATAGTTAAGGCTTGCTGTAGCTTGCATAAATATGAAACATATCACTAGATAAGTCAAGCTAAATTATGTAGGATGTGACAGCATCATTCAGATATTACTGAATAAAGAGAGATAACTGTAAGTGATTCTATTTTGTCTCTGTTTTATTATGGACTACATTTAAAATATTTGCTCCCTGATTTCAGTACACTTAATCTCAATCTTTGTTTTTTTTTTTTTTTTTTTTTTTTTTTTTTACGTTGATTTTCAATCAAAGCTATTTGATACCATAAGATCCGGTTCCGGTTTGCTTATACTG
Organism: Latrodectus hesperus; assembly: GCA_037975125.1. NCBI lineage: Eukaryota > Metazoa > Arthropoda > Arachnida > Araneae > Theridiidae > Latrodectus > Latrodectus hesperus. Next base: position 4,538,762 of record JAJQOW010000015.1, on the reverse strand, counting down.
TATCAATAATCTCAAATTAAAGATTTTTCTCAGTAAATATAAATAACAAAAACATGTGTAAACTAAAATATCATGTTTTTAATTTAAAAAAATTATATTTATTAAGAAAGTTATCTATTTGATCTTATATATATATATATATATATATATATATATATATATATATATATATATATATATATATATATATATATATATATATTGATATATAATAAAAGTGGGACAAAAAAACATTTATCTAAATCATAAAATAAAAATGAATAAATTTCATATGATTTTATTAACTGGGTTTTTTGATGAAATATTTTACAGATTTATTTGTGTGATTCTCTACATGTAATGATCTTTAAAATAAAGTACAGAAGTGCTGAGATTTTCTTAAATTGATTATCCATAACCTATTGGATGTCCCTGTGAAATTGGTTAAAATTGAATTCTATCACAATTATAATTTTTATTAGCTAAGAAGGTAATTGATCCTCAGTGCTGAATATATAAACAAGATATATGAATATGTTCTTCAAATTAAATGAGTTTTATATATTTTATTTCCGGAATGACTTTTGTATTTTATTATATTGATATGCTAAATGATTGAGAGTGTAGAGTTTTTTTTTCTTGTTAAGTTGAATACTAGTTTACTTTAATTTATCTTTATCTAAAAGTGTTCAAATATTGTAAATGATGCTTCAGAATTAAATAATTTGGTTGCATTTTTTCGTTTATTATTATATCTGCTGTAATAAAATATTAGTGTGTAGTATGCTATTAATTTTTATTTCTTTCTTTTTGTTGCTCAACCTACTACTGTAAGCACAACTAAATATATAACAATTTTGAAACTATTTTAAGTAGTGAAGTTAGTACACTTGAGCAGCTACTTTTCTTCAGTTTTCCACTTCTCATCAAATTGAACTAAAAATCAATGACAGCGCTTTGGCTCGATTTTCATCTCAGGTATTCATATTTGTACTGATTTGGAGCCTTTTAAATTGCAGTTCCCAGTCTTATTAACTATTTTAGGAATTAAATTGTTCTTGAGCAACAAACAAACCAAACCACTCTACCAATGGAGACAGCTATCAGTATCTAATGAATTGGACGCCGAGCTGGCAGCCGAATGGTTAGCGCTCTTGCCTTCGTGGGTTCGAATCCCACCTTGGGCATGGATGTTTGTAGTGGTTCGGAATCCACTTTAAACCGTTGGTCCCGGTCTAATTAGCCCTCGTGTGCAAAAAATGATCGTTGAGCGACAAGCAAACCAAACCAAACTAATGAATTGGACTGCCAACATGATGATCTTGCAGTTGCTTAGTGCTATGTTTTGTAAATATTATTGATTGAACATTTAGAGTTTTTCTATAGAATCATCTGTGGACATAATGGTAATGCAGTTAAAATATTAACTATAAATTCAAATTTACAAAATTTATAGTTAGGAAATATTTAAAAATATTTTACTCGTTTAAAAAAATGTGCATTAGAGGAGATAACATTTTTATTATTATTTCACTGAAAATTTTAAAGTGTAAATTAAAAACGTTTTTTAAAAACTTTAATATTAATTTATTTCTAAGAAATCAGAATTTCATTTTTTTTTCAAATTCCATTTTTAAAACATGCGAAATAATTTTTTTTAAAAATTGTTAGTGTTGCACCCATTTTACCAATGCCTCCTAGAAAGAGAAGCCTACCTCTTTCTAGAAGGCTTTGATTTTACCCCTGTTGTTCAACAAATAAAAGTATCTTTTTCGTTAATTTTATTGAATAAATATTTGCCAATTGTTATTCATTTGCGTTAATTAAGAGTGATAGCTTTTTTATTCTTTTTTATATTTTAGTGCAATTATTAATTTATTTTGCTCTTACACTTACTCTCAAAAAACTTCCATTATGTTTTTGTATGTTAAAATTTTTTTAAGACCTATAAACCAAATAGTTATCAGTCTCAATAAGAGAGCATATATTTTTTCTTGTTTTATTCGTTTGTTTGGAATATTTTAGGTATGTTCCTTAGATAATAACTTTAAAATTCTATGCTTATATTTTTATTTAAAATTCTTGACTTTTCAATGTAATTTTTTTTCCAATTACTAGTATCATTACGTCTTTTAATAAGTTAACCCTGTACTTCCTAGATTGTGCATATTATTAGTTAGAAACCACGAAACAATTTATATAAAATCATTATGTTATCTTTTAACATAAAACTAGATGCAAATAAGTCTTCTCTCAATAAGATCATGTGTGAAAAGCAATTTCTTACAAAAAATAAA
>JAJQOW010000015.1:4484364-4535986 GCA_037975125.1 Latrodectus hesperus | reverse complement strand
GAAAAGTGACCATTCTACAAGCAGAATCTGTTTCAGTTGTCTGGTGTCCCACGAAGAAAGCAATCATGATACAAGCCATCTTCACTTCGATATCATTTTTCATTGAAATCTAAGACAAACTGAAAGGTACAGTTTTCTCTCGAAATATTTTGGAACTATGACTTTTACATCTTTGCTTATTTTAGGAACATGTTTAAAAAAACTCACTTTTTTTAGGTCAAAGGTTTTGTGAAGAAGAGTTATCAAGAGCAACTCTTCGCTAGGTTTCTATAAGCTTTTATGATACTTTAACTAACTTTTATCTTTGACCAAATTGCAGAACTATAGAAACATGAATACAAATTACAGAAGTGTGTTCCGTATTTTAGTAAGAAATTTTAGAGAGAACTTCGTTGAGGGAGGGAAGTAGATAACAGTTTCAGCAGGGAAACAAATGTGAAGAGTATCAGAAATTGTTGTATATTGATGAACAAAATCTTTGTTATTCAGCAGTTATGGTCACTACAAATTTCTTTATCCATGACGACGCTGTTTATTTCTCTCAAATTTTGAAAAATTCGGCAGATACCGAAAATTTAGTATAACCTTACTCCCTAAAACGCATAGGGTAAATTATATTTTACATTATTATAAATTTATTTGTGAGTATTTTCAATAGTAACACATATTATATCATTTTACTTTGAATTTACAAGTGAGATATATTGAGTAATTATGCGCATTAAGATAAGATTCAACACATTTCCATTTATAAAGTATATGTAACTGCATTAATGTAGTCACCAGCTGCTATTAAAATATCCAAAATTGACTTTATGTTTTTAATATTTGAACCTCATTTCATAAAGCTTAAAATATTTTGAAAGAAAACAGATCATATAAATTAAATTTTCAATAATTTGAAAAAGATTTATCCTTTTCGAATGAATCATTCCTTATTTATGAAATGATAAGAAATTAATTGAAAATTCAACAATGATTACACGCAATAAGAAAAAATTGTAATAACCCAAGACGTTACTAAGAATGGAATTAGTTTTAACTGATTTTAAAGATATGCTTCTTTTAGATGTAAAATTTATTATTAATATCATCTGTTGCGTTACCTTTAGCTTAATTATTACACAATAGAATTTTAGAGTTATTTATACTTTTCTTGTTTTCGTTTTTATCAGTTTTCTTAGTTGAATGGATATTTTATTATGTTTAGAGGATGTCTGTATGGAGTCAGAAATATTTTTCGAATAAAAATTTCTGTTTCAATCTCCTCGTATACAAAAAGTTAGAAAACTACAGTCCTACTGGCTTACGTCAAACGTAAATGCTTCTAGTAGTTTGAAATGAGCTTTAAATGATAGAGAAAATCAAAATTAGTCTCACATGAGAAAAATTATCGTAAGTAAAAAATTATAAACTAGTTCACTTCAAAATTCTATGTAATGATCTAAAATCAACTTTATGCCATACCTTCTGGTTGAATTGGCCTTCGTGTGAAAGAAGTTGAGCGGAAAGTGACAAACCAACAAATCACCCTGGTGAGTTTCCTGTGGATTGGGATCCTTTTAAGCTATACGTTCAGAAACCTTTGCAATGGTCTAAAATGAACTCTAAACCATACATTCCGGTTGAACTGGCCTTCGCGTGAAAGAAGTTGAGCGGAAAGTGACAAACCAACAAATCACCCTGGAGAGTTTCCTGTGGATTGCGATCCTTTTAAGCTATACGTTCAGAAACTTTTGCAATGGTCTAAAATCAACTATAAGCCATACATTCCGGTTGAACTGGCCTTCACGTGAAAGAAGTTGAGCGGAAAGTGACAAACCAACAAATCACCCTGGTGAGTTTCCTGTGGATTGGGATCCTTTTAAGCTATACGTTCAGAAACCTTTGCAATGGTCTAAAATGAACTCTAAACCATACATTCCGGTTGAACTGGCCTTCGCGTGAAAGAAGTTGAGCGGAAAGTGACAAACCAACGAATCACCCTGGAAAGTTTCCTGTGGATTGGGATCCTTTTAAGCTATACGTTCAGAAACCTTTGCAATGGTCTAAAATGAACTCTAAACCATACATTCCGGTTGAACTGGCCTTCGCGTGAAAGATGTTGAGCGGAAAGTGACAAACCAACAAATCACCCTGGAGAGTTTCCTGTGGATTGGGATCCTTTTAAGCTATACGTTCAGAAACTTTTGCAATGGTCTAAAATGAACTCTAAACCATACATTCTGGTTGAATTGGCCTTCGCGTGAAAGAAGTTGAGCGGAAAGTGACAAACCAACAAATCACCCTGGAGAGTTTCCTGTGGATTGCGATCCTTTTAAGCTATACGTTCAGAAACTTTTGCAATGGTCTAAAATCAACTATAAGCCATACATTCCGGTTGAACTGGCCTTCACGTGAAAGAAGTTGAGCGGAAAGTGACAAACCAACAAATCACCCTGGAGAGTTTCCTGTGGATTGGGATCCTTTTAAGCTATACGTCCAGAAACCTTTGCAATGGTCTAAAATCAACTATAAGCCATACATTCCGGTTGAACTGGCCTTCACGTGAAAGAAGTTGAGCGGAAAGTGACAAACCAACGAATCACCCTGGAAAGTTTCCTGTGGATTGGGATCCTTTTAAGCTATACGTTCAGAAACCTTTGCAATGGTCTAAAATGAACTCTAAACCATACATTCCGGTTGAACTGGCCTTCGCGTGAAAGATGTTGAGCGGAAAGTGACAAACCAACAAATCACCCTGGTGAGTTTCCTGTGGATTGGGATCCTTTTAAGCTATACGTTCAGAAACTTTTGCAATGGTCTAAAATGAACTCTAAACCATACATTCTGGTTGAATTGGCCTTCGCGTGAAAGAAGTTGAGCGGAAAGTGACAAACCAACAAATCACCCTGGAGAGTTTCCTGTGGATTGCGATCCTTTTAAGCTATACGTTCAGAAACTTTTGCAATGGTCTAAAATCAACTATAAGCCATACATTCCGGTTGAACTGGCCTTCACGTGAAAGAAGTTGAGCGGAAAGTGACAAACCAACAAATCACCCTGGAGAGTTTCCTGTGGATTGGGATCCTTTTAAGCTATACGTCCAGAAACCTTTGCAATGGTCTAAAATCAACTCTAAACCATACATTCCGGTTGAACTGGCCTTCGCGTGAAAGAAGTTGAGCGGAAAGTGACAAACCAACAAATCACCCTGGAGAGTTTCCTGTGGATTGGGATCCTTTTAAGCTATACGTTCAGAAACTTTTGCAATGGTCTAAAATGAACTCTAAACCATACATTCTGGTTGAATTGGCCTTCGCGTGAAAGAAGTTGAGCGGAAAGTGACAAACCAACAAATCACCCTGGAGAGTTTCCTGTGGATTGGGATCCTTTTAAGCTATACGTTCAGAAACCTTTGCAATGGTCTAAAATCAACTCTAAACCATACATTCCGGTTGAACTGGCCTTCGCGTGAAAGAAGTTGAGCGGAAAGTGACAAACCAACAAATCACCCTGGAGAGTTTCCTGTGGATTGGGATCCTTTTAAGCTATACGTTCAGAAACTTTTGCAATGGTCTAAAATGAACTCTAAACCATACATTCTGGTTGAATTGGCCTTCGCGTGAAAGAAGTTGAGCGGAAAGTGACAAACCAACAAATCACCCTGGAGAGTTTCCTGTGGATTGGGATCCTTTTAAGCTATACGTTCAGAAACCTTTGCAATGGTCTAAAATCAACTCTAAACCATACATTTCGGTTGAACTGGCCTTCGCGTGAAAGAAGTTGAGCGGAAAGTGACAAACCAAGAAATCACCCTGTTGAGTTTCTAGTGGTTTGGAATCCTTTTAAGCTGTACGTTTCAACTGAGCTTAACTAGCAATACTAAATAGGACTATACAAAGACAATAAATAAAAAAATTTTTGAATTCAAATTTTATAATAAGTACATGTACAGCCAAAGAGAATAAGAATTAACATAATCTTTAAGTGGATAACTACGAATAAAAAATATAAAAATTATCATCATTTGGGTTTCATCGTAAAATTAATAAAAATAATAAGATACAGAATACCGTCGATAAATTTTAGATTCGAAAGGCATTAGTTGCAAATAAAAAGTTATTTTAAATGAAAATTTAAAATATTTTCAATACATTTAATATTATTAATTAAATGGAAAAATTTAATTTAATTTTCAATAAAATTTAAAAAATTATTTAAATATAAAGAAAAATATTCAAAAAAAATTATTTTCAAGTATTTGAGTCTGATATCGTTTAACTTATCACATTCATATTGCTTTTTTTCATTTAAATTACATTTTTATCAATTTAAATGTAACATTTATTTTTATTTTTATTTGTAAATGACGGAAATAGAATGTATTACTATAATTAGAGTTTATTGTAGTTTTATCAATTTGCAGAATTTCTGATATTTTTAATTAACCTATAAAAAACAAAGAATAATACATCGAAAGTTGATTTAGTGTGTATTCATTATCAATAAGATACGCGAATCTCGTGCACGGGTAAAAAGTAAAGGGTTAAAAAAAAAACAGCAGTCCACATTGAACTCGGGTTATCGACTATTTGTGACTATGCCTCTGAAACCGCATATACACGAAACGATAAACAAGCTCGTTGCCATGCAATGAGTTGTTTATCGATAATTTTTTAAAAATATAACGACACGCACACCCTTTCACTCGTACACAGAATTCCCGGAATGTATTTTGTGGTATATACTTCATGAGTAAATCCTATATGTAAAACAAGCAGAGTAATTTTAGATAAAATGAATGTTAATACATTCATTTCAATCTTGGAGGGATGCAATGAATGATAATACATTCATTGCATCCCTCCAATCTTGATTAAATAATATAAACGAGTTCAAAATAGTATAATATACTTAAAATATATTAAAATAGTTGTTAAATCATATAACTGTGAAATATTTATATAAAAATTATCTAAATTTAGAAAAAAAGCAGTTATTAATAATGCAACTTGCATATTTGTAAAGTCAAATGCATTTTACGGATAAAAAAAACTCAAGAATTAATGGATGTTCTACATTAATTTAAATTATGGGGAAGAATATCGCATTATTGAACAAAGAAAAAATTTGTGATAAAAATAACAAAAAAATATTACAAATATTTTTTTGTAAACACCAAAATATGGTTCAATTGGAAAAGTGGAGCAGCGCACCCCATATTGCCAGCCTAGCTGGCACACAACAACTTTGAAAAAGACAATTTTAAGTCTGTCCCTTTTTTTATATAGGCAGAGGAAGAATTTCTAAATTTAAGAATTGATTAGTATCCGTAGTAAAAAAAATATTAGTTTTATAATGTTACTAAACTTTTTTAAAACTGTACTTGCTTTATAAAACAAACTATTTGAATAAAAAAATAAATATTATAATTTTATTCCTTAACATAAAAATCATTTCTATATTCATTAACATAAAATTTCCCTTCACAGTCATTCTAGAGGATACACTACATTAATGAATAATATTATTCATTTTTCCTAAACATATTTAAGTAATATTTTTAAAGTTTTTTTAAGTAATACTTAAAATGTTATACTTAAAATTTATATTAATAACAATACTTAACTTTAAAATAATAGTAACATTTAATATTTTCAAAAAATATATTTAGGATATTTATATAGGTATAAAAATAATACTTAAGAATATTGTGTGAACTTTATACGAATCTTGTGATAAGTAATATTTAAAAATTTATAAAATTTATTAATAAAATTACTGTTTTTTATATAAAAATGCTCAATTATTTATCAAAAATTAATAATTTATTACAAATAATGTTCATTAATAAGCAATAATTACTGATGACTATTTTTTTACGTAATATGTTTACTATAAGTTTATTTTACAAAATTTATTACTGATAACAATCATGATTAATTGGAATTTTAAACAACACTTCATTTCAATACCTTCAATTCAATTCAATATCTCTTTTACAAAAAGTTACTTTTCTAAGTAGATGTTTCTAAACATTTACAAATATTTTATAGGCATTAAGAAACTGAAAAAAGCTCGGCTTTCAGTTCATTTCTTTTTATTTGGGTCAAGAAGGCAGGATCTGTAAATTAAAATTGATTTCGGATAAACTATAAGCAACAAAGCTCCAAAATCGCAATGAGCACATGAATTGTCTAACTGTTAAGTTGAAGACTGTAATTAGAGCTTACAAGTCTCCTGTGATGAAAATTTAATATTTTGTCTAACCAGTATTTTTTTACAATGGCTGTACTTCCTTAATTAATTTAGAGTATCTTGAGAACTCCAGTGGCTCAGTAGTTTCACGCCGCTTCCCGTAAGCTCAGCAAAGTGAAGCATCATTTGCCGCGGGCAGTGGTTGGGAGGGTGACCACGGTGTACTCTCCTTCACTGGGTCGCTGGAGCTCCGTGGGTTGGGGACGTGTCCACGTTCAATCTGTAACGTCCAAAGTCCTTCCCCTGGTGTGGGGTGGATGTGGAGAGGAGGGTGCCAGCTCAGGTGTGGCCTCGTCACCTTACCGTGGTTCAAAACTACAAGGCATCTTAAAAAGAGCAAAGTCATACTTTCACATTCGTGGTGCTATGATCCAAACGAAAGACGCTCCCTATTGACTTAAATCGCACTGCCAAAGGCAAAAGCGAGCTTGGCTTGTCCAAGTGTCATAGGAAAACAACAACAACAGAGTATCTTGAATAAAGATGTCCCTCTTTAGACTTTTCAGCATGTAAAGATCTAGCTCTACTATTTCAAGGAACTGTTCCAGAATATTTCCATTATATATTTTGATCTTGCTTTTGCTTTTTAAATTAAAAAAGAAAAGAAATATTCTAGAGAGATGTCACCAAGAAAAAGTGCACTTTTGCACAAATGTAAATATCATAACATTGTCTACATTTGACAGTTTATTTCATGACAAAAGTAATAGCCCCGAGAAAAGATTAGGAAACTTAATTTCCGTAAAATTATTTTATTATCAATTCCACAGTATAAGACATATTAGAATGGTAAGTTTACATACTAGTAATCACGCATGAAGCGACTAACGGTAGGATCACGATTTTTGGAATGGAAGATTCCGAAGTACAATCTCAGACGTTGTGTTGAATAATAGAAAATCGGTGTTATGCTGAGTAGGTCTGCTTGCACTTTAATTTTACCTGTTAACACTTTGGTACAGTTCAGGGTCCTCTCACATCATTTATTTCTGCACTTTGATTGAGTAGGATGTTAGAAGAGTTTTCTGAGCTTTATTTGCTTCAGATGAATACCATCTACGAATAACCTATGAGAAGTTTTCTTTAAAAAGAAAAACCGAGGTGTGCATGTTAAGAATATCTTTGAACAGCCTTTGGCTTCTAAGGTGTCGGTTATACGGTATATAAATATCAGTATCATCAGAATGCATTCCATTAAAGAAATCATGAGAATTGTATGCATCAGAGCTTAGGACAAAGAAAAAGTGGTGCGTATATCTGCTGAAAGGGTTGTCATTTGTCACGAATATGAAAGTTGACCTTTTCTTAATAAGCTGGAATAAAATACATTCGTAATTTGAAAGCTTCTGCGAAGACTTTTGTTTTCAAAAAAACTATTCAAACATTTTAATAGTACGTATTATAATTCAAAGTGTTATTTACATTTTACCAGCGATAATTTTTAAATATGGATGCACTTTTTTAATTAATTACTTATGTTACAATATAACTTTTGTGGCTGTGGTAGCCTAGGGGTTACGGCATCGACCTTCCGCCAGGAGGGTCTAGGTTCGGTTCCCATTGCCACCAAAGTTCCACCAAGTACACGCGATATACGTGCTTATTTAATCCATGGAATAAAAAGTCGTGTGGTCAATCGTTGAGCAGTTCCATGGGTGTAATGGTCTGGATAAAATTTGCTCTCCCTCCAGATCAATATCAAAATTGAGATAGTGGATTCTCTGGTGGTGCCATCTATCGGAGGGGCTTAGAGCAAAGTCGTACTTTCATCTTCGTGGTGATCTAGCTGATTAGGTAGCAGATTTTATACCCAACATATCCAATGATTCATTTTTTTCTTTAATGGTGCTTAGATCATATAAATATAGATCTTTGCTGCTATTGTTCAACTGAAATGACACTGGGAGTGGAAGCCTAGCTTGGAGTCTTGTATGTTCATCACTGTTAATTGATGAGGATCTGCTCACTTTTGGGTTTGATGATACATCCACTGGGTGTGATCACCAATTCTCCCTTTTGTAGTATGTGTTTCAGAAGTGGGGTTTGGTTAAAAAGTCTTCAATAATTATACGTTCAGGCTCTTACATGTGAATGACATTCAAAATATTGTCAGTTTAGTGATAAAATAATAAACCAACATCAAACTTCTTGAGATTTCGAATCATTGTTAAGTTATAATAATTATTTTTCTGATTTGATTGAATCATATTGCTATTTAAAACACAGGAAATGTTTTGGATAGCAATGTGATTCTGTATCTCACTGGATAGTAGTTTTAAGTAGAGATTTTCATGATATTCAATAACATAGTCAATATTTCAAACTTCCTTCAAAGTGAATTTGTAATCAGAAAGGTTTGATATGATGGTAACCATTCCCGCTTCATTTTAAATGGTACAATTTATTTATAAACATTTGATTGTGAAAAAATAAATTGGATTATATTAGCTTCAAATCATCGGATTTTATTAGCACCAAATACTGGATTATTGTAGAAAATAATTTTAAGCATTTAATCTGTACAATTTATTGTTGAATAAAATTCATGAATATATACTATATTCTACATTATTAGAATATATATAGAATCTAATAGGAGATCTGCCATTTTTCCAACATTAATTCAAAAACTACTGTTGCAAAAAAATATCATAAATCAAACGAAAAAATTTTGGTCTTTTAATACCAACCTTATGTAGTTTCTAAAATGAAGAGTGCCGGCCAACTTGTTTAGTGGTCATCCTGCCTAACTGCGGATAAGGAGGTCCTGGGTTTGAATCCCGGTTCGGGCATGGATGTACTTTCTCTCTCTATCTATCCCGTCTTTGTCCTTTCCTTGTATGAATGAGGTGTGAAGAGTTGCCTACCCTATAAACGGGTACCTATGGCAAGTGTGTAGAGCAAAGTCGTACTTTCATCTTCATGGTGCTCTGATTAAAACGAAAGACGCTCCCAATCGACTTAAATTCGCATAGCCAAGGCATAGCGAGCATGGCTTGTCCAAGTGTCATTAGTAACAACAACAACAACAACAAAGTGAAGAGTGGAGCTACCTAAATGACTTCCTTTCAATATATACATTTTTAATTCAATTCTTGAATATTATACGTACTTTATAGTTGCAAATCAGAAAACTTTTTTTATTAATGCATACATATATCAGAAATATTCATTATAAAATTAAGTACAAAAATATTTTGAATAAGAAAGTAAAATAAAACATAAAAGCTTGCAAGCATGTGAATTCTAATTTTTTTATTTAACAATCTTTCACTAACAAGCTTTAGTATTATCATATTATTTAAATTTTGATCATCCTTTCTGTTAGCGCATTTTATTCCTTTCGATTTTCTAAGAAACATTAACAAAGACGTGCCTTTTATTATAAGCATAATTATTCATTTTAAATATTTTAACTCCCCTTCTCAAACATCTCGCATCAAAAAAATAAAAGGGTATCAAGAATAAAATGTTTGATGAATATATGCTCTGCAGTAAGATAAGAGAGAGAGAGAGAGAGAGAGAGAGAGAAGAAGAGGAGTATGTTGAACATGTTCTTGTAAGGCTTACATTAAACTCCCAAGAATTGCTATGCATTTTGCATTTCCTTTTAATTGTAGGGTATGCAAGAGAAAGAGAAATTTGCTTGCGGACATGCTTTTTTCCCACAAGCTAACTTCTTTTTCTTTTGTACATCTTACAAATGTAAGTTAAATTTGTTCTAACTAGATTAAATACTTGAGAATTTCTTTTCTAATCATATTATTATAACACAAGATTAGATCATTTTTATGCTGTATAAAATATTTCTATTTTCAAATAGCATCACATTAATTTTTAACGTTAAAATTTAATCATTAACTTTAACATACTTTAAAGTTAATGATTAAATTTTAACCTATAAATAACATTTAATTAATTTTTTAAAGCGTATTTACATCTTTTGGAGTGAAAGATGATAAAATATCTTTGGAAAATGCATTCCTTATAATTCTTCCTATTTCTGTCTACATACATACATACATACATACATATATATATATATATATATATATATATATATATATATATATATATATATATATATATAAAATATATATATATAGACATATATATATATATATATACATAATATAAATAAATATATATATATATATATATATATATATATATATATATATATATATATATATATATATATATATATATATAATAACTTATAGCATTAATGCCAGATCTAGGTTTAACTTGAAAAGCATTTTTTATATAAAAATTTGCTAGAAATTTCTGGAAAATGTTAATGAATATTCTACAAAAAATTAATATATATTAATAATTAAATATTGTCCGTAAAACAAATTGTGTATTAAATTGATTCTCTTCTTATGAAACTCGATAAAATTGATAATGGGTCATTTTGTCATTCGATGTACTAATTTTTCTCTGCTTGCATAAATAAACCGCTTATTCTAACAGTAATAACATTTTGGCATCACATTTTTGGGAGATTATTATTTATTTAAATTACGATTCACATGGTTTTATTAAACATTGCGTTTAAAGAATACTATCAAAAAATAATGCAATGACTATCTTTATTTAAAATGTGACAAATAACCGAAGCTATTCACTTAAACATGTGATTGGTAAAGGAAAATAGTTTCCAATCTCTGAGACTGTTTCGTGAGCAAACCGTATCGTTCACGAAGTAAAAGTAATTGTTGTAATGTGGTAAAAAAGGGTGGAGTGTAACAAGAATTACTTGCAAGGAAATCATGAAGTAATTTCTGTGATTCTCTGTCATAATTTCAGATGAAATTTTGTCGCAACAACCGATTGTCTTTCTTCTTCTGAAACAAATCAGTTTGAATGTAATCTAAAAATAATTTGAAGGATACAAAGACAGAAACATGGTAAACATTTTCCACTTCTTGCCAATATAATTTATTAATTAAATAAGTCATTAAGATAGAGATCTTTTATTCTATAGATTTAGATTTATTAGAAACTTGTTCTTTTGTGTCTCCAAAAAAATTTATTTCCATCAATTTTGTATTATACCATTTAATATGTACTATTTTATCTATGAAAAATATTCAAAAATAAATTTAAATATATGATTTCAATGTACTTTTTGTTATATTGAGGTTATTGTTTTCATTTATTCAGATTACGAATTCTTATTTGGTCATAAGAAATAGAGTTGGTACGCCGCCCATCTTGTCAAGTGGTCAGCGTTCCTGACTGCGGATCTGGGTTCGAATCCCGGTTCGGGCATGGATGTACTTTCTCTCTCTCTCTATCCTGTATTTGTCCTTTCCTTGTGTGAATGGTTGCCTACCCTATAAACGGGTACTTATGGCATGCGTGTACAGCAAATTCGTACTTTCACCTTCATGGTGCTCTGATTAAAACGAAAGACGCTCCCAATTGACTTAAATTCGCATAGCCAATGCATAGCCTTGGCTTGTGCAAGTGTCATTAGTAACAACAACAGCAGAGCTGGTACAGAGCATTTACTGTAATTGCAACGTATATGCTGTTTGAAAATCATACATGAATTTATATAAGAAAAGTAAGCGCATGAGAGTATGCATAATGAAAATTATAAAAATACTTTTCGCTATAATAATTGGTTTCCTATTTATTATTAAACTGATAATTTAATGACAAAATTTATTGACATTTTTTTTCTCAGTTAATAATATTTGGCGTTAAGTTGAAATCTATAGTTACAATTTGTTATGGAATAGCATATTAATATTAATGTGGTTTCCATTAACAATTTTGTGCATATCTCTTGGAAATGAAACAAATAACAATTGGTTTTAAATTATTCATTCCTCTAAATCTATCGAAGGAACAAGTGCGGAAATCTAAGCGGAGGTTGAGATAGTTAGGCGGGTTAATTAGCTAGAAAATGAAATGACCAGAGCTTCGACCGAAGAACGCCCCCTCAGCGAATTGCCAACCACTTTTGCAGTTAATTGAGAGTGGGAGTAGGGGGGGGCACGACGAGGAAAAAATATTCGATTATTAACGAAATCAACGCTATTAGAGGCGGAAGGTAGAGGGAATTCCTCCTGTGTCCGTGCGCAATAAAGGTGACTGACCTGCGGTCGTTTGTTTCTATTTGAAAGGTGGGACTACATTTAATGGATCTCTAATTCACCGGCATTTTTTTTTCCACTTAGGTAGTGGTTTGGGTGAATGTTACATTTTGAAAGTCAAGATAGATTGGCCTTTATGATTTGACTCCTTTTTCGATTATATAATTATGTTTGCTGTTGTGTGTATTTCTTCTGATAGGGTAGTTAAGTGATAGAAATGAATGGGATCTAGTATTCCTCAAAATGTTGATAAGATTTATCTTGAATTCAACATTTATTTGTATCGAAATTAAACCATATTGTCAAGGCATAAGAAAATTAGAATATTTTTCCAAAATTATATTGATGTGTATTAAATACTAAGCCGACCGATTGGCTGAGTGGTTAGCGTTCCTGACTCCTGAGCTGTTGGTCCCGGGTTCGAATCCCTTTTCGGGCATGGATGTTTCTTTCCTTCTCAGTTCTCTTTGTGTTTCTCTGTCCTTTCTTCTGTGATGTTGTATAAAAATGTGGCCCGCCCTATAAACGGGTTTGTGGTGGTTTGGCGCGGGTAACGCTTCTCGCCTCCGTGACTTGGTTCACAGGTGCCCGCTGGGTAACGATAAATGAGTAGCAGTTTCTATCCTTGTTGTGGCATAGGGTTCAGTCACCCTTGTGTACCCGCCATTGGATAAAAAAAATTAAATACTAAATGTTTTAGATGGTAATCCATCTAAAATATATAATTTGTTTTACTACAAATGCTAATAATAGATAAAAATATTACATAATTATTATTATTAATTATTATATTAATTTGTATCCTTAAATGTATCAAGTATTTGCCTGCTTAGTAACAATTTTAAGTTCTCTTTATATGTCAAAAATTTAAGATACCAGAATTTGCTTACAATTTGCCATTAAGTCCCCAAAATGCATTACTTATTACAATAGAATTGAAGTTTTCTTCTGTTCTCGACGTATTTAGTTTTAGTTATATTTTAAATGCATATTGCTTAATTTTTATATAACCTAAAACGTTTTCGTCATTGATCATACATTTTTGTCCGAATGAAATTCAGGTGATTAAATGATAAAACTAACAAAAGTATTTTTACATGTTACTTATTTGCAGTAATAATATCGTAATATACAACCTAATTGAAAATTTTTTCTAAAATTCTTATACATCTAAATTTCTATTATTGCAATGCAAGAATTTTAAAAAATTGTTATGACAAATATTTTTAAATCAAATCTTTTTTAAACATTTTCTTTCGTACATGCATAATTTGTATACTGTATACATCTGTATGTCCACATACTTTTTACCATTTTTCTGCAAAGTAAGCTTTAAAAAAATGATTTACTTTTTAAATGTTATTCGAATATTTTATCTTTGTTTTTAAAAGATTGACTTAAAAATAAATTTAAGCAAGTATTTTTACTATGCGCCTCCAATGCAATGGACAAATATCACTTTTTTACTCAGCATAATTAGAAATATTGCATAAAAATTGAATTTAAAAAATTAAAACTCTTAATTTTATTATTTTTGATAAAGTGCGTAGAAAATTAAAATTTTTGGAATATCACATCCTTTTATGGGATTAATGTTGCTTCTTTTACAAAATGGTATACAAATTATTGCGCGTATTAGGTTAAAAAATATTGTTACTGATAAGATATTTGATATGCGACTCACTATTCAAACTGTCACACTTTTTATTATTGCAAATTTTTATGCAAGATCTTTAACATCACTGATGAGGTAAGATATTTTAAGATAAAATTTGTAACTATTCTAAAATATTTTGTGTTATTGATTATATATCAAGTTGTGCTAAAACGTATTTCCATAATTAAACTTAACGGGTGTAAGTATGATATATTTCCAAGAAATTTTTCTCGCCAAATTTGTTTTCTTTTGTTTTGATTATAGTGTTTCCGGTTTTCCCTTTGGTGTAGCCAATTTGAATTTTAGTGGCCAGGTTTGACTTTTTCTCGTATTGTAAGTCACTTTTGTATCATCTATACGGATTTTTTAAGTGACAACAGCGTTAGAATTGCTTGGTGACGAAAAAAAAAGTTACAAATGTCGCCCCAATGGGGGATATATCCTACTACTTCCACTTAACATCTTTAGATTTGTTTATTTTGTAACTATATTTGAGTTCTGTCTAGAATTAGTTACCTATTAGTTTGATGGTTAAAATTTGGCGATATATATTGGAGATAAAATTTAAAATCTGGTAGTTTAGTTTCTGTGTTGCGACAGCGACCACCTTGGTAATCACATCTTGGAGTGAAAAAGTCGCCAAAAAAATCAAGGGGTACCCGAAGGTAAACTTTTATGCTATATTTTATAGACTTAAGCAGCAAATTTAGCCTTTCCTATTACTAATGTCAATTTTATCATTTATGCAATTTTAAACTATTATCTCACATTCATTAATACTATAGAAATCTTTCCAACATTATGTTTTTTAACCATAGTTATTTTTGACTTACTAAAATGTTTTCAAAAATTCAACCTTAAAACGTATAATCTATTATAAGAAAAGTTCTTTTTATTTCTTACAATTTTTTTATTTAAAACTTAACAACAGATCTATTAAAAATACAAACATGATATTTCACGCTTCCAATATAAGAAATAGCATACGTAAAATTGAAATTTTATAAATCTCGTTAGCTTTATAAATTGAATTTTGCTTTTCTTTTCGGTTTAGAATTATTTGCAAACAAAATGTTAACAAGAAAACTATTCATTCAAATATAAAATATTTTTGACCAATTAATTCAAATAGTGTGAAGTTCATATAAAATGAAATTATTTTATACATCATAGCTATTATTGTAATAACGCATAGAATCTCATAAACTCTTTAATGATTGCATAAATTGATATATAATGACTAGTGGCATAGTTATACAATTTTTGACAGTTGACTATTTAATCTGTAAAAAGTTAAAGCAATGATTTGGTGAAATTAGCTTATTCAAAAACGTTTCAGGCTACTTTTTCTAGCGATTTGCAGCTACCAAACACAGATAAGTGCCTCGTAGCTTCAAGCCACAATCAAGATGTCTTTTTATGTGTGTAATCAAGATATATCCTCCATCGAATCCTTATCAAGAAACATCCTCTTTTTATTCACATTTTACCATGCTAACAAAATGCTATTTGTTATTACAAAATACTTAACTTATTAAAATTTACAAATATTTAACATAATTATACAATTTGTGGTGTAATCCTTACAGGGCGCGTCCCCTGGTGGCGGATCGGGGAATGCCTTCTTTGGTTTTTCAGTGGGTAGTGGACGGGAAATAAAGTACCTTTCGCAGACTAACAGGTTGAAGTCCAACCTCTCCGAGGCAAAGACACTCATTTTTCAAAGGCCGTGATTTTGGCACTTGGAGTAATTTGACTTGACTTCAAATGGACACGATACCAACCAACCCTACAATTTGCGGCAGCTAATTGTTGTCAAGAGTCAAATAAATCGTTAGTTTAGATTGTGGTATGTGCTTTGTTAGATGTTTCTGCCATATCCTTATCTACTTAACTCAAAAGACTGCTTCGTGTTACACCAAAAATGAAGGCATGAGGGAGAATTTTGAACTTGAAGTATTGCTTTTTTTACACAATAGTCTTCTGATGGCTTATGCACTGAACTCGGTACTTTCCATATGCGTAATAACTTTTCAAAATAGACATACGGAGTCTATGTTCAGAATTTAAACCTGGATAATAAAAAAAATTCCATTACAAAATATACAACTTATGTTTCCAACCATTATCGTTAATGGGAGAAAAATTATGTTCAACATTTATAAGTGAATGAGGAGATTTTTTAAAATAAAAAGATTTTGACAAGAATTACATAATTTTGGTAAATAACTCTCAAACTTTGTTGCAAATAAAAATTGTGTTTAGTATTTAGAGAAGTGAATACAATTTAAAAAAAGAATTTGTTTACCGTTATATGAATGTCTAGTTAAGAACTCTTTCTTTAAAATAAAATTATTTTCAATGCAAATAAAATGAGCGAGTGTTTTTTTCACCCTGTTTCTGTGGTCTCTCAATCCATATTTTAAAGAAGCTATCGTTTGTCTGTGGTAAGTAATATAGATATCAAAGCTATGCGAGTACTTGTATAATTACATCAATCCTAACTGATGTTATGTAGATGTTTGTATACTACATATTTCACATACTCTAAAGGATTTATTTTTTTAAAAAATGGTAGAGAGGTATACTTCATATAACATTAAGCAATTTGTGAAACTCAATAAATTTTGTAAATTTCACTTTTTCAGTTCGAAGTGAATACAGTAGAAAAATTTCCTGGAACAATCTCTTCCGCTTTTTATGAGCTTGAGGTGGAAAGATGCAGTACATAAAAGGAGTCCCTTGAGAATAAACTATAAAATCATCCTTTTTACTGTCCGTATAATAAAAATGATATTCTCAGTAAATGCTTAGCTTTTCCCTTCCAAAATAAGCTGTTGCTTAGTACAGTTTATGTTGAGCTTTTCGTATATTTCTTTATTTTCATTGATTTTACAACAGAAATAATTTTAATTATTGTTTTTTTTTAAAAAAATTAAATGCTTCGGTAAGAATAAAATTGAAGGTAACTAAAGTTTAAGTATTTATTTATAAACTTCATTTGAATGAAGATTGGATAACTAATAAAGACAGATGTGCTCAATTAAGATAAAAAAACACATTATCGAAAGAAAATTGAGAGTAATTGATAAGTAAATTCTTTACATTCTGGTTTTATCTATGGAACAAGTTGATTTCAGAAATCACTTAAAAGCTGATAAGGTAACTGAAAATTTAAGAGTAATTTGAGTTTGAATGCGAGATTTGAAAATATGAAGTAAAACTGATAACTGAGTCTTATTTTAGAAATAGTGTTCAAAGAATATGAATACTTTTTAGTAATTTTTCATTGTAAATCTATTTGACTATTTGAAAAAACAGTTTTAATATTTTTATACTATATTTAAAGAAAAATTCCCTATTAATGGAACTGGCAATTAAAATTAGTTAAAAATATCGAATTAAATATTATTCATCTACATTTTTTTTAAATAACCACATCGGTTCTCACAATTATCTTAAGTATTAATATCAAAGATAAATATTATTTATTGTGTCGCCGAGCTGATAGTTTAGTTTAAAGGCTGTCGACTTCCACATTCAACAGATCTCGGTTAAATTTACATCATCATGTTTACAATGATCATGTTTAAAGGGCCGTGGTAGCCTAGTGGTTAGGGTATTGGTCTTCCAACCGGAAGGACGGGGTTCGATTCCCAATGCCGCCAAAGACCCACCGAGTACATGCGATATACGTGCTCGTTAAATCTGTGAAATCGAAAGTCCTGTGGTCGGTCGTTGAGCAGTTACCATGGGTGCAATGGTCTGGAGAAATTTACTCCCCCTTCAGATCAATGCCAAAATTGAGGGAGTAGATCCTCTGGTGCTGCCATCTACCAGAGGATTTGAAGAGCAAAAGTCGTACTTTCACCTTCATGGTGCTTTGATTAAACGAAAGACGCTACCAATTGACTTAAAATTCACATTACCAAGGCATAGCGAGCATGGCTTGTCCAAGTGTCATGAGTAACAACAACAACACAATGATTTAAAATCCATTATAAGCCATAAGTAACTCTGAATCAGCCAACTTATGAAAAATAATTACCTACAGAGCCATACAAATACCATGCAACATTTAATTTATGTGAAATTCTTATTGAATATCGAAACAAAATGCTATGCAGAAATTTTTCAGAATATGCACACGTGTTCTGAATAATGTCATCATGAATTAAGTGTTGTATTGAATGATGCAAAATGTTAGAAATTTTACAAAACAATTATTTTCAGAAATAAAAAAAATTGTAGCAATTATTTTCTTTGATTTTCTAGTTATCAGAGAAGTATAAATAACAATAAAATGTGATATTTTGCTATGAAAACACAACTTATATTTTTAGAGATATTTTAATTTATTCATAAAAAGTCCATCAAAGTAGTATTATTTTTACAATACAGAGATGACATTTGTAATTATTAATTTTTAAAAATTTATCAATTCCCAATTAAAGTAATTAAACTGATAGTCTACATATTCTTAACAAAACAGAATCATAACCATTGTGCATTTGGTGACGATACATTTCTAAAATGGAATTAATTTCTAAAAATTTATATAGACGATACATTTCTCTACAATGGGATTAATTTCTCAAAATCAAAGCATTGTTTTGTATTTGAGAATTGAAAGTAAAAACAATCATGGAGCTTGTATTAGACAACTAAACAGTTGCTCATATTCGTTGATTTTACAATTTGGAAATAAATCACTATATTGTTGTTGTGATATTGTTGAAATAGTTGTTTTGACAATCCGTTTCTTTAGAATAAGAAAACCAGAAAAGAATTGAAAGGCATTTTAATATTTACAGAATCCCATCACAGAAAATATTTTATAGGTAGTGGGTCTTATTTAAGCGTCACAGGAGAGAAAATCCAGGAAACTGCCATTCATTTACCCTGAAATGAAGTATGAATGTATGGGAAGAAAGGAACATTCTTAAGAATTCAGATTTGTTCTGAAAAAATGCAATTACAAATGACGCAGGTAGATAGCATAGACTAAAATTATAGAATAGGGTGGATTTTAAGCTAGAATATCTTTAGGAATGTCAATTTGAATAAGCTGACCAGAATAGGAGAGCTAATTTCATAAATTAATCTCAAACCTTTATGATTCGTTTTATTTAATGTATGATTATACCTATCCTCATACCATATAAAAAATGAAAACATACAATAAGTTGAAATAGTAAGGAGTCGCAACATATTATCTTGATGTAAATCTTATCGAGAACATGTGGACCATTGTCGAACATAGCCTTATTTTGAATTAAAGGATACTATTTACTGAGAAAAACATGGAGATTGTTTTTGGAACTAGAACCCTACAGTCACAAACTTTATCGATTACCTAATATCACACACGCTAAAAAGTGTTCTTCTTCTTCTTCTTTCTAATCTCCATGTCTAGGAATATACTAGACGAAGTCCAGGAGTCCATTTACTTTCAGGAAGTTGAAAACAAGCGTAGGAGACCTATATAGTTCCTCAAGAGACAACCCTAGACACTTCAGGATATGTGCCGGTGATGCCGGTTCATTTTGACATTTAGGACAATTCGAGTGCACCTTGAGACCTCTCTCGAATGTAAGTCCTTTCAGGTGTCCACTGAAGAATCGGGAAAGTGTTGTCTGAACATATCTATCGCAATCAAAAGCAAGGGATCTTCCAGAACAATCAAGGAGATGACTCGGGGGAACGAGCCAAATTTGCCTCTCAGCATGTCTTCTAATGGAATACAGTTCAAGATATGTCAGTGATTTGGTAGCTGGTAATGGTTCTTCAGAACTCTCCTTCGTCAGAATGTCTGACATCTCATTTTCCCATACGAACTAAAAAGTGTACAAGAGTTTTAACTATTTGAGAGGACTACTTTTTTAAATTAAACACCTTCCATTATTTTTAAATAAAACGTTTTTAGTCATTTATGTGTAACTAAATAGTTTCTTTGAACATTTTTTTTAGGTTCTTCAAAAGAGTCAGAAGATTTAAAGTATTTAGGAAATTTTTTTAGCCTATTTCCCTACTTTTCCTAGAATTGTTTTTTGCTGCAAATACATTTTTTATTTCATGCCCCAAAGGCTTTGTTCATTTTTTGTATGCTCCTATAATTAATAATTTTTTCAACTAATTTTATTTTTAGCTCTAAATTTTCCCATTTACTAAAACTGATTTGCAAGTGCCGCTGTGTCCTGGTTCGTTAGGTCCTCATCCTCTTTATCGGAAAGTAATGAATCCAAATCCTAGCTGAAGCAAAGATCCGACGTCTTCACTGATGGTGGCTGGAGCACGTGAAATAGGCCGTGATAGCAATGTCTTCCAAGGGAAATGATATCTCTGTAGCGGTTGGTCAAGTAATGTTGGATGTTCATCTTGGTCCCTCCTTCTAAATGATGGAAACTTCCATCTGGATGCTTTCAATCTAACTAATAGAGTCCAATTCTAGTTAGTTACATGGAAGTATACTGGTGCAACAACAATTAATGTGAAAAACTGTTATTGATGAAGTAGTATTCGTTATTTCATCAAGATTAGAGCTGCATTATTTAATTACTTGTATTAGCTAATTCATAAACAAGTTTATACAAAATTCAATGATTATTTAAAGTACACTTAAAAATATTGAAAAATATAATATAAAATTTTAAGACATTTGGTTTTGAACCATCTCAGCAAATAAACATAATTCCCTTGTGTAAATAATTCTAATGTTCAGAAAAAAATTTAAGAAAATAGTTCTGAGTTTAACTTGAAGTATAACTTTAAAAGAATAGGTATTAATACAGATTATGAGCTTCTACATGTCTTTGTATGTACAAAAAGTAATCAAGATATAATATCAGAGTCAATTCTGATAATTTAAATTTAAGAATTGACATCCATGTATGTATATACTTTATTAAAAATATATAACTTTTAAAAAATATGTATTGAAATTTATTAGATAATAAAATATCTGGAAATGTAAATTTTTCTTTCCTATGTGAAATTGCTTTAACATATATCTTTGTGTATTATTTTTCATGTAAAAATAGAGTGTACTAATTATAATAGACTTATAATAAAAGATAGCCCAGGGGTAGTTAACATGAGAGTTTCTACAAAACATAAAATTATGAAATCAAAGTTAATATATCAGTTTTAACTATTTAATATGAATTAATAAACATGCTTCGTATGCTGTATTTACGAATTTTAATCAAATAGACTTTGCATGCTTATTTTAAGCAGTCATTAGCGACTTATCAGATAGCGTCAGCTGTGACGTCATACTTCAACTCTTAAGTCTAGAAATTAAGAAATAGCGTTTCTGCATGAAAAAATTGAAAATAGCTTTATCCAATCAAACCAACTCTTTTAAATTAGTAGTTCAAAATAAGCAGTCAAAGTGTAACCCTGCTATTCATACAGAAAGGTCGAAATAAAGTACTTGGTTCGAAATGTATCAATCATTGACGCTCAGAAAATATTTTTTATACAACTGAACAAAATCCCGAATAATCAAGAAAATAAACATGATTTGCATGAATTCTGCTTCTGCCAACCGCATAAAATTGCAATCAAAAATTCATTCCATTCGCTTTATTTTACCCACCAGCAACAACATAATACCTCATTTACAAAGTGTTCAACCACTTTATTTGCATGTCGGTGAATGGCTTGCAAATTTTTCAAAGTGGCCTCATTTCTTTCTTGCACGAGTGGAACAAAGATTCATACTTACCAAAATACATACTCGCCGTCGATATCTTCCGGTGACGTCAAGAGTGGGCGGGGAGACGAGAAACTGTGTGTACATTTCCAAACAACCTGTTGCCCAGGGCAACGGAGTAAGATCCTCAACTGGCCACTTTCGGACACACTTTTCCTAAATAATCGTTTTCCCCCTTTTCCTCTGAAAGTGCCTGAGAATCGTTGGGTCGAATACTTTCTTTCGATTTGGGCGATGACGTTTCTGGAATAATAAATTGGCCCACAAGATTATCTTAAGTTGTCCACCACCAGCGACTAAGAAGCACGTGCTTTTTCTCTTCTCGTGTCTTGGAATCACTGGAAAAGTTCCAAGACGACGGCTTCTCAACGACTGTGGATTTATTTTTGTTCGCGTTTTTCTCAAGAAGCATGACTTGAAAGGAAGGGGTACACCTTGAAAACCTTTTCTCTCATCAACGATTAAGTAAGTTGAATTTCGCTTATATAATGACAGGATTGAAAAGTTTTGTTCATCTGCTATTTTTTCAAATATCTTAAGTTTGAAATTTTATGTTATTACATGAAAATATTATAATTGGTTAAAATAATTAATTAATTTGAACACAACGAATCACAATTCACATTTAGTTGGACAAATATCTATATGTTTAATTTAGCAGACTATTTCTTAATGATCTGGATGACTGGGACTTGAGTCTAGTGAAAATTATTTGTTTTGTTTACATGTTAACTTATTTCTAATTTATACCAATTAGACTAAATTTATCCGTTAAAGCTGATTTAGTTAGTATTTCATCGCACGCCATTGTTTATAACATAAACTGAGATGGAAAAAAAAAAGAACGAAGTTCACAGGAAATTTATTAACGTACTATACTCATTGGAAACTGTATCTTATATTTATTATTAAATAAAATTTTCATTAAAATTTCGATTATTTTAAAACTCGTACTTAAAATTCCTTTTGAGAATTCATAAAATAACCAATGCAACTTAAATAAGTCTGCCTTTAATTTCATTTTAACTGTAATCATTTTTGTTTTCCACAGGAAATTAATAATTCCATGCCAAATTTTTTAATTTTCCTTGCCACTAATTTGGCTCACTGTTAGTGAAATTAGATCTGTTTAATGAACTTTAGATATATTGGAGAACAATTTTAATAATCTTCTTCCTCTTCTTCTTCTTAGAGTCTTCTCTGATTTTATCAGCATTTTGTACTATTAACTCCAAACCGAATGTTTCCTAATTCCAGTTGCTCGGGTCACCCACTTTATTAATAAAATCCGATAACACTTTAATGGAGTCTAGGTGTAACTCTCTAGTATAGATGATGCCTAAAGAAGTTAATCTAGGGAGGACAAGGGCCTCGCATTCGTAAATGATATACTTGGCCGTTTCCTCTTGCGTATGACATTTCCTGCAGATAGGGTCTTGCTGAAACAGTCCCATTTTATGGAGGTGTTTTCTGAAATAGTAGTGCCCAGTTATGAAGCCTACGACTAAACATATCTTCTAGAGCATCTTAGAATTTCAGAGGCAATCCTTGCTGATGATCCACAGATCATACTTTTAGCGTGGGTTTGATCAGGAGTGTTGAGCCAAGCTTCATACATCTTCTGTTTTCCCCATCTAAGAACATTGGTTTTTGTGGTCTTCAGATTGATCCCACAAAAAGGTTCTGCACCGATGGGAACAAAAGACGATCCTTGTTTAGCAAGTTCATCAGCCCTTTCATTAAGTTCGATACCTTTGCGCCCTGGCATCCATACAATTATCAACTTGTTTCTAGTTGCCAGTTCTGTAAGAAGGTTTCTGCATTCCAAAATCATTTGGATTTTAATAATAATAGATTCTCCAGCAAATAAATGTTCAAATTAAATATCCAAACATGTATAATTTCAGGCAGATTGTTTCGAATGCTCACGTGAACTATTTTTAAAAACTATTAACATCATAAAGTATAGATAAATATTTTTATTAAGTCTTAAATTACGTAAATATATAATGAACACTACTTTGTTTAATTTTTAACTGGATATCATAGCAGCATAATGATTAAAAACAACAAATTTCTTTCAAAGTATTTTTTTCTTGTAAAATTATTAAAACACAAGTCGCTCCCAAAAACAAAATCGTTAGGAAAAAAGTGAATTAAAAATGGAGATGTATGAGTTGTTAGTTATACTCAAATTACACTTTTAAACCAGGTGTAATACCGCTAGACCATTAAAGGTTAAAGTGGATTCCGAAGTAAGATTCTAAGGATCATAGTGCAAGCCATTTAACTTTAATAGATGACGTGCAGATGAGAAGATGTATTGGAATAATAAATGTGAAGAAAAATAGTGAAAATTCACCACTACAACATTTTTCTTCTACTTCATAACTGCATATATAAAAATTAGATAATTTCTTATAACAATATTTTTGTTAAATGTAGCGCATTTCTTTAATAAGCTGCTGTTTCCTATCTACATTTTCTAATTTGAAAACGGAATGCCAAAAACGAATTATTCTTATTTTAAAGAATATTATCGTTCAAACTTTTGGCATGATTTTTGTAAAACATACATTTTATGATATAAGAGTAAGTAATTTGTTTCTTTCGTCTCAGACTCAAATGTATCCATCCAATCATTCCTGTTGTTGTTGTTGTTGCTTATGACACTTGGACAAGCCAAGCTCGCTATGCCCTTTTGGCTTTGAGAATTAAGTCAATAGAGAGCATCTTTCGTTTGGATCAGAGCACCTCAAATGTGAAAGTACGACTTTGCTCTTTTTTAAGGTGCCTCGTAATTTTGAACCACGGTCAAGTGACGAGACCACACCTGAGATAGCACCCTCCTCTCCACATCCACGCCACACCAGCGGAAGGACTTTGAACGTCACATTTTAACGTGGACACGTCCCATACCCACGTAGTTCCAGCAACCCAGTGAAGGAGAGTACACCATGATCACCCTCCTAACCACTGCCCGCGGCAAATAATGCTTCTCTTTGCTGAGCTTACGGGAAGTGGCGTGAAGCTACTGAGCCATAGAGCTCAATCACTCCTATATTATACAGCTGTAAAAATTAAATAAAATCTGTTGTAACTATGTAAATACATTGATTAAGTCTTTGAAATGATAAATTTAAAAATAATATATTCTTTTTTCATCATGATAAAAGTTTTGAAGACATAAAAAAATGAAACACCATAAACCAATAAAAAATCTAAACAAAACATGAAAATCACCCCACACTATTAGCATATATTTCTAAAGCAAATAATGTTATCCTTTTACCACATTGTAAATGTATCCATATAATTTGAGAATCTATGTCTATTGGTAAAGAATGAGGCTTTAATATCCCGTAGAAACTGCGCCTCACTGTTATCTACTTACAGATATTTTACTTTGTCCATGAATGCCTGTTAATAAGCACTGTTATACATTCCTAAAAATTCAATACATTTATCACATTCACGGTACATTGCCATTTATTACATTACCATCAGAAAAAAAAATAGTACACAAAGTTAAAAACATATCTACTCATTGAATATGAGTCATTAATTATGATTTGTTTTAAAAATGTGGATATATTTTATAAATTTGGCAATTTAACTTTTTCCATTAATGTTAAGGTAGTTTGTAAAAAATGTTTGAATATTATCCTAATAATTAATTAATTTTAACATATAAATATGCAGTGAAAAAAATATTTGGCTATAATCAAAATGAAGCACAAAAAAAAACAATGAGGCATTTTCTTCTTGTAATACGTAATAAGAATGAAATTTCTTAAAATGTTTGCCAATTCTAATAAAAATATACGAAAATGAATTTACCTAAGTATATTGTTATTAGGAGATAAAGAATGCTTATCAAAAATATTCACTTATCATCTTAGAACTACATCCTAACATAATAATAAGATAAATCTCTTCATAATAAAAAAGCAAAAGCTTAATGTCAGCAATATTTAAAGGAGGAAAATGGGTATTTGACAAACCATAGCTCACAACCTAACGTTTTGAAGCTATTGCAAAATACCGAAACATCTGTCAAATATTGCTTTCTTAGAAGATTTGCTATGGCTAGTGAGTAGTGTTCACTTGTTGTTGTTACTAATGACACTTGGACAAGCCAAGCTCGCTATGCTATGTGAATTAAGACAATTGGGAGCGTCTTTCGTTTTAATCAGAGCACCATGAAGGTGAAAGTACGACTTTGCTCTACACACATGCCATAGGTACCCGTTTATAGGGTAGGCAACCATTCACACCTCTTTCATACAAGGAAAGGACAAAGACAGGATAGAGAAAGAGAGAAAGTACATCCATGCCCGAACCTGGATTCGAACCCAGGACCTCCTTATCCGCAGTCAGGCACGCTGATCACTTGAACAGTTGGGCGGCAGTGTTCACTTGTTCGAAGAGGGAAAACATGGAAATTTCTCAAGCACCCACACAACGAAGATAAGAATCTAATAAAAACTATGTATTCATTTCAATGTATGCAATAATGACTGGGGGATGACTTGAAACTATGTATTTCGACATGATATTACTTCCATCTGTTTTACAGTATTAGAGTTCTCAGCTTAAATGAAAATGTTATTTAATTACTAAATGGTTTTTAATTAATTGATTAATTGTGATACAGCTATTATTTGCTAGCTTTTATGATAAAATAACAAAAAATTATATTTGGGGTTTTTAAAACAAGTGTATTTTAAAAGTTTGAAAAATAATCTCTGCCATAAAATACCCTATAATATGCAAATGGTTCGACAACAAATAATATCTTAATGACAAAATATGCATATATATAATTTGTTTATTGTCTTGTTAGTATAGGAAACACTATATATATATATATATATATATATATATATATATATATATATATATATATATATATATATATATATATATATATATATATATATATATATATGTATACTCGCATCTTTCCTAAATACCTGTTAACTGTATACAAAACTAATTTAAATGACAAAGTTTCTAATCCATTTAATTTTCTAAAACATTTTACCGTGACTGTATAAAGCAGTCTTTTTATGTTCCTTCAGAATCTCAATATTTAAACACGCTATAATATATTATGATTTTCACATTGCAAAAGTTAAAAGAAAAATAAAGGATTTCTGTTATTCTGTTATAGTAATATCAAGATTTTAAATTATTCAAATGAGATAGAAAGCATATTTTTGTTAATATTTACAAAGATACTTGCAATGAAATTAGCATTTTGTAAAGTTTAATATATTGTATTTTGATTTTTAGAATTAATAGAAGAAAATATTTTTAGATAGTTTTATAGCTTAAATGAAATTCCCTATAATTTGTAGTATTACCTTATCAGGCATAATAAGTAGTTCCCAAATTATTACTTACTTCGGTAAAAACTCCTTCGATTTTTTTATTCATAGTTCTTATTATGATCTTTTATATAAAAAATAAATTTTAAGTGTTAAGATTCCGTCTCTAAATTTAAGTAAAAATTGCTTGTCAAATTTTTATATCTAATAATAAGGAAAATGCCGACCAATGGCTGAGTGGTTAGCGCTCCTGACTCCTGAGCTGTGGGTCCTGGGTTCGAATCCTGGTTTGGGCATGGATGTTACTTTCTTTTTCTGTTCTTTCTGTGTTTCTCGATCCTTTTTTCCGTAATGATTTATGAATGTGGTCCACCCTATAAACGGGTTTGTGGTGGTATGACGCGGGTAACGCTACTCGCCTCCGTGACTTGGTTCACAGGTGCCCGCTGGGTAATGACAAATGAGTAGCAGTTTCTGGCCTTGTTGTGGCATAGGGTTCAACCCTCATGTGCCCGCCATTGGAAAAAAATGAAAATTTAACTGAAATCTGGAATTGTAAATAAAATTTATGAGAAAGAAAATTCGATTTGCTTTTTCATTTCTCTTCAATGCAATAAAATACAAATAATATCTTCTTTCAGCTATGTAGAAAAATATATTTCATAAAAATGAGAGTGGCAATATATTTTTTGAATGAATCCGCCTGTTTATTATATAAACGTATTAAATCTTTCTTGAGAAGAATTTTGGCCAAAAAATATTGCCTTTTCCACCACAGAATCTAAAAATTTCCTTCGCACTAAAAAATCGTGAAGATTATAGGAGTAGTTCTCCTTGTAACTCTTCAAATTTATCGTAATAAACGTTGCTTTTATTTCTTTTCTATCTATTTTAGTTTGAATATCAGCTGTGATCCATGACTTATCTCTAATTTGATTGGATTTCGAATGTTAAGCGCGTTTTTCGACGAAAAGGCTTACCTAAAATGCAGACGGATAAGAAAATAAAAACAGAGTGCGTGTGAAAGAAAGATAATCACAAAAATAACGGTCGCTGTAAAGCGTTTATCCATTATGAGTGACCAAAGATTATATTATCAAATATTTTCAATATCCCCGTGAAGTTCGTTTTCTTGTTAAGTCTGGGCTTGTATTTAGATAATTGTACTGTACTTTAATTTATTCAATAACAAAATCGATACTTGTAGTTTATTATTAATTATTTTTATTTTATTATGTAATATTTTGTTTTACATTACATGCATTACCAAAATAATAGCCGCTCAACTTGTCTAGTGGTCAGTGTGCCTGACTGCGGATAATGAGTTCCTGGGTTCGAATCGGGGTCCCAGATCGTGCATGGATGTACTTTCTCTATCTATCCTGTCTTTGTCACTTCCTTGTATGAATGAGGTGTGAATGGTTGCTTACCCTATAAACGGGTAACTATAGCATGTGTGTGCTAAGGAAGTCAGACTCCACACCAAATATGGTTCAGTTGGAAAATTGGAGTAGCGCACCCCATATTGCCAGTTTAGCTGGCACACGATAACAACAACAACCAAAATAATAATTTAATATTTATTTTATTAAAAATTTATGATGCAAAAATATATAAAAATAAAACATATTACTGTAAAATTGAAATAAATATATTAATATTTATATTATAATAAAATAATTATGCTAAATTATTTGTTTGCATTTTTATTAAGTCTTAAATTTCTCTTTTTCCCTATTTTATATCCATTTTTAACTCTTTTAAAATGTTTGATTTTAAATAGAGTTATACTGATTATTTTCTTTTTTATTTAACTTGCATTCATAAGTATTGTAAAAATAGTATTGCATATTGTATTAATATACTCTGAAATAGTATCACACGCGTGGACATGTGTCAATGGGTGTATAAGATATGCACTGCAATATGTTCATTGATTAAAATTTAACTATGAAATACAAAGCTAAATTTTTATTTACACATGAAATATATATATGAATGAAAAATATCAGTGCTTTTTTTCATAAAAACTTTCAATAATATCCTAATTATAAGTGTATAATTCCTCATGTATATTAAACTATCTTGGTATTCAAATATATAATTAGTATATTTATTTCAAAATGTGATAGAAATATTAATCCTATTTAAATACTTGATATTTGAGTAAAAGAAAAAATAAACTTATTTGGTATGATTTAACTATTTTGATATGATTATTATTATATATAATTCAAATGGTTGCGATTTTAAAGACACTATTTTATGTTCATTACTATAATTAATTTAAAAAATTAGGATACTGAGGAAAAGATAAAATAATGTTGAACTGGAATGAAATATTTAATTGTGTGTGTGTGTGTGAACTTTTAAAAAATCTATTCTCTAAATTAAACTTATTATCTGAGTCTTAATGTTGGTCAGTTCTGATTTAAAATGAGATTTGTTTGATCTCCAATTTTAGATTATATAAGAGATAAATTCTCAATTATCTATTGTTTGGTTTTCGAATATTTTAAATATAAAAGAAGTCTTTTGTTAATAATGTAGCTTGTAAATTTATTAGACTACAGAAAGTAATGATAACATTTTAGCATAATATTTTACATCTTGTGTGATGTAAATTCTGTAGTCATCCTTTCTTTCACTGAAAATTTTTTTTTGTTGGTAGCACACTTTTGGGCAACTAAACACTTATGACTACTTACTATGCTGTTTTACAATTTTTTATTTCTTTTTATTGTATTTTTAATAAAAAAATTTATCACAAAATGCATAAATTTACTTTTTGATTCACATTTTCTCTTGTATAACGAGAGTTTGATACAAAATTATAAGATTTTAAATTATTTATCATGATTTTAGTGTTGAAGTGATATTTTATACTGTACATTTTATTTAATCTCTGATTTTATGTTAAGCACATAGATTCTATTATTCAAATGATATTTGTTATTAATAATATGCTTTGATTTATATGTTATATATTCCGTGTTTAAATTTGTCACTTTTTCACATAAGAAATCATTATAATTACATTATAGATTTGAAGTTAAAAGACACTTCACTAATTTTAAACTTTTTAAATAATATTCTGCTTTGTGCGTGCATAATATAATAATACTATATGCATATTTTAATTTTCAAATAATAATGCATTATTTTTCATCTAAGTAAATATTTAAATTTCCATATTAAATTTCCATTAAAATAAATTCGAACGATTTTCTTTTTAAATATGAGACACAATTTCAGTTTTTAAATTCATTTAATCATATTTGCTAACTAAAAAGTCCAATTTATTCTATTATAAAAAGAAGAATTCTTAGACGAAAATGTTTTTAAAATCCTAAAATTGAGTTAATAATATTTATAATTTTTTCTTTTTGCTTAAGAATTTTTTGTTATATTTTCTTCATTATAATAGTCATTTATTATTTTTCTTTTCCATTATCTTATTCGGAGAAAATATTTTCAAAGAGAAAGAATATTTTCTCTTAGAGTATTTTTTTACTGGCTACTACTTTTACTGGCTATTTCTTCCATTTTTCTTTATTAACCACTCAATAAAAATATCTTATTTTTTGATAAAATTGGTGACACAAATAAGACCATTTTTCATGACATGCTTCTTAGGTAAAAAAAGTGAAAACAGAGCTAAACAAAAGAAATAAGAAAAAATAATCCAAAATGTTTAAAAATTCTTAATATTTCTCACTTTTTGCATCTACTGTTGTTTTATTAATAAGTTATTTTAGTGCCATTTTCGATAATATTGAAATAAAAATTAGCAAATAATGAATTTATATTTTAATGATGTAATCAGATGGATTCGTAAAATTGCATACTTAACATTATTTTTTTGCTATTTTTGAAGTTATTTGCAGTTTTTGTTTCCTACATTCCATAATTAAATGAGAAAACGCATTCATATATACGTTGAACAGTTTTAAAAATATTCAATTGAATTTTGTCCAAGAGAAAAAATTGAATATTCCTAAAATATTCAATTTATTCTCCTAGGAAAACATTAGGAAAAAATCATAAATTACAACTTCTAAATTTATTCAAAACTATTAAGAGACAATTAATTTGTTTCATCCTTTTTTTTTCGTGTCAATCTATAAGAACATGAAAGCTAAACATGTGTTGTTACAATAAAAAAACATAAAAAAAGTATTAACGATCGATAAAGATATTACATTGAGTTGAAAACACTGCTTTTGTAGTAAACATCATAGAGCAATATAATCGACAGCTGCAAAAAATAATCAATAACGTAACAGATTTTTTCTTATTCGTAACACATATAAATAGAAAAAGTTTGTGATCTAGAATACAGTAAAATATTTTTATTAAAAGTTTAGTCTTTAATGTTTGTGTGACTGGAATATTATTCTCTTAAGATTGGTTTTTTAGTTTAAAATATTTATAGTTATGACTAAGCAAATTTAAAAATTAATGTATACAATATTATTTTAAAGAGAGATTATTATTGCATTCATACTATATATTTGTGAGATAAATTGTTACATTTATTCACATAGAAATTTTCAATAAAATTATGCTTCCCTATATTATCATTCAAATTTCGGGGAGATTTCTATCATTCAGTTTTTGGGGTTATCTTCCTAAATATAACTGTATGTAAAACAATGAAAGAACTTTTTAATATAAAGAGTTAATGGGGTATATAATAAAATGCATGCCCAGCTCAAAATCCGCATAGTTCTTAAACACATTTTTTGTTGTTTTAAAATAATTTTTCTTTCATTAACATTTAATATTGCTCCAATAAATAGCTATTTTCGTTCATGTAGTAATTTATTAGCATTTTATCACCAAACAAATAAACAAAACAATTTTAACATGTACACAAAATTTGTCCTAATTTATCTTTCTAAATTTTCATTTATAATATAGCGATATGCAAAGGTTTCCATTTGTTACATTATTGACGTTAGATATAGGAACAGGAAAATGTGCCAGAATCTTGTCCTCTTAAACAGCTTCAAATTATGGTAACGCAAAATTAGGGTCGTATTTTTATGACGTTAAATTTTAATCATAAATGCAGTTTTGTACAAACAAAAATACCAAAGAATAAAAATAGAGAAAAATACCAAGAAGCCAGAATATTAGAAAAAATAGCAAAGTAAGAATAAATCTTAGAAGAAAAATTTAATATATTATGCATACAGCAGAAATTACTTCACTGTTAATTTCAAAATATTATTGTTTATTTTAATTAGCTGTAAAATTTAATGTTAAATTCTAGGTACTGCTCTATAAAAAATAGCTACTTAGAAATGAATCTTATTCCAATTGAAAAAAAATTTATAGTCTTTAGTGAACCACTTCTACATACGTTGGCATTTTATTTTTTAGAATATTTCTTCAAGTTACTTGAACTTAAATTTCTTCTTCGAGTATATATTCAGCCGAAATTCTTCTCAGTTAAATTATTTATATGTTAAAAAGAGCTAAAACAGTTTATAAATAATACAGAATATTCTGATGTCGTATAGTAAGCAAAATGCCGATCTAAGGCTGAGTGGTTAGTGCTCCTGATTCCTGAGCTGTGGGTCCAGGGTTCGAATCCCGGTTCGGGCATGGATGTTGCTTTCTTTCTCTGTTCTCTCTGTGTTTCTCTGTCCTTTCTTCCGTGATGATGTATGAATGTGGCCTACCCTATAAACGGGTTTGCGGTGGTATGACGCGGGTAACGCTACTCGCCTCCTTGACTTGGTTCACAGGTGCCCACTGGGTAACGACAAATGAGTAGCAGTTTCTGCCCTTGTTGTGGCATAGGGTTCAACCTTCAAGTGCCCGCCGTTGGAAAAAAATAGTTAGTTAAAATTTTGTTTTTCCATCAGCAGTTTTAGAAGTCAAGCTTTTCCATTTAATTCCAATAGAATTCCAGAGAATTTACTCTATTATATAGTAATTTGAAATTTCTCGAATTATTTTAATAAATATTATGAAATATTTTGTCATCGAAATCAATTTAAAAGCTTTAATGAGTAAGGAATAATTAATAAGTAATATACACCAGTGATTCTCAACCTGTGGCGCTCGCGGACCACAATAATTTGGGGCTTCAAACATATCCAAAAATAAAATGCTTAAAAAACACTGATTGACTTAGTAAAAAGAAACACGCATACACATACAGAACAAAATACATTTTAGCTTTATATTTGCTATTTAAGTTATTAACTTAAAGATTTAATCGAACTTTCAAAATCAAATTAAATCAAATATAACTTTCGAATTCAAATCTAAAATGATTTTGGAATGCAGAAACCTTCGTTAGAAAAAAAAGGCAACGTAAACAAAGAACTGTCAACTAGAAACAAGGTGATCCTTGTATGGGTGCCAGGACACAAAGGTATCGAAGGTAATGAAAGGGCTGATGAGCTTGCTAAACAAGGATCGTCTTTTGCTCCCATCGCTGCAGAACCTTTTTGTGGGATCAATTTGAAGACCGCAAAAACCAATGCTCTTAGATGGGAAAAACGGAACATGTATGAAGTGGTTCAACACTCCTATTCAAACGCACGCTAAAAGTATGATCTGTGGATCATCAGCGAGGATTGCCTCTGAAATTCTAAGATTCTCTAGGCAGAAGACACGTTTAATCGTAGGCTTCATAACTGGGCACTACTATTTCAGAAAACACCTCCATAAAATGGGACTGTTTCAGCAAGACCCTATCTGCAGGAAATGTCATACGCAAGAGGAAACGGCCAAGCATATCACTTACGAATGCGAGTCTCTTGTCCTCCCTAGATTAACTTCTTTAGGCATCATCCATACTAGAGAGTTACACCTAGATTCCATTGTAGGGTTATCGGACTTTATTAATGAAGTGGATAACCCGAGCAACTGGAACTAGGAAACATTGGATTTGGAGTTAATAGTACAAAATGCTGATAAAAGTAGAGGTGCCCAATGACATCCAAACCCAACTTTAAGAAGAAGAAGAACTTAAAAATTTACTGAATTAATACTTAACTAAATTGAAAATAAATTTAATATTTATTAGCTACTTCCTTGAAGTTGTTATGCAGAGCAAAGTTTTTGGAAGAAAAGCTTAAGATTATAAATAAACAGTATCAGTTCTTTTTCTATATTTATCTGAAATTTATATTTTGCCTTCAAAGAAGCCAGTAACAACATATGTTATCTTGTACACATATCAGAATGTTCGGGAATAATCAAAACTTCTTGCGAAACCACGAGAATGTCCAACATGATAGGCGCAAGAGTCACTGTTTTTCCAGTGCTGAGATATTCCCAACTATCAATAAATTTCTGTATTCTAGATAGTTTTAAAATTAAGCTAA
Source organism: Latrodectus hesperus (assembly GCA_037975125.1). Classification (NCBI taxonomy): domain Eukaryota; kingdom Metazoa; phylum Arthropoda; class Arachnida; order Araneae; family Theridiidae; genus Latrodectus; species Latrodectus hesperus. The sequence continues at coordinate 4,501,580 of JAJQOW010000015.1, read as the reverse complement.
AAGTGTATGTTTAGCGCCAAAGTACTCAAAATACATTAATATTGTATTCTAGGGGTAGGGCGTGATGAAATATGTGAGTGAAAATCGGGCGCGGATAATGAAAGGTTGACGAACACTGTTATACTCAGTACAATTTTTTCAAAGCATATTAATTTTTGTTGCATAAATGTAAACTTCAGTTGTAAAGACAGCCCACCAATTTATACATTACATAACACTAATAAGTATTTACGTTTGTAACAGATCCATATTAAATATACTGACAATAGATGGCGTTACTAGCCAATACAAAATATTCTATACCCAATAGAGTTGGAAGATAGTGTAGAGATGTGAGGAATGGAAGTCGAACCATCCAGTTCATTGATAACCTTGTTTATAATCTGTACTGTACAGGTACTATGGAACCTTATTAATAATTAATAAGTATTTTCTTTGTAACTATTATTTTAATCATGTGTATTGTCGTTATAAATGTAATGTTTTGCCTAATTGTAACTTCCATTTTCTTACGTCCCTACACGTTTAATTTACTATAAAATTGTTATTTTGCATGATTCTAGAGGTAAAATGCTTTTACAAATATTCAAACAGAATTGGTAAAAACATTTCAATGATTATAATAACTAAACGTAATCAGCAATATAACATGTGAAAAGTAAAAGCATATTATTTAAGAAAGTAATATAATTTTCATTTATCAATATAAACATTACTAAAAATAAAAAGAGAGAGAGATTTATAACATTAAAAAATCAAAATCTTTAGCTAAATATCTCAAATAACTCTCTTCTGAAATCTTCAAAAGCTGTAGTTTTTAAATGCTTCTTTTCACTGAAATCATGTAAGTAATGTTTTACAAAATAAAGTTTCAATGAAATGTTTCACGTGTGTTTTACATTGAACTTGAAAATTTTTAGAAAAAAATTCCAATGAAACCACTAATGCATTTTAAGGATAATTGTAAATTATTCGACATCACCACAACAATTTTTGAAACGGATATTTGCTACGACAGAGAAAAAAGATTCATCTTTTCATTTCATAAACTATTTAAAAAAATTCTGTTTCACATATTTCAGAAAAAATGTCAGTCATTTTGGAAATTTTACGATTTAATTAATTACAGAGATATTTTTTCAAAAAAAAAGAATAACATGAATATTATTTCTGAAACTGTTTCTTAAAAAATAAAAAAATAATTTTAGAAATTCATGGTTAATTAAATAAAATATAATTTAATATAAAATATATAATACTGAATTATATGTTTATATTTAATATTTTTATTTTAAAACAAATAAATTTTCCTCCAAAGTAAATACTTATTATAAATGATAGTTTAGATTCATTCATTCATTGTCGCGTGTCAGCTAGGCTGGCAACATGGGGTGCGCTGCTCCACTTTTCCAACTGAACCATGTTTTGGTGTGGAGTCCGACTTCCTCAGTACACACATGCCATAGGGACCCGTTTATAGGGTAGGCAACCATTCACACCTCATTCCTACAAGGAAAGGACAAAGACAGAATAGATAGAGAAAGTACATCTATCCCCGAACCGGGATTCGAACTCAGGACCTCCTTATCCGCAGTCAGAAACGCTGACCACTAAACAGGTTGGTCGACGATAGTTTAAATAATATAGTGATAAGAAAAATGAAATCATATTTAATTATATCATTATTTATGATATAACTTAAATATACGATTCTGTCATTATAATGAATATAATTGCATTATTATGTTTTTTATGTATTTATTAAGATAAAATATTTTATGTAACTGAAATATTAATTTTCTCGTCTAATATTTTTATACCAAAACACATAAGATAATAGTTTGAAATACAGTGGAATTCCAATTATTTGAATCAATTGGGATCAGACGCCATTTGGGGAGAGAAAAATTCGGAAAATTGGGGTTTTTTTTTCGAAAAAAGGGTCTATTTCAATTAAATACTGTGCGTTGAAAATTGGAGGAAAAAATCTACATATTATTAAAGAAAAAACTTTTAATCAATTAAGTGAGAATGGTACACTTTTACATATCAAAGTATTTATAAGTTCTGTAGATTAATGCAATATGTAGATACAGTGCTGTAAATGAAAAAAATTGAATGTTGAACATCTCTCGGTCAGAAGTAATCTATTTCATTTCCTTCATCCATTTTCTGGCAACTAAGTCGTGCATCCCTTTGACAGTGAGAATTTGCAGGTGTTCCATTCCATTCAAAGTAATTTTAAAGCCATAAAACGCTTCTTCAACTTAGACATTAAGGCCTTCCTCTTAATCAACACTTTAAATAAGTTCGCTTGAGAGCGTAGGAGAGTGGGTTCGATTCCCACCGTGGCCCTGGGTGTTTTCTTCTTTATCTTCTGTGTTTGTACATCTGTCATTGTGCTATTTGTACTATTGTCGACGAAGACTTACAAGCGGATCTCAAGAATCAAGCATACAAGTCTGAATATATGTAATGTAATAAATAAGTAAATTTAAAAAAGTTTATCGTCATTTGCAATTTGAAATCTAGAATCCGATTCATAATCCATTTTCTCTCTCATATCTTCAACATTAACTTCTAAATATCTAGGAATTTTCAAAAGAAACTTTTTGAATTTCTCAAGTGAAACGTTTCATTCTCATTTCTTCCTTCTCTTACCTTACTTTTTCTTGAGATTTTCATTTCCCTTCTCTTCTTCAATCTAATTTGTTTTTTTATAAAATTTTGAAAATGATTCTGATAATCATCGACTTGAATTATTATAGTTTTTTTTTCCAACGGCGGCCACTTAGGTGACGAACCCTATGCCACAACATGGCCAGAAACTGCTACTCATTTGTCGTTACCCAGCGGGCACCTTGAACCAAGTCATGGAAGCGAGTAGCGTTACCCGCGTCATACCACCACAAACCCGCTTATAGGGTGAACCACATTCATACATTATCACGGAAGAAAGGATAGAGAAACACAGTGAGAACAGAGAAAGAACGTAACATCCATGCCCGAACCGGGATTCGAACTCAGGACCCACAGCTCAGAAGTCAGGAGCGCGAACCACTCAGCCATCGATCAGCCGAATTATTATAATTCTACTGTATAAATGATTTTATTCTGCATTGATCAGGTTCAACTTTCTGATGAGTCTTAAAAGTTTTCTAGGATTTTAAAAATATTTTCATTAGGGAATATTAAACTTTAGAATACATTTTCGAGCTGTTAGAATATTTGTAACAGGTTATCCCAATCTGAATGGATTTAAGATTTATTATGTACATTTTCTGTCGTATTGAGTATTGGAGAGGTACCCAGCCTGTTTCTCTCTTTTAGAAAAGTTCCCAGGAAAGGTAGTTTACCTTGTATATCTTAAAATTTATGTAAAAAATCTATGTTTTTATGTATTTTCATCTCATACATTAAGAAACTTCATCTGTAAAATGGATTTTATAATACTGTATGTGCAATATATATAATATTAGAAGTCCAAATGACAAGCCCATTTAGTCTGTTCAGCAATTTCTGTAAAGAAAATAAGAAGCCACAATTGTTAGTTAGGTAACCTAACCTAACTAAAATGTTTGTACTCTATAATGTGCATAAAGATTTTTCTAATAGCAAAACCAAGTGTGGTGGATAGCTATACAGTTGGAAGCTACTGAAACACTCTTTGAACATTCTCCATGAAGAAACTGCCATAATTGATTTTCAGAAGCAGTGAGTATTATTAACTTATGGCAAAGAAAAAACCAAATATTTATAGAAATATATGCAGAAACGCTGTAGCTTTTTCAACTTTTCAGCAGTGACTGAAATTGAATGCAATTTAGAAAAGTAAGTGCTTGTTACTGTGGGATAAATGCAAAAATAGATTTGCAACTACAAGGATTTCTAAATAACTAAAATATTATCCGACAACTATTCTGATCTATCTTACACTAGCATTTTCCTCTTCAAAGTGTCTTGTGTCAATACGAAAAAAAAATTTTAAAGCAATTAAGAAGAATTTTTCGATGAAAAAAATAATACATTAATTTTCTAAATTTTTATGCAATTTTAATTATATAAAATCTATCTGTATTTTAATTTCAATTTTTTAATAAAAATTTAAATATTTTAATGAATTTATGTTTCAAGAAAACTTAAAGAGGAGGATTTTACTTACTATTATACTTTTCATAAATTTTTATTTAATTTTATTTTAGAATAATGAATAAACCCTTGTTTAAATAAGTTTTCATTTTAAAAAACTAGTTTTATCCATTGATTTTTCCTCTTCTCTTTTGGTATTTGCATTAATATATTATTTTATATGCCGTTATAAATACACTTAAGTTAATGTGAAATTAATACAATATTCACAGAAAGGTCTAGAAAAGACGACGTACTTACTTGAATATAGTTTCATATTTCATTTTAAATTTAATTTTTATCACTTCATTTTAAAATTCTAGAGCATAAAAATAGTTAAATCAATGAGTACTCCTTTTCTGAAAAATATAATTTAATCGATGTTTACTTAACATATTTTTTTTAGTGACAATATTTGGTTTTAATGATTTAAGTACAAAACAGAAAGATGAATGAATATTAAAAACTCATAGATGTTTCATAAACATTCCATTACTTTTATTAAAAAGCAAAATATAATAATCTAACTTTTTGTATATAAAAATTTGTCTATTTAATGCTCACGTGAAATTCAATGCTAATATTTTTCGATACTCATTGTATGAATGAGTATTCCTTTTCTGAAAAATAAAATTTAGTCGATGTTTACTTTACATATTTTTTTAGTGACAATATTTAGTTTTAATGATTTAAGTACAAAATGGAAAGATGAATGAATATTAAAAACTCATAGATTTTTCATAAACATTCCATCACATTTATTAAAAAGCAAAATATAATAATGTAATTTTTGTTTATAAAAATTTGTCTATTTAATGCTCACGTGAAATTCAATACTAGTATTTTTCGATACTCATTGTATGAATGAGTATTCTTTTTCTGAAAAATATAATTTAGTCGATGTTTACTTAACATATTTTTTTAGTGACAATATTTGGTTTTAATGATTTAAGTACAAAACAGAAAGATGAATGAATATTAAAAACTCAAAAATTTTTTAAAACATTCCATCATATTTATTAAAAAGCAATATATAATAATCTAACTTTTTGTATATAAAATTTTGTCTATTTAATGCTCACGTGAAATTTAATACTAGTATTTTTCGATACCTGGAATTATATGATAATTTTGCTTCGCTGAGTTAACTTTGTTAAGATATGAAAACAAGTATACACGAAAATGTCTTTGTAAGGAGAGATTTCTCGCATTAGCATAAAAATAATTGTAATATTAAATTAGGAGGATTCATCAAGTTTTTTGCCCACGGGCGAAATTACTTTTATGCAAGGGCGTAGAAGTTAAGCGAATTTTTAACCAAGCTGCAACACTTGATAACAGCTTTAAGCCAAGTAATCGGTTTAATTAGACACAAGGGAAAATCGCCACTTGCTTCTATGTAATCGAATTATGGCGTGTTATAATGAATCTTATTCCCATCACATGTAGGTATATATATATATATAGAAATCTTTCTGATGAAATTCGAGCTGTTCGAGAGAAAGTCGCATTTATTTGGAATAATAAAGTTGCACCGGCTAATGAAAATGTCATGAACTGCAGAATTTGCGTGCTATTCTCGTAATTGCATTTGTAAAGAAATCTTGATTCACGTGAAGTACTTTTTGAAACATTTTTCTAAAAATGTAATTAATTTAAGGGTTTCTTGACAATTGTCAACGGGAATCATCATACGAATCTAGAGCTCTTTGATTATGATAAATTATCGAATCACTGAATTTATTCTAAAAAATATTTTTTTTCCAATGGCGGGCACAAGAGGGTTGAACCCTATGCCACAACAAGGCCTGAGATTGCTACTCATTTGTCGTTACCCAGCGGACACCTGCGAACCAAGTCACGGGTTTGTGGTGGTATGGCGTTACCCGCGCCATACCACCACAAACCCGCTTATAGAGTGGGCCACATTCATACATCATCACGGAAGAAAGGAGAGAGAAACACAGAGAGAACAGAAACATCCATGCCAGAACCGGGATTCGAACCTGGGACCAACAGCTCAGGAGTCAGGAACACTAACCACTCAGCCAATCGGTTGGCTCTAAAAAATCATAGAAACACAACTTGGATTTACATTGAATTAATTTTCCTTTTTAGTAAAATTAAGTAAATATTCAACATATTTTAAAAATGTAAATTTTTTGTAAAACATTTTCGCGTAAATGCAAGAAAAATTATTTAAATTTATGTACATTAAATTTTTTAAAAGAAATATAGATATAAATATTTTAAGTTCAAAGTACAATGAGCTACAGCAACAATAATAACAGGATATCAATTAATGGTAGAAAATATAAAAAAAAATGGATGTATTGACTAAATTGTGAAGAGTTACCTATTTTCAATTCTATTGTTTCATGATCCCCAGAAATTAATTTCGTAAACTTCTTTATGAATCATCTTGAATCCCCTTCAGTTCAATGCCAAAATTGAGGGAGAAGATCCTCTGGTGCTGCCATCTGTCGGAGGATTTGAAGAGCAAAAGTCGTACTTTCTCCTTCATGGTACTCTGATGAAACGAAAGGCGCTCCCAATTGACATAAATTCGCATAGCCAAAGCATGCATAGCAAGCTTAGCTTGTCCAAGTGCCATTAGTAACAACAACAATAGATATTTTATACCTTTACTAAAACATAGGCTTTTTAATAGATGCGGAAAGATCTCACAGCTTAGATGGTTGTCATCCCCAATACCCGCTGTATATTTGAATTTGCCATATTATCGCAATTTAATAATAAGTTTATTATTAATAAAGTTACTAAAAATTAAAAAAATATTTGCTAGTTACCAATTGAATTTATTTGCTTTTAAAAATGCTTAGGTAAAATGTTTCATTTATTTAAAAGTATTATACATGTTTAGTTTACCATTTAATTTGAAATTATTATTTTTTCATACAAGAGATTTTGCAATCCAATTAAAAATAGTTTTAATTCTATCAGATGTGTAATAACTTAAATCATATGAAATAAGCTTGAAATTCAAAAGAACCTTGGTATTTAATTCATATTAACAAATTGTTGTTGGTAAGGATAGCATACAAAGTTCATAAATTACATTATGGAAAACACTCTTAAACAGGCACACAAGAACAATTTCCAGTCAGAATGACGCATTAAAATATTTTCACCCGGGATTTGCAACTATTATTTCGTTTATTCTGCTATATTATTCAGTATCGTGACTTATTATTCCTTGAAATAGTTTTCTAGTTGTCAGTAATCTAGTCGGAAAATTCAAGGCGAATTTGATGGTTTGTCGGAACTAATATAAGTTTAGTTTGCATGCTGAAACACACTATTTTAATAATTCACAATTCTTTCAGCAGAGTAGTGGAATAGACCATAACCCTAACTATCTGTTTAAACACACTGGGGATAATTTGGACTGATTTATTCTACTAACTACAAACTTGTCGCTTCAGAACATATCAACGTCTTTCGATCTCAGTTTCCAAATATAATCAACAGCTACACTTGGTGGCGTACCAATTTTTTTAATCTTCCGCTTTTTATGACATAACCATCATCTGGCTATGTATACGATAATTCTACTGCAAATTGCTTCAACAGACTTATGACATTATCTTGACATTCAACTATAATACTTATAAGATCAGTTATACCAACTATGCGATATGCTATCTTATGGGATCATTTATCAACTACAACATTAAATATGTGATATATATATATATATATATATATATATATATATATATATATATATATATATATATATATATATATATATATATATATATATATATATATATATATATATATATATATATATATATATATATATATTCTCCATAACTAATTTGATATAACTGCCTTAAGCTTACGACTCTTTGGAATTTATATTAAATACTTATTTGAAGTTCTTGTGCTTTTGATTTCGATTGAAAATTATTTGTTTTGCGTATATATGACAGTTTGAAATGAGTTTAAAACCTACTTCATACGTATTATATTCAAGACTATAGCATTGTTTAATGCATGTAATTCAATTACATTGGTTTTGAAGTAAAAAATCTCATTTTTTTGATTAAGTATTATTAATTTTAAGAAAGTAAGATAAGGCAAGGAATAAAAATTTTTAATTGTATCTATGATATATTACAACAAATAGTCTAACTATTAAGAAAGATTTACTCTTTGTATTATATTAAATTCAATAATATAAATGTGAGTTAAATACTTTAATTCAAATAAATGTTCGTGATTAGTTTTGTCACATAACTCTGCTTATTATTTATTGAAACATTATATCAAATATAATTCCTACAACATTAAAATATATTATGAACCATTTTCTCCCTTAAGAATGCATTTTTTTTCTTTTTTCAAACAAGATGGTATAAAGTTGTACATAATTAGCTATTCATTTTAACTTAACATAATGAAAAACGTTTAAACTCTGCACGCTCCATACGTCCCAGTTTCTTTTCTTGGAAAAATTTTACCTCAATATGTTGCATTACTTATGCATTGCATTTTATCGCTCTTAAAATCTAGACGTCCGCTTTATTATGTACTCGTGATGTAAAAAAAAGCGTTCGTGCTATACACGAATCTTGAGTAATAGCACTGTTGTCCTAATTGTGAGGAGTGGCTCGAAACACGTTAAGCCATCATGCTACCATGTGGTCTACTTCTTTCCTTTCTAGCCAAAGTCGTAGTTATTCTTTCCTTTATGACACATCGTAAAATGTTATGCACGCATATTTGATTAGGATGAGGAACTTACGACTGGTTACTGGGACTTACCAAATAAAAGAATTTTTTACTATCCAATGATTAAATTTTTATAATTGATGAATTGTTTTGTTGATGAATTTATTTTTGAAAGACGTTGTAGGCTATATAAAATAAAAATGACATTTGTTTTGCAGAAAAAATGTGCTTTTTTGATTAAAACTTGGGTACAAATGTACTCAAATGTTCAATAAAACACAATGTGCATATGAAAAAAACAAGTACCGACAAGCTTTTCTTTTAAGTTTTTCTTTAAAAGAAAAGCGTTTTAAATAGTAGAAATGAATTTCTCGAAAACGGCTGATGTTGAACAGTTCTGAGGTATCAAATTATAAAAGCTGTTAATGAGGGGATGGAGCATTTGCATTTCCAGAAGAGAAATTTCCAATTCTTGGAAAGTTTGTGTGGGGGAAGTGTAGTGGTTCAGTAACTTTTCTGCTTAGAATGTCCAAACATGCTCTATTGGGTTCATGTCTGGAGAATACTATGGCCATTCCATTCGTTTGCTTCCATCCCCCAAAAGGAAATAATTCACCTTTGGAGCACAACATGACCTAAAATTGATGTCCGTTATCATGAAGTCATCTCTAATTTCTGCTGTGTAAATGATTGCTATAAATCTGAGAATCCCATCCCTATATCGTAAATATATATATATATATATATATATATATATATATATATATATATATATATATATATATATATATATATATATATATATATTTGAAAAATAAATTATATTAGAAAATTGCGGTAAAATTACTTGTGTATGATTTATTAACTAAATTCCGGAATGAATTTATTTGCAATGTTCATTAGTTTGGAGATACATAAAGGTGATGGAAGCAATTATGATTCACTCAAAAATAATCATAATGATAGAAATAATGCCTGTTTATATTAAATCTGTGTTTTTGTATTTTAATGGATAAAAATAGAATTACAAAATCAGGGTATTTTTGTTATTAAGGTAAAATGTTGAATTTTCAGAATATGATCAAAAGTTGTTAAATTAAAAAATTTAATAGTTCATTACTAATTTATAGTTTGTCTCTGTTATTAGTTTATCTCTGCTTTACTTTAATAAAAACAAACTACACATTTAATTCTTACGGCTGTAAATCATTTCTTAAATGTTTCCATTATCAGCATTATTTACTCGGACGAAATTTTATATTTTAATAAAAGGATTACCAATTTCTTCTGGTTTAATACAACTTTACATTATTCATTAATTCATAAATATATTTTAACAAAAGCTAAGTAATTATATTAAGTATTCATTATATATATATATATATATATATATATACACAGTCCAGTCACATTAATGTGACCACCACGCACTTTTCACGTCAGAGTTAAATAAACAATCACAGAAGGCAGGTGGCAGCACAGTGCAGTTGAGCGTATATAAAGGGTGTGTGAGGGCTTCGGAAAACATTTCAATCGTTGGCGTAATGCAGAAACGAAGCGATTTATCCGACGTCCAAAAGGGCATGATCATTGGCTTTCGGGCCAAGGGTGGAAGCATTTCCGAAACGGCTGAGTTTGTGAACTGTTTGCGTGCCGCTGTGGTAAAAGTGTACCGTGCATGGCAAAATGGGACTGTCCAAAATCAGTGACGTGGCAAATGTGGTGCATTACGGGATATAGATGACAGAGGCGAACGACGGTTGCGGAGAGGCGTTCGGGGAGATAGACGGGCTACATTGAGCAACTGACCACCAAAATGAACCAAGGGGCTACCAAAAGTGTCTCCCAAACTACTATTCAGTGAACATTGGTGCATCTGGGCCTCCGAAGCAGACGCCTGGTTCGTGCACCTATGATGACTGCTGTTCATCGACGGTGAAGGCTAGAATTTGCACGCCAGTACAGCAGCTGGACGTCCATTGAGTGGCAACAGGTTGCGTTTTCAGATGAATCGCGTTTTATGCTCCATCGGACAGATGGATGTTGGCGTATAAGGCGTGAAACCTCTGAAAGTAACCACCCTGCAACCATTGCCGGAACGGTCTAAGCTGGAGGCAGGAGCATTATGGTCTGGGTAATGTTTTCCTGGAATTCTCTGGGTTCACTGATCATTGTGGAAGGCACGATGGATCAATACAAGTACGCATCTGTCCTTGCGGACCATGTCCAACACTACATGCGCATTGTTTTTCCTCAGGATGATGGCATCTTCCAGGAGGACAATGCGAGGTGCCATACAGCTGCCAGTGTACGTGCGTGATTTGAAGAGCACCAGGAGGAGTTTACCGTCCTCCCCTGGACAGCAAACTCACCTGACTTAAACCCATTCGAGCATCTGTGGGACCATCTCGATCGAGTTGTTCGCACCATGGATCCTCAACCGCGTAATCTAGCGCAGCTGGCTACGGCATTAGAGTCGGCATGGCTCAATATCCCAGAGAACACCTTCAGGGACCTAAGTGACTCTCTTCCTGCACGTCTCGCAGCAGTCTGCTCTGCGAAAGGTGGATATTCTGGCTTTTGACAGATGGTCACATTAATGTGACTGGACTGTGTATATATATATATATATATATATATATATATATATATATATATATATATATATATATATATATATATATATATATATATATATATATATATATATATATATATATATATATATATATATATATATATATATATATATATATATATATATATATATATATATATATATATATATATATATATATATATATATATATATATATATATATATATATATATATATATATATATATATATATATATATATATATATATATATATATATATATATATATATATATATATATATATATATATATATTTATATATATATATATATATATTTATATATATATATATATATATTTATATATATATATATATATATATATATATATATATATATATATATATAAATTTTGTTTTCATTAAAATTCTTAAATTTACTTTTTAAAAAATTAACAATTGTAGAATAAATAATGAATATTTAAGTTAAATGACATCCTTTTCTAAAAGTCAAACTTAGCGTAAAAGTGCCGTTGATTTGGCTCGCAAGCAAAACTGTGTTTCTAGTGTATTCCTATTTATAATTTGTAATATGGTTAAATAAGTTTCTATGCATCTCTTGAGACCTGTCCAGTCCATTCGATGTGTACTTGAACTATTGCATTTCAGGGAATGTTGAATATCAAGCAAAGTATTCTTTTAGCACAGAAATCTCTAAGGAACGAAATAGCCTTGTAAATCGTAAATAGCAGACATTTTAACATTCTTCTTATTTTCACTAATGCAGCCATTTATTGCCTAAACATAGTGAAAATATGCATATTTTAGTGATTGACCACAGACGAAACAAAATATCGAAAATGAGTCACAAAAGAATAAAAATAAGAATTAATTACTTAGTAATGGAAGTAATAGAAAAGGAGAGAAAGTCGATGATAATTAGGTCTCTTTTATTGTTTCCTCACAAATGGATAACATTTCGAAATTGGAATGTATATTACTATTCAAGAAATGTTTTAGGGAAATATAATGAACCACTAAAACGCTAACATAATTAACTATTAGATTTATGTAATGGTTGATTTTGGCACATCAACAAAACATCAAATTCTAAAAAAATTTCATAAAGTATTTAATTACATTTGTTGTATAAAATTTACTAGAAAAATTGTAAAAAACTGCATTTTTAAGGATTTAGAAATAAATAGCTTCAAAATATTTACAGTAACTGTAGAAACAGCTATTGATTTATTTACTAAAACAACGAATAATTGGCTTTATTTAATTACTATCTGTTATACTACTTTCTAAATTCGGGATGATGATGAAAATGAAACAACTTTCATGTATGTGATTAATAAGAGTAACTTATCTCTTGTGTAAACAGGGTTTTTTTAATGTAATTATTTGTTAATTATAGAAAAATAATATTTGAAAAATATAACCAATTGACAGTTAAAATCAATAAAATAAATTGCCGCAAAAGTTAAGAAAATATTTATATAAAGATGTTTGTCTTGAGTTAAATTTGTATTTGTACATTAATTTGAAAAATCAGTTTTGATTTTTTTTCACAAACATAATACATGTAACACAATACAAACATGTTTTACCTTCAAAATATATTTTTAAATGTAATCATTGAAAATAGAGATTGGTTTTGTATACAATTCAAATATTATTCATTTAAATGTTATCAACTAAATCTTACAAATATCTCTTCATATTGTTGTTGATGTTGTTGTCGTGTGCCAGCTAGGCTGGCAACATGGGGTGCGCTGCTCCACTTTTCCAACTGAACCATATTTGGTGTGGAGTCCGACTTCTTCAGTACACACATGCCATAGGTACCCGTTTATAAGGTAGGCAACCATTCACACCTCATTCATACAAGGAAGGGACAAAGACAGGATAGATAGAGAGAGAAAAAGTACATCTATGCCTGAACCAGGATTCGAACCCAGGACCTCCCTATCCGCAGTCAGACACAGTGACCACTAGACAAGTTAGACGGCATCTCTTCATATTAGCAAACTTCTTAGAAACTTGGAAGTTAATTTCAATGCATTCACTCGGAAAAATTAGAGGAGGCTCAAAATTTGAATTGTGCAGGCGAAAATATGTATTTAATATTGATCTAAATCCAGTCATCAATATCCTGTGGGCATTTCATAAAAAAATCCTCAACGTACATTTTACACCAAGCACAGTTTACATTCAAATGTATTCTAGATTATGACAATGATAGCGTCGAATTTATTGATAGACAGAAATGTATTAAATATTTCTTTAAAGTTCATTATTATGTCTTTATGTATGTATTTATGAGGTGTTTTGGCACTTCAAATTTATGCATACAAACTTATTTTGATTAGCATTTTGAATAAAAGATTAATTGTTTTTGTTTTCTGTTTATTGATTGTTACCATATTTTATTGACATTTAACATTACACTTTGAATTCATGAGTTTTGAATAACATATTTTGAATTCTTATACGTAAGAGCTCATAATTTGTAAATTTCTCTTATCTATTTATTAAATAAAATATATAAAAATATAAATGCTTTTAACTCATTCAGTCTCTAAAATTATATAAAACTAAAGATTAATGCAGCCAATACTGAGAACTTACCATGCTGATGTGATTTGACCCTTATAGAGATTTCACTAGCATTTCATATCTTAAGCAACCTACAGGGATTTGTTAAGTGAAATCGATTATCACAAGCAACATATAAAAAATCTGTTGTTTTAATTTCTGGGGGACTAGAACATTGAAATCACTTTTGGTAATATAGGTTTTCAAGAGAGATGCGCTCTAAAAAATGTATAAATGAAGGTATAACAAAGGTCTGACATCGTCATAAGCCTCATAAAAGCTGTATTACCCATAACATTGATGAAAGCAATATACTGGTTCTTGGATTCTCGGAAAAGATATCAAAAATCCTAAGGTCAGTTACTGGAAATAATTCAAGACACTCCAGTTTCACAAATTCATAAGAAGCTCAAGAAATCAAGAAACTCTCACGTCTATCTCAAAGTGTTGCCTTCATCAATTGTCTTCATCTATGTATTTAAATGTAATAAAATATGTTATCTATATATGATGCCGCCCAACTTGTCTAGTTGTCAGCGTGCCTGACTGCGGATAAGGAGGTCCTGGGTTCTAATCCCGGTTCGGGCATGGATGTACTTTCTCTCTCTATCTATCCTGTCTTTGTCCTTTCCTTGTATGAATGAGCTGTGAATGGTTGCCTACCTTATAAACGGGTACTTATGGCATGTGTGTACTGAGGAAGTCGGACTCCACACCAAAATATGTTTCAGTTGGAAAAGTGGAGCAGCGCATCCCATATTGACAGCTTAGCTGGCACACGACAACAACAACATCTATATATGAATTGTGTCTGTTATCAATATTGCTTTAAGCTACTTTCGATTCAATATTCTAATTTCAAAGATTAATTTTTAAATTAATGTAAGGAAACATTTTAATTAACTTGTATCTGTTAAAAAATGCACTAATACTTTATTCAAAGTTGTAAGATTATGATTATAAGAGTTATTTTAAATTTGAAGTACCTCTTGTTGTTTGTTTATACTTAAATAATGTTGAATAATAATTTTCTCTATCAGGAAATGAACTGGACACATTTGGTAATAGCCGTCATGGGTTGAAGGAGCAAGAGCTGGTATGGCTGCTGTGAGTGAAGACCCCATCACATTATGGCTGAAGCTAGGAGCTTTAGAGAAACTGGAACAGGTGGTTCTCGATGGCTATGGAGACCAACTCTACGGGAAAACATCCAGAATACCACAAGTTAATAAATTTCTTAGACAGGTGCCAATCTTCCAGGTAAGTTTGAAATAAAAAAAAAAACATAAATATCGATTTTAGACTTAATTAGATGATTAGATATTTTGAATTAACAGGGGTTTTAGAAAAAATTACTTATTTATGAAATATGAAAATTTTCAGGTCTGAAATATTATGAAAATATAATTTAAATTACCTTAATTTTGAATGTAACTTGCAATCTGCTTTATGATTCCGAAGATGTCAAAAATAGTCATTACACTTTCCTTTCGCCAGTCAAAACCCAGAAATTTCCTAATAAAAAAGCTTGGTGGTAAACTTGATTTGTGGCTAAATAAATTATTCAAGAATAAGGATTCAAATGCTTTTGTAAGCTTTGCTGCAGTCTTCAAAAAAGTTCAAAGCAAGAAAGTTGAAGCTTTGATAGTTTTATAAGAAGCTCAATTTCCCTCTCACTTTACGGGTACCCAGTACACATTTAGCATTGGAAGAAAATAAGCTCTTTATATGAAAGGTACTTTAAGTGTTAAATTTCCTTTAGTGCTATGAATACTAGTTTTAATCGCTTTCAATACATGTTTATTTTTATATTTGTAAGTTTGAAAACAAATTATCGCTTCCAATTAAACTATATAAAATGTTATGGTTGTGCCTATTTAAATCCTATTAATGTAAATTTCACTTGCATTTGTTGTTGTTGTTGTCGTGTGCCAGCTAGGCTGGCAATATGGAGTGCGCTGCTCCACTTTTCCAACTGAAACATATTTTGGTGTGAAGTCCGACTTCCTCAGTACACACATGCCATAGGGACCCGTTTATAGGGCAGGCAACCATTCACACCTCATTCATACAAGGAAAGGACAAAGACAGGATAGATAGAGAGAGAAAGTACATCCATGCCGAACCAGGATTCGAACCCAGGACCTCCCTATCCGTAGTCAGGGACTCTGACCTCTAGATAGGCTGGCGGTACTTGCATTAGTTAATATATATTATATATATAAATAAAAATTGAATTGAATTGAGAAATTTAATACAATTTTTGCATACCTTTGAAATACGTAATTAATTGCAGATCGCGAAAAATCTCCAATTTTGAAAAATGACTCGGATTGTCAAGGAGAACCCCTGTTATATATTGTGACGAATAATTTATTAATTAATTATTATTTTGTCTGAAAGAATTTATCAGACTTTCATATAAAAGAGAATACATACACCTATGAATGAGAAAACTTGTTAAATTAAACATAAATATTTGAAAGAATACTTTTCCCTTGAGCCATAGTCATGTAACAGAGAAAATTATTACTTTTGTGTCTGTTACATAAAAGTTGTCGTGTTAGGAAAGACAATGCCCGTTTAATTTTTGGATTTAATTCCCTTCCCTAATGAAGTAAGCAAATTTTTAAATTAATATATCAATTAATTTTATTCACCTGAGCGTTTTATTAAAAACTATTTAGAGTTGAATTGATGTTGCAATATATAAACACTGATGGTATGTCACAAGCTTCTTTTTTCTGTATAGCACCTAAAATTTTGGCTGATTTTTATCTTTACAGTATATGGCTTCATGAATTTGTGCAGAAAAGTAATATGTGGTGACTGTTTAAAAAAGATTTCTAACTAGTTCCATCTTTTATGCTGCTCTCGACGGTACTTATTGTGAACATAGCCTATAGCAATGGAACGCATCTGTTATGAAAAAATATTCTTAAAAACGCTTATTTTTATAAGGTTTCATAGTTATTTCTGTAGAAGCTTATGATTTTCTAAGAAAGTATTTAATTTTTTTGTTATTCAAAAAACTGAAAATAGCGCTTATTGCTTGCTTTCTTTAGTATTACAAAAATATATTTCATCACAAAATACAAAACTATTAAAGAAACGGTCTGTTAAACTAATGCAAAAACGTGAGCTTTAACGTGAATTCGAAAAATTGCTTGGAATCACGCAAGGCAAAG